>OY856409.1:1817906892-1818506892 GCA_963693085.1 Alisma plantago-aquatica | reverse complement strand
AGATAAGACATTATGAATTTCAAGGTGAAGTTTAGGTCAAATCTCAACTAATATGACCAATATTTTTAAGTTGGGGGTTTTGGAACCCAAACCAAGTCAACATACCTTTTATTGTATGGGTAAGAGAATGAATAATGTCCAAGACGTAAACAGTAATGACAGCAAATAGAATCAATTTCATTTCTCTTCTTAGCTAGATTGTCTTTAGGCACATATATGACCTTGGTCTTGGGGTTTTGTGTTTTTCTTGTTCTAGGCTTTTGGTAGGATTTCTCTTTAGGTACATAGCCTAGTCCTCTCCTCCCAATTTGGCCATATGGATTTTATCAAGAATGTATTTGTTTCTCAAGCTACTAATGTCCTTTTGCAACTTAGCAATTTCATCCATTCTCTTTTTAATGTCTAACTTTGCTTGGTCTAGATTAGTTAATAGACTATCTCTTTCTTTGTCAATAGCATCATAATCTGAATGAGTACATAGAATAGATTGGGTTTGAAGATCATTTCTCTTGGCAAGAAATTCAACCTTTTCTTGGCAACAAAAATTATTGTTAGTTTCTAGAGCAAGCAACTTAATATTGCAATCATTAATAGATGATTTAAAAGTAGCTTTTTTAGACATAAGACTTTCCTTTTCAAAAGTAAAATCATTCAGTTTAACATACAAATCTTCATTAGTTTTTGTAATCCTTTTTAATTTATTTTTGCAATCAACATATTTATCATGTAATTCTTCAATACTAGTTACTAACTCTTCTTTAGATAAATAAAGAAGACTTACCTCATTTTCTTCATCATTTGTTGTTGCAATGAAACATCTTAGTGTATCTTCTTCAGTCATGAGACATTCCACTTCCTCCTCACTTTTTCTATCATTTCTTGATTCATCCCAAGCTTCTTTGTAGGCTTTTTCTTTCTTCTTGAGAGAAGATTTATTTGCCTTCTTGACTTTGGGACACTCATTTTTTAAATGTCCCTACTTACCACATTGAAAGAACCTAAGGGAACAAGTGTAAGAAGCAGAAGATTTTTTGTTAGTTTTAAACCTTCTATATTGCTTACCATTTACAATGAGTGCCTCTTCTCCATTATCTTCTTCACTTGTTTCACTAATTTATTTAGTTGATGCCCTAAAACTAATGTCCTTCTTTTTCTCCTTCTTGTGTTCAGCTTCCAATCTTTCTTCTTCTTTAAGAGTTACCTCATGAGTCTCTAGATTGCCAATGAGCTGCTCCATCTTCATTGTGGTTAGTTCATTAGCTTCTTCAATTGATGTCACATTTGGCTTGTATCTTGGAGGTAACAATCTAAGAATTTTAGACACTTGATCTTCTTCACTTATATACTTTCCTAATGCACTTAAATTGTTAACAATGGAAGAAAATCTTGCATACATTTCATTAATAGATTCATTAGGTAACATACAAAATTGTTCAAACTTTTGTTTAAGCATGTTAAATTTGGTGTTTTTAACTTGGGTAGTTCATTCGTGCGTGATGGTGAGTTTATGCCATGTATCATATGTTGTATCACATGAATATATTCTATTAAACTCAATTATAGAAATAAAACTATATAAAATGCTTACTTCCTTTGCATTTAATTGAACTTGTTTTATCATATTTGGATCCCATGTTGCATATTCCATCGTTGGAAGTACATAGGATGTTGATACCATCCTCCAAAGGTCCAAGCTTATTCCTTGGAAGTAAAATTACATCCTTCTCTTCCAATAAGTGTAGTTGGTTCCATCAAAGGGTGGTGGCCAGCTCACATAGGTTCCTTCAAGGTTGAGGTTGTGAAGTACACAGTCCCCCATTCTTCAAGACCTGTTATGGCTCCTTGAAGATCTGCTCTGATACCAATTGAAAGATCTAGAGGGGGGTGAATAGAAGTTTTTAGATAATTTAAAGTTAAATGAAACAATTAAAGCACTCAACTAAAGAAGGAGGGGGGAAACAAGGAAGACACTTCGGTTTAGAGTGGTTCCAACCTTTGAATCAAAGGTTGTCAGTCCACTACTCAATTGTTTTCAATTGGGATTTTGAAAGAAATTTATTTTATTACCTTGCAAGGATATTACATAAAATACAATCACCTTCCACTCGAAGTAGCCTTCACCTTGAAGTAGCCTCAACTCCCTTGAAGTAGCCTTCTTGAATTAACCACGAGCAATCCTTGGAGCAACCTTCACCACCTTGAGATAGCCTTCACCTAGAAGTAGAACCAACCTCCTTTGAAGTATCCTTATTGAAGTAATCTCAATCACACCTTGGAGTAGCCTTCACTTTGTTGAAGTATCACCAAGAAACCTCCTTTCAACAGCCTCCAATCCTAGGAGTAGTCAAGGAGAAAAAAATACAATATAGAAGAAATAGATTGGAAGAAAGAAAATACTTATCGAATGAAGTACAATGCTTTGATCTTATATCAAGTGTTTAGATCTCCTATACACTTAGGATGGATGCGGATATATGTGGTGTGGTGGCTAGGAGATTGTAACTATTGGACACAACTCTAGAGCACAAGGATGAAGATGGCAAGTGAATTGTAGCTTTGTTGCTCTCAATAGTGAATGCTCAAGTATAGCTTAGATATTGTGTATGCAAGTGGTGATTTGGGTGTCCTAAGGCCTCTCTTATTTATAGCAATGGTTTACAAGTGATTAGGGACATCGTAGGGAGTTTCTAGAGTGTTTTTAGTGCTTAACTAGCTATTAGGTGTACATTAGTTGGCTAGCAAATGCTAATTTGTTTGTGCTTGAAAAAAACAATCTAGAACCCTGCTCGGTTGACAATTTGGTCAACCAAACTGTGTCTCGGTTGAGGTTTTCTTCTAATGAGAGTGGGTTTAAGGAAAAAGTGTTGCAACATTTATTTTCAACTCCCAACTGCCAACCACTCAATCTAACGGTCACAAGCTTTAGACCGAAGCTTACTATGTCAAGATTATTTTCGACCGAAGACTATTTTAGAGCACAATTGTGTAAGTTGTTGAACAGTGCTCTCAATTTTGACTGAGATGGTTCTTAGTCGACAAGAACTTTGACCGAGTGTGTCTCGTTCGACAAGTTATTGACCGATATTGTCTCTATTTTAGACTTTTAAATCACCTACTAAGTGTGTGTGTTTCAATGTGTATTGGTGACTCTAACATGGGGGTCTATCTAAGGGTTATAAGTGGGTAGGGAAGATCTAATGCTTGATTTACATGATGTCTAAGTACTTTTACATTATATGTTTGTACAAGTATTTACATTTGATTACAATCAAGAACATTTATACAATTAAGCACATTTGATCTTCAATTTGCATTGATCTTCATCTTCCCACTTAGTAGGATTTCCTTATTCCTTTGAACCCTGAAATACTCAAATAGCATGTTAGATCCACAAGTGTGAAATGTTTGTCATCATCAAAACAAATGGTATATTAATTTCCAATTTAGCCAACAATCTCCCCCTTTTTGAAGATGACAAACATTTCTAAAATATAATCAAAATAATTTCAATGAGATGAATTTCACAGATGAGATGGATATTGATTGATGCTATCTAAAATATAATGTAGCATCAATTAATGTCAAGCCTTATTTTGATTTTTATTATTTCTCCCCCTTTATCATTTCAAAAAGATAGTCATATAATCATATGTATAAGTCAATAAGATTCCCCCTTAATGATTACTCCCCCTTAATTGTTTGCTTCAAAAGGATTGTCAAATTTAGCCACAATTCAAGGACCAAGCTTAATTTTCTCAACCATTTGCAAGGGATGTTAAGCCTTGAAATGATATCAGATTCCTTTAGGTTCATGGTGGTATCAATAAATATATTTCTCAACCATTTACAAGGGATGTTAAGTCATGAAATGATATGAGATTCCATTAGGCTCATAGTGAAATCAATAAATGTATCTCTAACCAAATACAAGGGATTTTAAGCCCTAATTGGTGTAGAGAATTCAATTAAGAGAAAGATATACATTATATTCAAGAATTTTGTGAGCTCCCCCTTAATCTCATAACAAAAGTGAACTTAAAGATACTAAGGTATTTCAAATCATAACTTTTTAAAATCAATTGATTAAGTAAGACTATGAGTCAATTTTTATAAGCAATCTTGTTTGTTGCAGTATCTTAAAAATTTCTCTTATTCTAAGCAAATTAAAGATTTAATATATCAATGTTGGGTGCAAGTAAATGATAACAAATAAGCACTTTTGTCAGGCTTATTTTTGGTCAACCATGACTTTGACCGGGGAGCCCCTCGGTCGAACTCCTTTATTACCGAGGGGCATTTTTGCAGATATCCCATTCATGCAGCTTTATTATTAGAATGAACCAAGATGTAACATTTTCTTTTATATTAGTATGAATGACCAATCAGCCTTATGCATATTTACATTCATTTGATGATGTTAGGTCTTAGCTAATGATTTATATACCATATCTAGATCTATTTCTTCTCATTAAATCCTAATGTCATTCCATCATGCTCATATAGTTCCAATGTTTTTCTTTTCGGTCTAGGAGTTGAATTTTATTCATTGTTTTTAGTAGGCTCATTTGTTCAATAATTAAATCTTTTAGGATATGACTAAGTCTTGTTGTGTATAATCATCATTTATACTTATAATGTTTAGATTATTTGTTTAGTTATTTCAAAATAAATCCTTATTGTGAAAAGATTAATTTTGTCTAACTTTTGCTTGTCACAGATTTCAGATTTATCACAAAAAATAGGTAATGATTCAAAGCAATTTTCTTGTGTGAACAATCTTTTTATGCCATGACATATTTATTTTTTGCAATTAATGTACATAGTGTTAAGAGGTTTACAATTTACTTTATCAACAGATTTGATGTTTTTCTATGAATCATAACCATTGTTATAGCACTTATGATGTAGTTCTTTGACACATAGCACATTTAAAATTTTTACCAGCATCACTTATGCCTATAGTTTTACCTTTGAAATTTTCTTCATATGTGAACAATAATTTTACCTTTTCTCCAAGTGTGTGAAAATCTTCTTGTTTCATGTGCCTTATAGAGTAGCTTTAATCGACCATCCAATCCTGCAAAGTATGAAGGTTTTGGTCCCATATAGTAGTCAATTTGGTTAGAAGCATTGATATAAATATTTTATCATTTCAAATATTTGAAACAATTTAATATGAAGAGTTTAGTATAGACTAGGGTTACCAAATTTAATTGCAATTGAATAATTTTGTTTTTAATAAGTAGTTCTCATAGAACTATCTTCGGTCAAACATTTATTCAACTGAAAGAATTTTCGATCGAGCTAGTTGTCGATGGGAAAGATTTTCCAGTAAGACAATGTTGACAGAACTACCTTTCGTCGATCTTTTCTTTGACCGCTATAGTTATCAGTCGGGCATTTTGTCAACCGAGATGAAGTTTTGTGCACTTACAGTAAATTCAACATTTCTAATGTAAATGTATCATCCCATTATTTTTTGATAACATAATTAAGCAATCAAAATATACAAAGATATACAAGTTCAAGCTTAATTTAGTTGAGATAAGACATTATGAATTTCAAGGTGAAGTTTAGGTCAAATATCAACTAATATGAGCAACATTTTTAAGTTGGGGGCTTTGGAACCCAAACCCAGTCAACATCCTTTTTCTGAATAATGTCCAAGACGTAAATAGTAATGACAGCAAATAGAATCAATTTCATTTCTCTTCTTAGCTAGATTGTCTTTAGGCACATATGTGACCTTGGTTTCGGGTTTTTGTGTTTTTCTAGTTCTAGGCTTTTGGTAGTATTTCTCTTTAGGTACATATCCTAGTCCTCTCCTCCCAATTTGGCCATATGAGTCCTTTAGGATTTTATCAAGAATGTCTTTATTTTTCAAGCTACTAATGTCCTTTTGCAACTTAGAAATTTCATCCATTCTTTTTCTTAATGTCTAACTTTGTGTGGTCTAGATTAGATAACAGATTATCTCTTTCTTTGACAATATCATCATAATCTGAATGAGTACATAGAATAGGTTGAGTTTGAAGACCATTTGTCTTGGCAAGCAATTCTACCTTTTCTTGGCAAAGAAAATTATTATTAGTTTCTAGAGAAAGCAACTTAATATTTCAACCATTAATAGATGATTTCAAAGTAGCTTTTTCAGACATAAGACTTTCCTTTTCAAAAGTAAGATCATTCAATTTAGCATACAAATCTCCATTAATTTTTGTAAGCCTTTTTAATTTCTTTTGCAATCGACATATTTATCATGTAATTCTTTAATACTAGTAACTAGCTCTTCTTTAGATAAATCAAGAAGACTTCCCTCATTTTCTTCTTAATTTGTTGTTGCAATGAAACATCTTACCGTGTCTTCTTTGGTCATGAGACATTCCACTTCCTCCTCACTTTTACTATCATTGCTTGAGTCATCCCAAGCTACTTTGTAGGATTTTTCTTTCTTTTTGAGAGAAGATTTATTTTCCTTCTTGACTTTGGGATACTCATTTTTTAAATGTCCCTTTTTACCACATCAAAGCACCTAAGGGAAGAAGTGTAAGAAGCAGAAGAATTTTTGTTAGTTTTAAACCTTCTATATTGCTTACCATTTACAATGACTACTTCTTCTTTACTATATTCTTCGCTTGTTTCACTACTTTCTTTAGTAGATGCCCTAAAAGCAATGTCCTTCCTTTTCTCCTTCTTGTGTTTGGCTTCCAATCTTTCTTCTTCTTCAAGAGTTACCTCATGAGTCTCCAAATTTCCGATGAGTTGCTCCATCCTCATTGTGGTGAGATCATTAGCTTCTTCAATGGTTGTTACCTTTGGCTTGTATCTTGGAGGTAATGAACTAAGAATTTTGGACACTTTATCTTCCTCACTTATATACTTGCCTAATTCACTTAAATTGTTAACAATGGAAGAAAATCATACATACATTTCACTAATAGATTCATTAGGTAACATACGAAATTGTTCAAACTTTTATTCAAGCATATTAATTTTGGTGTTTATAACTTGGGTAGTTCCTTCATGTGTTATGGAGAGTTGATATCATATATCATAAGTCATATCACATGAAGATATTCTATTAAACTCACTTATAGAAATAGAACAATATAAAATACTTATCGCCTTTGCATTTAATTGAAATTGTTTTACCAAATTTGGATCCCATGTTGCATATTCTGTCATTGGAAGTACATAGGGTGTAGATACCATCCTCCAAAGGTCCAAGTTTATTCCTTGGAATTAAAATTGCATCCTTCTCTTCCAATAAGTGTAGTTGGTTCCATCAAAGGGTGGTGGCCAGCTCACGTAGGTTCCTTCAAGGTTGAGGTTGTAAAGTACACCGTCCCCCATTCTTCAAGACATGTTATGGCTCCTTGAAGACCTACTATGATACCAATTGAAATATCTAGAGGGGGTGAATAGATATTTTTGGATAACTTAAAGTTAATTGAAACAATTAAAGCACTCAACCAAACAAGGAAGACACTTTGATTTAGAGTGGTTCCAACCTTTGAATCAAAGGTTGTCAGTCCACTACCCAACTATTTCCAATTGGGATTTTGAAAGTAATTTATTTTATTAACTCGTAAGGATGTTACATAAAATACAATTACCTTCCACTTGAAGTAGCATTCACCTTGAAGTAGCCTCAACCCCCTTGAAGCAGCCTTCTTGAAGTAACCACGAGCAGTCCTTGGAGCAACCTTCACCACTTTGAAGTAGCTCCACCACCTTGAGATAGCCTTCACCTTGAAGTAGCTCCAACCTCCTTTGAAGCATCCTTCTTGAAGTAATCTCAAGCACACCTTGGAGCAGCTTTCACTTTGTTGAAGTATCACCAAGCAACCTCCTTTCAATAGCCTCCAACCCTAGGAGTAGTCAAGGAGAACAAAATACAATATAGAAGAAATAGATTGGAAGAAAAAAAATACTTATCCAATGAAGTATAGCTCTTTGATCCTATACCAAGCATTTAGATCTCCTATCCACTTAGGATGGACATGGCTATATGTGGTGGCTAGGATATTGTAACTATTGGACACAAGTCTAGAGTACAATGATGAAGATGGCAAGTGAATTCTAGCTTTGTTGCTCTTAATAGTGAATGCCCAAGTGTAGCTTAGATATTGTGTATGCAAGTGGTGATTCAGGTGTCCTAATGTCTCTCCTATTTATAGGAATAGTTTACAAGTGATTAGGGACATTGTAGGGAGTTTCTAGAGTGTTCTTAGTGCTTAACTAGTCGTTATATGTACATTAGTTGGCTAGCAATTGCTAATTTGTTCGTGCTTGAAAAGAACAATCCAGAACCCTACTCGAACGACAATTTGGTCAACCGAACTGTGTCGCGGTCAAGGTTTTCTTTGACTGAGCTTGGGTTTAAGGAAAAAGTGTTGCAATGTCTATTTTCAACTCCCAACTGCCAACCACTCAGTTTAACGGTCACAAGCATTAGACTAAATCTTACTCGGTCGAGATAATTTTCGACCAAAGACTATTTTAGAGCACAATTGTGTAAGTTGTTCAAAAGTACTCTCAAGTTCAACCAAGGTGGTTCTTGGCCAAAAAGAACTTTGTTCGAGTTTGTCTCAGCCGACAAGCTCTTTGACCGAGAGTGTCCCTGTTTTAGACTTTTGAATCACCTACTAAGTGTGTGTTTCAATGTGTGTTGGTGACTATAACTTGGGGGGAATCTATCTAAGGGTTATAAGTAGGTAGGGAAGATCTAACGGTTGATTTGCATGATGTCTAAGTACTTGTACATTATATGCTTGTACAAGTATTTACATTTGAGTAAAATCAAGAACATTTATACAATTAAGCGCATTTGATCTTCAATTTGCATTGATCTTCATCTTCCCACTTAGCAGGATTTCCTTATTCCTTTGAAACCTAAAATACTAAAATAACATGTTAGATCCATAAGTGTGTTATGTTTTTCATCATCAAAACAAAGGGTATATTAATGTCCAATTTATCCAACATTATGACCTAGAAGAGGTGACGTGATATTTTGAATGTGCTGACAAACTCACTCGGGGTTGAAATCCCCGAGATTTTACCAAAACCCAAGTGCAATAATACCACCCGCAAGCGGACGAGTCTTATCGCAGTATAGTTAAGGATCGAACCCAAAGGACAACGTTTTTAAGAATCCTTGTCAGTCGAATCTAGCTTGAGTAAAACTAATATTTGCAACGATTGGTTGATTTGAGGTTAATTAAACTAATTGCAAGAAAGTAAAAGCTGAATTAAAGTTTGATTTAGACCAATGATATGGAATCGCTGGGATGGTATTGGTTTTAACCTCCTCTACTCATGTAAACACATTCAATCACAAACAAACCAGGCAAGATATATCAATCCAAATAGAGCTGCTGCAGAACCCCCCCCCTTAGGGCGTTAGGTTTGCGTAAGCATCACCTTAGGCATCAGATGTCTCGTCACCAACCGGATCACTTACTTACGACTATGAAGAAATCTCATTCTATTTCTAGTTTGAGAGTCAACTGCATTAATCGATAAGCAAGCAGGTAAAAGATCTACAAACTTACATCGACGATAAACAAAGACGATACAAAATCCAACTAAGCCTGTGGTCCTCCCTGAGGGATGTTTAGACCATAAAAGCATCATCGTAGGCTAGATGTCTCATCCCCTAACGGATCATACACTTACGACCTCAAGTAATCTTCTCAGAAGTTCTCGTCAAAGAGTCAAACCTTGTAAACCTCCATTCAGTCCCACATATAGAAGGTTTCGCAATATAGGAAAGAACAAGATGAAAGCAAGTAGATAATCAACTACAAACATACCAACTAACAACAAAATGGAAAGTTATATACATCGCCATGGAGAGTTTAACAAAAGAAAATGATTTGCATGGGCAGCGGGGCTAGTCCCCGCACCCCAGCGAAAAGGTACTACTCGCTCATGATGCAAGAAATAAGAAGAATGAGAAAGAGAGAGAAATCTGCCATGAACCCAGTGCAGAAGGTAGTCACAGCTCGGTGAAGAAGATACGGCCTTCTATGTCGTGTCGGAGCAGATCTGGACGTGAATGGGAGTTGCCAAGACAAACCGGAGAGTCTTCCTCACTTCGTCTTCCTTCTCTCCTCAGCCTCCTTGGTTGCAACACGGGCAGTAGGTGGAATGAAACTGGTGTGGATGGTACTGGATTTGGATCGGACCTGTGTACAGGAAGCCTGTCGGCGTCCCAGAACCGCCCCCCAAATGAGGACCCTTGGGGTCCTATATATAGGCATAGGACTGACCCCAAACAGTCTTGGTGTGAATCAACTGGTTTAGGAGATATTTTCTTTCTCAAACGGTTTACTGTTAGTTATGGCCAAATGGTCTGGCAATATTAGTAGAAAATGGTCTCATGACTCGGGTCCATTCGGTCTTGTCATTACTTTTCCAAATAGTTTCGAAGCATATTGCCCAAACAGTCTGTGGCCTTGCGGTATTGCGCCTCTTGGTCTTGAGACCGTGAGAGGTCTCATGATTTGGAAACTGAATGAGTAGTTCATACGGTCTTCAGTCATCTAAATCAAATGGTCTTGCAGGTTTGATTACCCATTCGGTCTTCACACAAAGGGGCAAATGGTCTTGTTGATTTCCCTTCTTCATTCGGTCTTGCATTTCATGGCTGCTAGGGCAAACGGTCTGCATCCTTGGCCTTCACACGGTCTGCAAGCCTGCTTGGGCAAACCATTTTGCCACACAGCTTTGGTCATTCGATCTATTTCTCATTCAGTTTGCATGTGAGCTAAAAGACCAAATGGTCTGCGTGATTAGCACAGCACGGTGGAGGGTAGGTCTAGGTGCAACGCGGCTGCTGGATGAAGACGGTGGTTGGCGTGGTTGCGATGGTGGAGATAGGAGGAAGAAGAAGAAGGGAAGGCGGCGCAGCTGTAGGTCATGGGGCGCGGTGGCTGTCGGTGTAGGTGGATTGAAAAGAAATCTGCCTGGTGAAGGTGGTAGTGCTGCTGCAGTCGTCAACCTGTTCAGAGGTAGAAGACGACACACCACGGCCATGTTGCAGCACCACAGTCATGGCGATGATGTTGCCCCACAGCCATGCCACCTTGTACGGGCGTGGTCGGTGAGTAATTGGGCTCTGATGGCATTGTGCCACGGCCGTGGCATGACACCACAGTCGTGGTGAGGTAGCTGTCACATGGTCGTGCTACCTCGCACGGGCGTGGCGAGTGAAAGATGGTCGATTTTGGTGGTGCGCCATGGCTGTGGTGTGTCAAACACGGTCGTGGAGGTTGGAGGCTTGGCACGGTTCGGCGATGCGCCACAGTCATGGCAAGGAGAACACGGTCGTGGCTTCACCTCGCGGTCATGACTTCACCACACAGTCATGGTGAGGACAGTGGACCACGGCCGTGGTCGTCCAAAATGGCCGTGGTCGTGGCTTTTCTTCAAGGCCTTGCACTGCTCGATCCCTCGTGGCTGGGTTATGCCTCCAATTGGCCTCTTCTGGTCTATCGGTCTAGAGACTGAATGGGCTCAAATGGTCTTGAGACCGGATGGGCTCAAATGGTCTTGAGACCGAATGGGCTCAAATGGTCTTGAGACCGAATGGGCTCAAACAATCTTGAGATGGGATGGGCTCAAACGGTCTTATTTAGATCGATTGGTCAGAACCAAGGGTGAGGGAAGGTAGATCCCAGCTGATTGTTCGGCTTCGTCAAGACCTGCATCAAATCAACCATAATTTTTGTTAAAATCATGATAATTGGATCAATTAAGTAATGTTGCATATTATGATGCATTTTGATATTTAATGAGCAAAATTAAATGTGTTGTGTTGAAATTGTCCAAAAATGATAATTGAATTTCATGATAAATATGCATTCATCAAAATACCCGAACTTAGACGTTGCTCGTCCTCGAGTAACACAAAATCTGAAATAGTCACCAAATGAATACTTTCAATTCATGTGATTACTTCATCTTCATATCATGAATATTTTATTTCTGCTCAATATGACTCAGTATCTCAACCTCCTGAGACCACTAAACACATCTTACCATATCTTCATTCCTGAGTTCATTTTCTAAAATCACTTCCTCCTCACTTTTTCTAACAACAAGCATGTCAAAAAGTTTTGTAAGAGTCCAGAGACGCCCGTGGAACAACAAGTGTGCATTTGATCTGACACTGGTGTTTTTCAGGATAGGGTAGGCAATCAATGTGCCCATAGGTAGAAAAGGGAGTGAATGATGGTATGGAAGGGAGAAATAAATCTCTCCTCTATTCGACTCGAGATTTTTATTTTATGGTTTGCAATTTCATTTATTGCTTTTTTTTATGCGAATCTCTCCTCTATTCGACTCGGGATTGCATTTCTTTTTGTGTGCGCTTTGGCATCTTTTTGTTTGCAAATCTCTCCTCTATTCGACTCGAGATTGCATTTTTGGTGGTACGCCCCTATTTATTTGTTAGGGGTATGGAAGAAGTGGATAGAGAGGGAAGTGGTGTTCCACCCCAAACTTAGGGTTTGGCACAATTTTGGTTATTTTGTTTCTTTTTTATGGATGGGGGTACGAAGATGATTGAAGAATTGTAGAAGAGAGTTCAGATCAGAATGCAACTTGATTTACAAATTAGTGCATCGGGTTGTTCTCTTTATCAAACTCTGCTCAAATAATGAATTAATGAGGATCCGGTGGGGATTCCATGCTATTGTTCCACAAATCAGTTAGGAAGCATGACGTGTTTGATCCCTATTAGTTTGGCAGACACTTATCATTTTTGCAAAAGTATCATGATGTTAGGAATCATAAGCTTCACAGAATGATTTCAATCAAAAGGCTTTTTTCAAAAAGTGGTCCTTTTGAGGATTTACTTTGAATAAGGAGGATATAATGATTCAAAATGCATATAAGGTTATTTGGTGACATTTAGTGAAACAGGAAGTGTCAAAAATTCATCAAGTATCTATTCAATTTCTTTGGAAAACTTTAAAAATTTTGAAAACTTTGAAAATTTAAAAATTTTATCAAGAATGTGACAGAGAAAACTTTAGTATGAAAAGGATGGGTGTAGGTGGAAAGTGAGGTACGTACCACCCACCCTCCACCCCGAACTTAGAAATTTTCTCGTCCCGAGCAAACTCTAAATCCGAGATGGAGGGGAAATTTCATTCCGTTTGGACCACTGGATGTGGTTGCATTCCAATCAGCGTGCATCCTCTTATCTGAAAATCTCAAAGGTAAAGAGTAATTAGATCTTAAAATAGCATCTTGTGATGCTAATTTTATTTAATGAAAAATTAACTAGAAGATAAAAACAAAATTGAAGAAACAGTCTAATTTGAAAAGGAAAGTAGAACAAATTTATTGATTGGGTTGCCTCCTGACAAGTGCCTTTGTTTTATGTCGATGGCTTGACTGAATCCTTCAGCTTCATGGTGGATCCTTTGGATTGGTGAGTTCCAGCATTGCTTTAGTGCCTATGTTAGTTGAGGTGAAATATCTCTTTAAGCGGTGACCATATGTTACAAATTATCCTGACTTTTCACTCCATAAGGAGAAGGCACCATGTGGGGAGATGCTCTTGATGATGTATGGTCCAGACCAGCGTGAGTGGAGTTTTCCTGGGAATAACTTCAACCTTGAGTTGAATATTAGAACTTGGTCTCCCACTTGTATGTCTTTTCTTTTTAGATGTCCATCGTGCCAAAGTTTTGTGCGTTCTTTGTAGATTTGTGCATTCTCATAAGCTGTCATCCTGAGTTCATCTAGCTCTTGGAGTTGTAGAATCCTGGTTTGGCCTGCTTTCTTCATGTCGAAATTCAATTGTTTAATTGCCCACCATGCCTTGTGTTCCAATTCAACTGGCAGGTGGCAAGCCTTTCCATATATTAGTCGGAAGGGTGTAGTCTCGAGGGGAGTTTTATAAGCGGTTCGATAGGCCCATAATGTGTCATTGATTTTCACTGACCAATCCTTATGATTGCGGCCTACAGTTTTTTCCAGAATAGCCTTGAGTTGGTGGTTAGAAACCTCTACCTATCCACTCGTTTGTGGATGGTAGGGCGAGGCTACTTTATGTGTTACACAATATTTTCTCAGCAAAGCTTCAAAGCTTCTTTCAAGAAAATGGGAGCCTTCATCGGATATCATCGTGTGTGGGGTGCCAAAATGGGGAAAGATAATATCCTTGAATAATTTGATGATTGGTTTGGAATAACTAATGACGGTTGGTATGGCTTCAACCCATTTTGATACGTAGTCCACTTCCACTAGGATGTATGAAAATCCATGAGAAGATGGGAATGGACCCATGTAGTCGACCCCCCAAACATCGAATATCTCTACTTCATGCCATAGATTCAACGGCATCTCATCTCTCTTTATTATATTTCCTGATCTTTGACATTTGTCACATGATAGGACAAAGTCGTAGGAAACTTTGGATATGGTTGGCCAAAAGAATCCACATTGCAAAACCTTTATCACAGTCTTCTTAGAACTCATGTGGCCTCCAACTGGGCCAGAGTGGCAGTGCTCTAGAATGAGTTTCGTTTCTTCCTCATCAATACATCATCTGTAAAGACCATCAGCACATAGCTTAAAAAGATATGGCTCATCCCAGTGATATTGTTTCACATCATGCATAAATTTCTTCAGTGCATTTTTGGTGCATTGAGGATGGATAACCCCAGCAGCAAGGTAGTTCACAAAATCTAAGTACCACAGTACAGCTTCTGAGACCTTCATTAGTTGATCATCCGATAGGGAATCATTGATCGGAAAATTCTCAGTATCCAGAGTGTGGATGCGACTGAGGTGGTCTGCTACAACATTCTCTGTACCCTTTTATCTCTTATCTCTAAATCAAATTCTTGTAATAGGAGGATCCATCTAATCAATCTGGGTTTTGCATATTTGTTTGCCAGAAGGTAACGAATGGCAGCATGGTCTGTGTAGACAATGACCTTCGAACCAATTAGGTAGGATCTGAACTTGTCAAAGGCATACACAACTGCTAGAAGTTCTTTCTTGGTAGTTTCATAATTCCTCTGGGCTTCATCGAGAGTTTTTGATGCATAATAGATCACATAATGTTTCTTCTCTATATATTGCCCTAAAACAGCACCCACAGCATAGTCACTAGCATCACACATAATTTCAAAAGGGTGGTCCCAGTCGGGAGCTCTAATGATGGGTGTTGTTGTGAGAGCCTTCTTTAGTGTGTTGAAGCTTTTGACACATTCTTCATCAAAATTGAATTCAGCATCTTTTAGTAACAAACTTTTCATTGGCTTGGTTATCTTTGAAAAGTCCTTTATGAATCTTCTGTAAAATCCTGCATGATCTAAGAAAGCACGGACTTCTTTTACATTTTTTGGGATAGCCAGTTTAGAAATCACTTCAATCTTGGCTTTATCTACTTCAATTCCTCTATTTTTGACCCTATAGCCGAGGACAATGCCTTCCTTTACCATAAAATGGCACTTTTCCCAATTCAGCACAAGATGTGCTTCTTCACAATGTTTGAGGACCAGAGAGAGGTTCTTTAGACATGAATCGAATGAATCTCCGTATACAGAAAATTTATCAATGAAAACCTCCATAATTGTTTCAGTAAGACCAGCGAATATGGCAGCCATGCAACGTTGGAAAGTTGTGGGTGCATTATAGAGACCAAACGACATTCTTTTAAATGTGTATGTTCTGAATGGGCATGTAAAAGTTGTTTTCTCTTGGTCATCTGGATGTATGGGTATTTGATAGAATCTAGAGTAACCGTCAAGATAACAGAAATATTCTTGGTGAGCCAACCTTTCTAGGACTTGATCAAGGAAAGGAATTGGAAAATGATATTTTCGAGTTACCTTGTTTAATTTTCTATAATCTATGCACATCCTCCACCCTGTGACTGTTCGAGTGGGGATGAGTTCATTGTTTTCATTCCATATAACCGTTGTTCCACCTTTCTTCAGGACTACATGCACCGGACTCACCCATGGAGAATCTGATATCAGATAGATTATTCCAGCTGTGAGCAGTTTAATGACCTCGCGACAGACCACTTCCTTCATATTTGGATTCAATTTCCGTTGATACTCAATAGTAGGTCTGTGATCTTCCATCATGGGGATCTTGTGCATACACATCGCTTGATTGACCCCAGTGAGGTCACTCATTTTATAACCAATGGCTTTCTTTCTTTCCCTTAATTCCTTCAGGAGTTTATCTTCTTGTTCAGTTGTTAGATCAGAATTTATAATTACTGGGAAAACTTTGAGATCGTCTAAAAACATGTACTTTAGTCCCTTGGGCAGGGGATTCATTTCGGGAGCCTCTGGTTTTTTGCATGTTTCTTCTATAATTTCCACAGCTTTGAGTTCTTCACTAGTGACTTCAACATCTTCCTTAGTTGAGTCAAGGGATTTGATGCAATCTTTTACTTGTTCATCAATTGGTTCATTAACTGATGGGTTTGTTAGAGCAACTTCTAAAGGATCGCCTGATTCATGATGCTCTTGAGTCAGAAGTGACATTTTCTCAATGCATTCAATAAGATATATTTCTTCTTGCATACTTGGTCTTCTCATACTTTCAAAAACCTTGAATTCAAGAGTTTCTTTGCTTAATTTGAGCAGTAAGGTACCAGCTTCAACATCAATTAGGGCTCTTGAAGTGGTGAGGAAAGGACGACCAAAGATGAGAGGATATATGACGTCTTCTTTTATGTCCATAATGACAAATTCACATGGAACATATGTGTCCTTGCCTACCTTGACTGGGACATCTTCGAGAATTCCTAACGGACGTTTTATCGAATTGTTTGCAAGTTGTATAGTCATGCCAGTAGGAAGCAATTCTGCAAATCCTAGTCTTTTGCATAGGCTAAGTGGCATAATAGAGATGCTTGCACCGAGATCTTCCAATCCTTTCTTGCATGATGAGTCGCCAATGTGACATGAAATTCCAAAGGATCCCGGGTCTTTTTGTTTCTTGGGCATCTTGCTCAATATGATATCAGATGTAGTTGTAGCCAGTTTTACTATCTCATACTCTTCAGTTATATACTTCCTGGAGAGGAGTAACTTTAAGTACTTTGTCCATGCCGGTATCTCGGCCAGAGTATCCAAAAAGGGTATATCAACATGAAGTTTCTTCATATCCTCTTTAAACTTATTGAATCTGGTATCAAGCTTTGTTTACCTTAGACGAGCTGGAAAAGGTATACAAGGTTTTTACACAGGGATATCAGGTTCTGGAGTCTCAGTTTCTTCGTCCTCTTGAGTAGACTTCTCAAAATTTCCTTTTTCTGACTTATCATATTTTGGTTGAGTCTCTTGAGTTGTTGAGTCTTGGGCAATCACAGGTTCATCCTCGTCTGTAATAACCATAGGTGTCTTTTTAGGGGGATCAGAATAGTCTTTCCCTGACCTAGTGGTGACTGCTTTCAACTATTCAGGATGCTTAGGATTGTTCTCGGGTTGGTCGGTAAAGACTCCAGCAGGTGGTTTTATGCTAGCTGTGAGTTGAGCTAATTGAGATTCAATAGCCTTCTGCTGAGCTTGTTGGTTAGCTATCATGGTTTGCTGAGTTTGCAACATCTTCTCAATGGATGATAGCTTGTCATCAGGAAAAATTGGACTTGCTTGCTATCCTTACTATTGATTAAGATTCTAGTACTGAGAGTTATTTTGGTAATTATTGTAGTTCCTATTCTGAAAGTTCCCCTTGAAATTTCCTTGATTCCCAAAATTTTGTTGTTGTTGATTATACTGGAATCCTGGAGGGCCTCTTGATTGATTGTTTGAACCAAATTGATGCGAGTTTACTGCTCCATAGGAGTTTCCATATTGAAACCCAGGATGATTCCTATTCTGATTCGGATTGTAATAACTTTGACCAGGGATGGTGTTGATAGCATTAAGATTTCCCATCTGACCATTATCTCCTTGGCCACATACATTACTCAGAACAACATCATAGAGAACATTGCATGATAAATTGGAATGATCGGTGTTCTTACATGCTTCACAGAACAGGGAAGCGGACTTGACCTGTTCCGGTTTTTGAGTGGGTGAACGTCCTCTTCCAATAGCAGCAAGAGATGATTCAATATGGTCTTACTTGGCAACTAAGAGCTTCAAGGTTTTAGCGATAGACTTGTACTCAGGAGTAGCTTCGGCCATAGCTACTTTCAAAACTCCTTTACCTATAGATCTACCCCAATTTGCTTGATTTTCTACTCCCAGGGTGACGACTCTCCATGCGCTATCATAACTTTAACGCATGAAGTTTCCTCCATATGAGGAATCTAGGAATGTCTTAATGTCATCATCCACACCCCTATAGAAAATCTTAATGAGTTGGTTCTTGGAAATTCTGTGGTGTGGACACTTGCGTAGAAGCTCTTTGTATCTATCCCAAGCTTCAGCAAGGGTTTCTCCAGGAACTTGAGTGAAATTTGTTATCCGCCCTCTAATTTCATAGGTAAGAGATGGAGGGTAGAATTTTTCTAGAAACACATTTTGGAGTTGTTCCCAGGTGGTGATGGGGATTTCACTTTGCAATGAATTGTACCAACTTATAGCTCTATCAGAAAGGGAATACTTGAAGACACGGAGTCTAATGGCATCATCTGTGACTCCATTTTGTTTTGTCATGGCACATAGATCAATAAATCTCAAAAGATGTTATTGGATATCTTCTCCTTGTTTTCCAAAGAAAGGGTTATTCTGAAGCAGGGTGATCCAATGCGCTCTTATCTCGAAATTAGGAGCGTTGATGGGAGGAGGTTGCACTGGATGATGAACATTTGTATCTTTTAGGATTGAGAACTCTCTAATATCCCTTTGTAGTTTAGCTGCTTGCTTTGCTACTTGTGCCGCTAGGATTTCCTACTGAACCGCAGCCCTAGCTTCTTGCATAAGCCTCTCTCTGTGTACATTGATGGCTTGAGCCACCCTTCGGGCTACCTGTTCTTCTTGGGTCATTCTTGCTTGATTTTCTCTGATCTGACGATGAAAAGTTCTGTCTATCACAGGATCAAAGCTTGCTGCTAGTCCGGGGGTGTCCGAACGGTGCATGCACTACGCCTTGGATTGTACCTGAGATAGAAAGATTTCAAAAGTGAGAACCACAGAGTTGAGTCAAATTTCAAGTAGATGATTGATTGTGTCAAAAGAAAATGCAAAATCCTAAATTAGTCTTAAAAGAACTAGATTTGACTAACTGATTCTGTTGTCCCCGGCAACGGTGCCAGAATTTGACATGATATTTTCAATGCACTGACAAACTCACTCGGGTTGAAATCCCCGAGCTTTTACCAAAACCCAAGTGCAATAATACCACCTGCAAGCGGATGAGTCTTATCGCCGTATAGTTAAGGATCGAACCCAAAGGACAACATTTTTAAGAATCCTTGTCAGTCAAATCTAGCTCGAGTAAAACTAATATTTGGAACGATTGGGTGATTTGAGGTTAATTAAACTAATTGCAAGAAAGTAAAAGCTGAATTAAAGTTTGATTTAGACCAATGATATGGAATCGTTGGGATGGCACCGGGTTTCACCTCCACTGCTCATGTAAACACATTCAATCACAAACAAACCAGGCAAGATATATACCAAATAGAGCTGCCGCAGAACCCCCCCGTTAGGGCGTTAGGTTCGCGTAAGCATCACCTTAGGCATCAGATGTCTCGTCACCAACCGGATCACTTACTTACAGCTCTGAAGAAATCCCATTCTATTTCTAGTTTGGGAGTCAACCGCATTAATCGATAAGCAAGCAGGTAAAAGATCTACAAACTTACATCGACGATAAACAAAGATGATACAAAATCCAACTAAGGTTGTGGTCCTCCCTGAGGGATGTTTAGACCACAGAAGCATCACCGTAGGCTAGATGTCTCATCCCCTAACAGATCATAAACTTACGACCTCAAGGAATCTTCTCAGAAGTTCTCGTCAAAGAGTCGAACCTTGTAAACCGCCATTCCATCCAACATATAGAAGGTTTCATAATATAGGAAAGAACAATATAAAAGCAAGTAGATAATCAACTACAAACATACCAACTAATAATGAAATGGAAAGTTATATACATTGCCATGGAGAGTTTAACAAAAGAACATGATTTGCATGGGCAGCAGGGCTAGTCCCCGCACCCCAGTGAAAAGGTACTACTCGCTCATGATGCGAGAAATAAGAAGAATGAGAAAGAGAGAGAAATGATCCACCATGAACTCGGTGAAGAAGGTAGTCGTAGCTCGGTGAAGAAGATACGGCCTTCTACGTCGTGTCAGAGCAGATCTGGATGTGAATGGGAGTTGTCAAGACAGACCAGACAGTCTTCCTTGCTCCGTCTTCCTTCTCTCCTCAGCCTCCTTGGTTGCAACACGGGCAGTAGGTGGAATGAAATTGGCATGGACGGCACTGCATTTGGATTGGACCTGTATATAGGCAGCCTGTCGGCGTCTCAGAACCGCCCCCCAAATGAGGACCCTTGGGGTCCTATATATAAGCATATGACTGACCCCAAATGGTCTTGGTGTGAATCAACTGGTTTAGGAGATATATTCTTTCTCAAACGGTTTACTGTTAGTTATGGCCAAACGGTCTGTCAATATTAGCAGCAAACGGTCTCATGACTAGGGTCCATTCGGTCTTGTCATTACTCTTCCAAACGGTTTAGAAGTGTATTGCCCAAACAGTATGTGGCCTTGCCGTATTGCACCTCTCGGTCTTGAGACCATGAGAGGTCTCATGGTTTGGAAACCAAATGAGTAGTTCATACGATCTTCAGTCATCTAAATCAAATGGTCATGCAGGTTTGACTGCCCATTCGGTCTTCACGCAAAGGGGCAAACGGTCTTGCTGATTTCCCTTCTTCATTCGGTCTTACATTTCACGGCTGCTGGGGCAAACGGTATGCATCCTTGGCCTTCACATGGTCCGCAAGCCTTCTTGGGCAAACGGTTTTGCCACGCAGCTTTGGTCATTCGATCTATTGCTCATTCGGTTTGTAGGTGAGCTAAAAGACCAAACGATCTATTGATTATTAATGTGGTAAGAGAAATCAACTGTTATACATGTTTTTCATACTCCTTCTAACAGTATAAGATGTTCTACTACTTAGTTAAAGATGTTTGAACTTCTTAAACAGTGTTAATTGCTTTGCTCATATCATTTAGCTAAATATGCTTGTCTTGATAATAATGCAATCTTGCTGCTTTAATCTATTTGTGTTAATAATAGTTGTTGGCAGAGAGTTACATCTCTTATTGGGATATTGGTCTCACCCTGTGGGTTTCGACATCTTTTAGGTGGTCATGCATGACAAGGTAGAGATCATGCAATTGAGGTTTAGCAGCAAGAGGAACACTAGCCGTAAAAGTTTGGATATGTTGCTAGTGTTTTGTAGTATAATCCTATGTGTCGTCCCTGTACTCACATGTCCTTGGGGGTGTTTTGTAGATGTTGTATATCGACATGATTTTTGGCAGTAGGCCATGATTGTATAGATATGGCTTGTATATGTGAACAAGTTATCATATGTAATAGGTCGTGGCAAGTTGGTCAAGTAAACAGTGACATGTATCATCTTGTGGCATAATATGTAATACATGTGTCTTGATGTGGACTCAGATGTAATATGTTTCTTCTTTTGTGGTATTATAGAACCAGTTTTAATTTACCTTGTTTTATGGTAATGTTGGATGTTTATTGTTAGTTTCGCACTTTGTTTTGAGTAATATCACTTTGGTGTGATGATGGGCATCACATTAGATCAGCCTTCACACCTTGAAGTAGATTTGAGCAAGCTCCCTCAGACAACCTCCCACACTTGTAGTCAAGGAGCACAATTATATCAACTTGGAGAAGTAGATTGGAAGAAGGAAGAGTACACCAATGTAGTACGATGCTTTGATCCTATATCAATCATTTAGACCTCCCAAGCACTTGGGATGGACGTTTCTAGGTGGGGTCTAGGAGATTGTAGCTATGGGACACGAACTTAGAGCTCAAGGAAGAAGATGGCAAGTATAATTCAGTTGTTTTGCTCTCTAAAAGGATTTCTCAAGTGTAGCATGTGTATCTTAGGTGTCCTAAGGTCACTTCTATTTATAGGAATGGGTTGAAAGTAGCTAGGGTACCTTAGGAAAGTGTCTAGAGGGTTCTAGGTCAAAAAATAGTCATGTTAGTGGAGTTAAGTTAGGTGCAACAGCTAATTTAGTCATTTCTATACAATTAGTCTAGAACCCAGTTCGGTCAATAACTTTTTTTATTAGAAGTCTCGTCAAAAATTTCTTTGAACGGGTGTGGTTTGAGTGTAAAATTTATCTCTAAAGGCTAGCTATCATTTTGACTTTTGATCAAATGGGTTTAACAGTCAACTATTGGTCCATGAATCCTTCGACTGAAAGTGTCCCTGTCAATAATGTTTTCAAAGATGATTCAGAGTGCAAGTGTGTAATAATTTCTTTTGGTGCTCTAAATCCTCGACTGAGGTGGTTCTCAGTAAACAATGTCTTCGATTGATCTTATCTCGGTTGACTAGTTTCTCAACCAAAAATTTCCCTGTAAATAGGTATGTAAGTTTTTGGAAAACCTATCAAATGATTTTTCTAATAAAAGATAATGACTCTAAAGCCTAGGGGGATCCTAACTAAAGGTTCTGGGTGGATAGAGAGAATTTACATTATTTCTAGATGCTTGTATATTATACACTTGTACAAGTCATTACAAGTTGTACAAACATGAAAATACAAGCATTTGAACACTTTAACTTCATCTATCCATTGAGTGTGATCTCCTTGAACCCTAAAATACTTAAGTGACAAGTTAGATCTACAAGAATGAAATGTTTGTCATCGTCAAAATCTAGGATAAGCTAATGTCCAATTTAGCTAACAATAAATTATCCTCCACATTTTTCACCAATATTTCCCTCATACCTTTCCATGAAATGTTTCATGGTAGTCCCCAAACACCTAACATATAAGGAAACACTTGTCACTCATTTTATCTCTCTATGAATTTGCACATCATGTGGAACTTCATTCATATGCCTATCTATAAGAGCCTAGCTTTTTCAACAGTTTGAGGTGTTCCAATGAAACTCTTTCATCATCTGCATCTGTGAGTAGAGGTGTGCTCATTTGGGCCTTCATCTCCTTATACATTGAGATCACTTATTGAGGGTAAGTTTTTGTGTCCATTGTGTTTGAATTTCGCAAACCCTCATATTCTGTACACCTTCACACTTCTTCTTAAACTTGTTTACCGGGCTTGGGGTTCCATGAGCCCCTCCTCCCAACTTGTGTCCATGGATGCCTAATATTCATATTTTCTAGACATCGAGATCCTAGCATGTTTTGTGGTGAAGTTTCCTCGCATGTTGCTCAATGTGACATTATGCTATCCTTGTTGTAACACATGAGCCCACTGTCCAAAGCTCTAGTAGATTTTCGAGAATGATGAGTGGCCCCACAGACCACCACTAGTCTTAACTATGCACTTTTTCGTAACTAATGTGCAAGCTAAGATAAAATTCATGACCAGTCGGGAACCCATCCTAATACTACTTTAGACTAATCACGCTTAACCACAGAGTTCTTTAGTGATGGGCTCCTTGAAAAGGAGGTGCACCTTGGTGATATGAGTAGTCCAGTCATTCCTTTTAAGATCATTTTACCCAAGGCCTGAAATCCTTGGAAGCTACAATCTCTCCCACTTAGACTCTTGACATTCTCGTCAAGGCTCAACTATATAGCCTCATAATCTATCCCCATTTCAATATAGACCCAAATGGCCCATGTACACCTAGCTCTTGACCACGTCTACCCATGCAAGGGTGGCTCCATCAACTAGGATACCCCTCTCCAACATGCATGGACCGCACAAATCAAAGAGTGGCGTGCTAAAGACCCAAGTGGGGGCCCACCTACTAGAGGGGAATTGGCTCTAATATCATTTATTACACTCGGTCCCACTACCCAAGGCTCTAGTAGAGTTTTAGGAATGACAACTGGTGCCATAGACCACCACTAGAATTAATTGTGTGCTTTTTCCTCACTCACGTGCAAGCCAAGATAAACTTCTCGACTGGTCACCCATCCTAGTACTACTCTGGGCTGAGCACACCTAACCATAGAGTTCTTTAGTTATGGGCTCCTTAAAAAGGAGGTGCACCTTTTTGATATGTGTATTCCAATCATTCCTTTTAAGATCATTTTATCTGAGGTGTGAAATCTTGGGACTTTAAACCTATTTTGTTTTCTTTTAGGGTCTCTAGTTTTGGATATAGTTACCCAATCCTAGGGTCATAGAATCATAGGGTTATGCACTTATATTTCTTATTATGATCTCCCAGTCCTACTTTGGTGTTTGTATCATGGCAGAGGTTGGGGGCTTTGGCCAAGCAGGGTTGTTTTCTAGTTCACAAGTTCCATGTATGCCTGAAGGGTGATTTGGTGCTTGCCTCACTATCTATGATCCCCCACCAGATTAGCAGTAGTAGGAGCGATATGCTTTCATGGGGGTCCTTCGCATGACTGGGTGGAGGAGACGACCGCTTGTGCTCTCACGTCTATAGCCCTTGTTTCCTTTGTCATGTTGCTTTTTTTGCCAGTGGCATAATCGTCTTTTTGCCTTTGTTGTTTTTTTACTTTGATGCACTGAGTTGTGTTCCCTGTTGGCTATGGGCCCAGGCTAGATGGAAATTCTAGATAGGGTCATCTCAACAAGGTTTTGAGTTGGAATAAATTGTATATGTGGCTCAACCAAATTTTCTCATTGTTTAATATTTTAAAATTCATGACTGATTCCCTAGTTATCAAAAAATATAAATAAATACTTGTTCGAATAAATTATTCTCTATCTAAATAAAAATATTCATAACCCAAATACATATATAATAAAGATATTAACATAGGGTTTGTTATATACACAGTAATTAATGGTTTGTATATATAATTCTACATTAGGTGAAGAAAAAATTCTGACTTAAATCTTGATTTTGGACTTAGAAAAGTTGACACACATATTGAGGTATGTTGCATTCTTTAAGATCTTTATGAAGAAAAAAAAACCTAGTTTCCTGTCTCTCAATGTATGTTGCACACCTTAAATCCCATATTGAGTAACTAATCCTATATTTCTCTCTCTTGAGCCTCTTAGAGGTATTTTGTTAATGAATATTCTCTTTCTTGACTTGATGTCCTACTTGGGTTTGATCTTAATAAATTTGATCCATGGATATTCTTTAACTAAATATATTTCATGGTTGACTCTAAAATTGTACATCGCTTCATGATGAAACCCTAGTTGCGTAATTGAACTGAATGGCTCCTTATTGTGAGATTGAACCCCAATTTTCCTACTTTTCTGAAGGATTTTTCATATTTCCATTTATGTGATGGAAATGTCATTAATTCTCTTCACATGACTGAACTTTCACTTGCATCTACATTTTCTGCATGCTTTATGATTCATTAGCCCTATAGTTGTATAAGTACTTTGGTTTTCAGGTTATGAGCAATTTATATTTTGGGATGGGGTTTATGTGCCCCATATCCAGGTTATGTGCCCATGTTATTTTGGGATGGATTTTATGTGCCCCATACCTGAGTTTTGTGCCCACCTTACATATTGAGGAGTTTGGTTATGTGTCTTAATCTATCAGGTTATGGGTTATGTTCCCTATCCACCATTGTTTATTTATATTTCACTTGATATATGTTTGTCTCACTTGCATGTAGGTTGAATATTATTGTTGACGGGTTATGTGCCCTAAATTTCCATATGTCAAATTTTGTGGCATACCTTAACTTTTATTAATGGCAAGTGCCATGTGCATTATCATCTTATTGAAATTCATATTCTTTTGATATCCACATGAATGGTACTTTTCCTCTTAGATGGAAAGCCTTGTTATATTTGTTGTCCTTTTCTTAGTGATAGTCAATCCCTATTAATATGCTCATCCCAGCTTTTTATGTTGATAATTACCATGTTTGTCTTCTCTTATGAGGTATGTTTCCAACCCTTAGGTAGAGATCAAGGAGGAGAGAACCAAGGTGGACCTAGATAATATCATGAAAAGTTGTTCCTTCTTGGGAGTTGGATTCAAGGTAGTTAGATAACCCTCTATTGGTCATATGCTATAGATTAGTTTCCTTTTTGCATCACCCTGTATGGTGAAGGATTATGATGAAATCAAGCATTGTAATAGTCAGGTCAATATAATTAGGCATGTGGAACATCTAGAGAGTCTAAGATTCTCTTTGAGCTAAGAGTTGTCCATAGATATGATTTTACAATCGTTGCCTAGATTATATAGTGAGTTTATAGAGTGTTGTTACTTGAGTAACTTGGTGAAACCACTATCAAAATTACTTGGCATGTTGATAAATGCCAAAGAAAAAATGAAGGACAAACCTATGAGGATGATCGGTAGAGTGAAGTCCAGTGACGAAGGCAAGGCCAAGAAGAGTTTTGGGGCTAAGCTGAAGTCCAAGTCTTCTACACTCAAAATGAGGAGAAAGGTAAGAGCAAAAGGAATATGTCCTTTGCACTTAAAGAAATTAAGGAAGAAGAAAAAGGAGATAGAGATCTCCACTTCAGGATATGATAAGAAGTAAGTTATAAGTGAGTGAACCAAGGGTTGTTTCCACTATAGTTGGAATCTAGCGTTCAGCCTGATTGGCATGTAATAGAATTAGTGAATTGTATTATGCACATGCCATTAATGAAAACATCATTTATCTTGTATGGAAAAGGATATTATGAAAAAATTAATGTTTAATTTTAAAGATAAGATCGTGTATGGCAATGCCATATGTCTCATAGTCTATGCTTGATAGTGCTAAAGACAAATATATTGAATGACTTGATGACTCAAACAATGAATACCTACATCATTATTATCTAGAGCACATAAATAAGAAATGCATTTCTAGAATAATTATGGTTGTCTAGACTCTTTTCATTATAGAACCAATAGATACATACAAGTCTTAATTATTAAGCAATATGACAAAAGCACTTTTTAGTAGATATAGTGGGAGAGAAAGTATTCTATTAAGGCTCATACATATTGATGTATATAGACCTGTTAGAGTATTGCTAAAGGTGGTTAATGGTACCTCATTATATTTGTTGATGTTCTCAGTGGATATGGTAATTTGTATTTAATGAAATACAAGTATGAATCTCTTGGAGTGTTTAAGGAGATCATGAATGAAGTATGTAACCAACTAGGTAAAAGTATTAAGACAGTTCAATATGATCGATGTGAAAATACTTTGAAACCAAGAGTTTGAGGACCTTCTGGGAGACCCTGATTATGTATCACAATGAGCTCCAAGTGAAACATAATTTTGTATTAGAAATAAGGTAGCACACCTTATTAGTCATGGTGCAATCATCAATAAAACTAGCTAATATTCCAATTTCCTTTTTGGCACATGCCTTATACTAAAATAATGTACCGCATAAAATGGTTCAAAGGACACCATATGAGATATGCCATGGGAAGTGTCTATATATGTATTTTATAAGGATTAGGATTGAAAGCTTATATAAGAAAATAGTTTCTTGAAAAATTTTGTCTGCAAATCACAGAAATGTTATTTTTTTTAATACTACTTTTATATTCCAATATGACAACAAAAGCATTTTGTTGCCAAGATGGCTATATTCCTGAAGGGAAATTTAATTCCAAAGGAATTAGTGAGAGAAAAGTAGAACTCAAAAGGTTTGAGACCAATAAGAAAACATTAAACCTAAAAAAGTATAGTACGAACAAACGAGAATCACAAATTGTTGTGGAATCTCAAGTTCCTTATGTAACACAAAACTTGTAAATCTAGTATAGCATGCCTTGAGCTTGACAGACTATGATATCTTATAGCTCAAGAAGGTGATGAGTTGGTCATAAATTATGAGCCAACAACCTACTGAGAAGCTATGGAGGGAACAAAATCTTATACATGGCTTGAGGCCATGAGATCCAAGATGGACTCTATGCATACCAACAAGGTATGACGTTGGTGGATCCACCTCAAGGGGTAAAACCTGTTGGATCCTAGATGGGTGACTTAGGTGCTCTAGAGGGGGGGGTGAATAGAGCTGAAAGCACTTAAACAAAATTCATTAAACCTTCAAATTATATGACAAGATAAGGTTGCTAAATAGGTAATTTGAGTGCAACTAAATCATGCATAGCAAGGATAAGAGAGATTGAACATGCACCAAATTAGACAAGCTATTTAGAGTGGTTCCACACTTCAAACTAGAAGTGTGTCAGTCCACTTGCCTAGAGAGGTCAACCTCTAGGACTTCAACCAATTGTACTCTTATATTCATTCATAAGACTTACAATACATGACCCAACAAAGGACTTACCTATCCAATACAAAGAGTCTTCAACCTTACCAAGGACTTACCCACTTTGCAAGAGTCTTCGGCCTTCTCCAAGGACTTACCCACTCTTGCACAAGTCTTCGGCCTTGCAGAAATTACCCACTCTTCTTGGATCTTCCGCCTTTGACTTCACCTTCACTCGGAGAAGCTTTCCACCAAGGACTTACCCACTTGAGCTTGAGTCTTCTGCCTTCTCCAAGGGCTTACCCACTCTAGCTCCAAGTCTTCAGCCTTGATCTTCACCAAGGGACTCCTTCCCTTGTTCTTCTTCACCTCTCTTGGACAAGAGAGAGAACCTTCATCTTCATGATTGGAAATGAGAGATGGGGAGGTGGTGGAAGTGAGAGCTTCACAAGATATACAAATAGGACTAGCTCTCTTACAGATCTCCTACTCACTCTAATGGATGTAGCAAGTGATTAAGCTTAGAGAGAGAGAGGAGGCTGTAGGAAGCACTCAACTATAGAATAGGAACCTCTCAAAGAGTTTGCATGGAATGCTCAACCTTGGAATGAAGCCCAAGGGGTCCTATTTATAGTTGGGGATGCCTCTTAGCCTTTGGGAACACTTAGGAACGAAAAATAGCCGTTTTACAAGTTGCAACGGATCTATTTTGGGTCCCAACAAAGTCTCCAACGGTTGGATTTGCTTTTTCTGCATTCCAGTACAGTCTGATCGGCCGAGTTTCAATAAAGGCAACTCGGCCGAACCACTAAACGACAAGTCTGAAAGATAGACTGTCGGCCGAGTTCCCTTGGAGAAACTCGGCCGATCGGTCGACTTTCAACTTGGACTGATCAGTGGATCGGCCGAGTTTCCTACCATTGAAACTCGACCGAACAGGGATCGGCTGAGTTGGAAACTCGGCCGACAGCCCAGAAAATTCCAGAATATATGGATCGGCCGAGTTTGGAATTCGGCCGACCAAATCCCTGTTATGGGTATTTTGGAATTTTCGTAAAACTGTACAAATGATGGATTTTTGTGTCCCAATAATTTTTCTAGGCTTAATTACAAGTCATACAATCATTACAAGTGATTACAAAGCAATTCTAAGGTCATTTACATAGAGATCCCAAATTGCACACTTGTAGCTATTTTGACTTGTCTTTTCTCCAATTTGATATGCGCAAGTTAGGGCATTTGGAGTGTGTCTAAACCTAATCTGAAATCACTCAATGTAGAAGCATTAGACACCAATATGTGGAATGGTTAGTCATCATCAAAACAAGGGTTTAGTCAATTTAGACGTGAGTCAACATTGACCTAATTGACCTTGAGTCAACATTCTCCCCCTTTTTGAAGATGACAAACCATTCCATAAATGTATTGAAAGCTTGTAAGTAAAATCATACCTTCGGAGAAACCTAGGGGTTTCAGTAGAATTGAGTTCATATGCTCCCCCTCAATTGATGCTAGTGGAGTTTTCATACTCCCCCTCAATTGATGCTATTTCTCCTTCATGGTTAGCTTTCATAACATTTATAGAAACTATGTCTTCTACTCATATATGTTCTACACATATATGTCTTCTCCCATTTACCTTCTCCCCTTTACATGGACACGCTTCTTTGCTTCATGTAAGACATGCCTTCTCCCTGTTGTCAAAAGAAGACATATCTTTCTCCCCCTTTGTCATTTCAAAAAGGTGGGGGTGTGAAGAAACTAAGAAACACCACTTGTTAAGAGAAAGAAGATAACAAAAGTTATATAAGGAGAGTAGAAGAGCACATATAGGGTCTTGTCCAAGCATAGAAAGAAAAGCAAGTTAAAACATATACTTGAACATCCCAAAAATGCAAGATAAAGTACTGCAGAAAAACAATAGATCACAATTTTGACCCTCAGGATGATGGAATTTGACCAAAAACCATCGGAGCTCATGGCAAAGCAATGAGTCTTGCTCAGAAGGGTGTTTCTGCATAAAAAGCACTATACTTGCAGCAAAAACTGAAATTGGAGCAAAACCTGCATAAAATCCAAAAATACTCCAATTTCTACATACAATGTAGATCTATGTACCCTGCATCACAATGTTATGCAAGCAACTCAAGATAGTAGATATGCAATTCAAGGAACAATCTTGAGTATGTATGAGATAAGATACAATCATAACATATATATGATCAAAGATGGCAATTTTAAACAAGGCTAGAACTACATGTATATGAACTACTAGTAGATGACATCACAAGTTAGGACTACTAGTAGGATCTAGATCATAGCAAGAGATACAAAATATAAAGCAAGCTATGAGTAGATATAGAGATATATCCAAACCAAGAGATATGCAATTTTAGACGCATGAAAGGATATAACTCACTAGATATGCATCCTTACCATAAGATGATTACCCCTATGAACGTCAAGGTTGTATCAAAACAAGATATACACCTAGAGAGATGTAGCAAGTTAGAGCACAACGGAAGCAATTTAAGACACAACCAAGAGATCCAAAGAGATCATCATCAAAACCTGCAAAACAACTCAAAGCAAGTAATTGCAACATATAGATATACCGATTTAGAGCAATTAGAGAGATAGAGTTGTATGCAAGATAGGCAATTTAGAACATGGCAATATGCATATATAAAGGTACCAAATGAGAGTGCCAAAGAATAAGGCTATTGGTTGAGAAAATCTAGTTGAGAGGGAAATTCTCACTCAATAATCCAAATGTATATTCTGTGCACAGTGTAATCGGTCGAGTTCTGTGTATTGGCAACTCGGCCGATCGCAGCTGTTGGCAACACCCATTGGTGCCTATCGGTCGAGTTTCAATAGGGCAAACTCGACCGACAGAGCAGCTGTCAAAAAGCACATATATCTCATAAAGACATATTTAAAGGCATGATAAATATACAAACCATATCCAAACATGTCTAAGCAAGTTAGTAATGCACTATAGAAGCATTAGAAATAGTTTTTGAGCAAGAGTGTGAAGAGAATCACAAAATACCACTTTTGACTCAAAAACCATATGTATAGTGCACATTAACTTGACAAAAACAAGTTAGGATAGGTTATAAGCAATAAAACCATTACCTTTGTGCTTACCATTGCTTTTCCACTTGTTGTCACCCTCTACACATCTCACCTTTCTTCTTTTATGTGGATTGACAAGACAATTTGCAATTCAATACCTCAAGTCAATCCATTTGCAAGAACCTACAAGAAGAAAGATGAAATGGTCCCCAATCATGTTTTTGGGTCCGGAGGAATTAGCTTAGCAACCCAAGTCCTATTTCTCTTGGGTGCTTTCCTAAAAGGACAACAAGTAGAATAATGACCAAAATCATTGCAATAGTTGCATGTGCCCATAGTCTTGGAACTAGAGGATTCTCCATGGAATATTGGAGGTCCTTTATCTTTGTTGTTCCCTTGACTACTATCATATCCTAAACCATGTCTACCAATTTGTTTAGTAGAATTGAGTAGGATGTCATTAAGACTCTTCTTACCAACTAAGAATCTTTGCAAAGATGATCTCAAACTATCATTATCATGCTTAAGAGAAGCAATAGTAGAAGACAATTGATTAATGTTATCTCTAGCATGTAGAAGATCATTTTCTAAGCAAAGAGTTTTAGTTAAATAAGAATCTCTATCAATATGAAGAGCAGCAACATCATTCTCTTTATTAGTATAACTAGAACAAGATTCATTTCCATTGATTTTAGCAAGCAAGGAGGCATTTTCTATTTCTAATTCATGCAAAACAAAATCTTTGTTTTTGTTTTCAGATTTCAGAACATCAATGCCATGCATGAGAGAATCAACAATTAAAGTATGTTCTTCATTAGAATTAGGCATGAGAGGTTGAGCTTCTAGAAATTTAATCTTATCAAGTAAACTAGCATTTTCAAGTTTAAGAGAGTCTACTTGGCTAAGACAATCGTTTTTATCAATAAGCAAGCAAGAATTAGCATATTCAAGATCATCTAGTTCTATATGCAAATTATCAACAATTTTAGCAAGCTTTTTCTTTTTCTTTTTAGAAGACTTATAAGAGGCACAAATATCATGAATAATAGCAATTAAAGATTCTTTATCTAAAGAGTCTAGATTTACCTCACTTGAGTCTTCACTTGTAGTAGCTATAAGAGCATAATGGCATTCTCCTTTATCAATAGAGCTTGAGCTGCCACTTGACTCTTCACTTGATTCTTCACTTGAGCTTGAGTTGGAGGAGCCGCTTGAGCTTGAGTGCCATTTCTCCTTCTTCTTGTGAGAATGGGTCTTTTTACCTTGTGGGCAATCTTCCTTGTAGTGACCCTTCTTTCCACATGTGAAGCACCGGGTGGAGGAGGACTTGCCTTTGTAGAGCTTACCCTTGGAGTGCATGGCATCTTCCTTAGCTAGAGAGGATGGAGAGACTTGTTCCATGATAGCTTCAATTTGAGCCTTCATTTCAGCCTTCTTCATTCTCTTTAGCTCTTTCTTCTCTTGTCTTTCAACTTGCTCCCTCTTGTCAAGTGTGGCTTCATGTGCTTGTAGATTTCCAATGAGCTCTTCAATGGGGATGTCCTTAAGTGACCTTGCTTCTTCAATGGAAGTCACCTTTGATTCCCACCTCTTGGGAAGAGTTCTAAGGATCTTTGAGTTGATCTCTCCACTAGACATAGGATGACCTAGAATAGCAAGACCATTCACAATGGTGTTGATCCTTGAGTACATGTTGGCTATACTCTCCTCCTTTCCCATCTTGAAGTTTTCAAGCAGCCCTTTGAGCATGTAGACTTTGCTTTCCTTCACTTGATCTGTCCCTTCATAAGTGATGCAAAGCTTTCTCCATATCTCATAGGCCGTCTCACAAGAGGAAATCCGGTTGAACTCGGTGGGGGTCATGGAGGCATAAAGGATGTGCATGGCTCTAGCGTTCAAGGTAGCTTTCATCAAGGTGGCTTCATCCCATTCTTCAATGGTTGTCTTTGGTAGAATGTATGGGCTGTTCACCATTTGCCACATCTCGAGACTTGATCCTTGGATGAAGAATTGAAGTCTTCTTCTCCAATAGAGGAAGTTGCTCCCATTGAAGATTGGAAGGCTGGTCGAGAGTCTCCCTCCTAGGTAGTCACCCATCTTCTCCTACTTGTTGAAGTATGCTTGGAGAAGACCCGCTCTGATACCACTTGTTGGATCCTAGATGGGTGACTTAGGTGCTCTAGAGGGGGGGGGGTGAATAGAGCTGAAAGCACTTAAACAAAATTCATTAAACCTTCAAATTATATGACAAGATAAGGTTGCTAAATAGGTAATTTGAGTGCAACTAAATCATGCATAGCAAGGATAAGAGAGATTGAACATGCACCAAATTAGACAAGCTATTTAGAGTGGTTCCACACTTCAAACTAGAAGTGTGTCAGTCCACTTGCCTAGAGAGGTCAACCTCTAGGACTTCAACCAATTGTACTCTTATATTCATTCATAAGACTTACAATACATGACCCAACAAAGGACTTACCTATCCAATACAAAGAGTCTTCAACCTTACCAAGGACTTACCCACTTTGCAAGAGTCTTCGGCCTTCTCCAAGGACTTACCCACTCTTGCACAAGTCTTCGGCCTTGCAGAAATTACCCACTCTTCTTGGATCTTCCGCCTTTGACTTCACCTTCACTCGGAGAAGCTTTCCACCAAGGACTTACCCACTTGAGCTTGAGTCTTCTGCCTTCTCCAAGGGCTTACCCACTCTAGCTCCAAGTCTTCAGCCTTGATCTTCACCAAGGGACTCCTTCCCTTATTCTTCTTCACCTCTCTTGGACAAGAGAGAGAACCTTCATCTTCATGATTGGAAATGAGAGATGGGGAGGTGGTGGAAGTGAGAGCTTCACAAGATATACAAATAGGACTAGCTCTCTTACAGATCTCCTACTCACTCTAATGGATGTAGCAAGTGATTAAGCTTAGAGAGAGAGAGGAGGCTGTAGGAAGCACTCAACTATAGAATAGGAACCTCTCAAAGAGTTTGCATGGAATGCTCAACCTTGGAATGAAGCCCAAGGGGTCCTATTTATAGTTGGGGATGCCTCTTAGCCTTTGGGAACACTTAGGAACGAAAAGTAGCCATTTTACAAGTTGCAACGGATCTATTTTGGGTCCCAACAAAGTCTCCAACGGTTGGATTTGCTTTTTCTGCATTCCAGTACAGTCTGATCGGCCGAGTTTCAATAAAGGCAACTCGGCCGAACCACTAAACGACAAGTCTGAAAGATAGACTGTCGGCCGAGTTCCCTTGGAGAAACTCGGCCGATCGGTCGACTTTCAACTTGGACTGATCAGTGGATCGGCCGAGTTTCCTACCATTGAAACTCGACCGAACAGGGATCGGCTGAGTTGGAAACTCGGCCGACAGCCCAGAAAATTCCAGAATATATGGATCGGCCGAGTTTGGAATTCGGCCGACCAAATCCCTGTTATGGGTATTTTGGAATTTTCGTAAAACTGTACAAATGATGGATTTTTGTGTCCCAATAATTTTTCTAGGCTTAATTACAAGTCATACAATCATTACAAGTGATTACAAAGCAATTCTAAGGTCATTTACATAGAGATCCCAAATTGCACACTTGTAGCTATTTTGACTTGTCTTTTCTCCAATTTGATATGCGCAAGTTAGGGCATTTGGAGTGTGTCTAAACCTAATCTGAAATCACTCAATGTAGAAGCATTAGACACCAATATGTGGAATGGTTAGTCATCATCAAAACAAGGGTTTAGTCAATTTAGACGTGAGTCAACATTGACCTAATTGACCTTGAGTCAACAAAACCCATATGGTGCAGTTGGGTCTCCAAGAAGAATACCAACATGAAAGGGTAGATTTCTTGCAAAGACTTCATATAAGTTCAAGATGTTTAACATGATGAAAACTTTCACCAGTTTCCATGGTTAAATCTACCAGGATCATTCTTTCCATGGAATCTTGTTATGACTATGAGATTTGGCATATGGATGTCAAAACCACATTCCTTATACAGGAATCATTATGAGGATGTGTGCATGACACAACATAAAGGTTTTATAAATTCAATAATACAAGTAAAGACTATAAGCTACAAAGGTCAATCTGTGGATTGAAGCAAGCATCTCAGGAGTTGGAATCTTCAATTTGACAAGATAGTCAAAGAGTTTGACTTCAGTCAGAATGAAGATGAGATTTGTGATTACAAAATGATTAGTGGGAGCATATTATATTCCACATGATGATGGGAAATAACATCCTTGTACTACAAATGTTAAATCATGGTTCGGAAGTACCTTCTGTATGAAGGGTTAGGCAAAGCATCCTTTATGATAGGAATCAAGATCTATAGAAATAGATCTAGTAAGCTTCTTGACCTAAGAAATAGCACACACATTAGCAAGATTTGAAAGGGGTTCAGCATATCAGACTCAATAAGAGAAGATTGGCCCATGTTCCATGAAATCAGTCTCTCAAGAGTGTAGTATCCTAGTTCTTATGAAGAATAGGAATATATGAGTAAGATGCCAATTGCATTCACAATATCATGTACTTATCTCAATATCTTGTATGTATTAGACATGATGATAGGATATGTATTGATCTCATTATCTCGTATGTGTTGGACATGATGAGAGGATATTTGTCAGATTCCAATGAAGGCAATTTGACTAGCATAAAAAACATTCTTAAGTGCTTGAGAAGCATTAAAATTGCTATATCTTCACATTTGGGAAATCAAATTTATTAAATATAAGGTCATGCTTTGATAAGTAAATTCCCAAATGGTATTATTAGTAGAATAATAATTTTAATCTCCCTTGTAGCACGAGTGCTTGTGGCATAAGATAAAGAAATATAAGGAATTCATACATGAATAAATATTAATAATTTTATGAATTATCAGACAACTGAAATGTAAGGTGATATACAAGTTGTCAAAAGAAAATAAGATATGTGGTGTTTTAGATTATTGATAAAATAATTATCTAACCAAGTATGACAATCCAATGTTGAGGCATCACAAATAACATTATCTGAATTTAACGTTTGCATACTCACAAGTAATAAAGAAAAGAGAGAAAATTATAAAATTTTGAGAGAAGATATATTCCCTGAGATAATGATATTGTCTTAATGAGATCTATAAAGGAACAAGTTTTGTATATAAAAGACCTCCCAACGAGTTATAGTATAATCAAGGATGATTTTTATGAGTTACCATGGAATGAGGTAATTGGTATATCAAAATAGAAATAGATAAATAACCCAGAATTCATTATCCAATATGTGCCTTAAAACGGTATGCATTTCCTTTATGTGTTTTTGGTGTAAACGTTAAACATATGTGTTTCCATCCTAGAAGTCTATTAAATGTCTTTCTTTTGGACAACTACGTGTACATCCATGAGTTGTAGTCTCATCCATGAGAAGAAGGAATATATTAATAAAAGGAAAATCCTTTGAATAAGGCATGAACCCATATAAAAGACAAAGATGGGAAAATAATTGAGGATAAGAAGGCAAGACTTAGACTTTCCCTTAAGACTCTCTCTTACCATGTGTACAATAAGGGAAGTAAATCCCAAAACTATCTCCCAACCTTCTCCTTTTACCTTATCTTCCTCATAACCCTAGTCTCCCCTAGTTCTATAAAAGGGTGGTTGTAACCATACCTCCCTCATCATGATGGGTTTCCCTCCTCATCAGTCTAGTGTTCTTGAAAGAACCCTCCTCACCTACAGGTTTGGATAAAGGAGGTTGGTTGTTGCAACAATGAACTACATCTTTATCATCACCTTCAAGTCCTCCTCTAGGTTCCCCTCTCATTTATGAATACCACTAGCCATATGTCATGGTGGCAGCACCATGGCATGGTCGCCTTGTCGTGGATGAGTAAACAGAGCACCCTGGTGCTGCATTGCCCATGAACCAGGGAGCTTGACTATTGGTGGCAGTGGAAGAGGGGATCGGGTGTGGTTGTGCCTACTCCGAGTGACGCTCCTTGGAAGCTATGGAGGGGGTCGACTACTATGTCGAGGTGGTGACACCACACAGTTGGGTGCAAGAGGAATGTCGGGGTTGCCGTGTGTGAACAGACGACGGATCAAGGGTAGACAATAGCGGAGATCTTGGCTGACCTTGGAGGAAACTCTGGGCTCTTCATGGTACATAGGAAGGAGGATGAGGGTGGCAGTAAGAGACCAAGTAGAAGGTGTGGTGGCATGCAAGTGCATATGGCAGACTCACTACTCCGGTCGGCCGTGGTGCCTGCGTTATATGCACGCAGTGACGGGTTAGCGCGAGGAGGGAGATAGGCGGAGTCGACTTGACCAAAATGCACCTCTTGTACATGAAGAAATGACTCACGAACATTTCATTATAACTTAGTCGTGGCCCAAAAAGGTAAGTATAATGGGATAGGTTGCCTATGTGGCACTATACTATTGGTCCATTAATGAGTAGTTTGTAAATATTGTATAAAATTATTGGTAGCTCCGATTTTGACAAGTTACATATGCAAATTGATCACCAGAATGAGAGCCACACAAAGAAAATATATTTGAGACTCAATGATGCATATTGTTCTCAAAGTAGGGTAATATATGTGTTTAAGTGAAGATTTATAAATGGAAAACCCTAGATTGGACATTAACATGTTGAATACTATAATAACCCCTTGTTTTATATTCTTATCTAATATTGTTGAACAAGATAAGAAATAAAGTTAATCATGAGAATGATGATGAGTAGTTAGGGTTTATAATGTGAATAACCATATATATGTTTAATTAGGGTTAAAGACTATATCATGCTATATTGATTAATGAAGTTAATCTTATCTAAGTATTCGCGATGCTCTAACATGATAGATTTGATAATCCTGGCAACATCTAATATGAATTAGGGTTATTGAGTCAACAAGTCAATGAACATGGGAATTGGGCTATGGAAGTGTAATCCTAAAATAACTCAATGTCCAGAAAACCTAAACCCTAAAAATGGACCGAGTAGGGTTTAATGTGATTAATATATGTGATGGTTACACTTTAGGATATATATATATATATATATATATATATATATATATATATATATGCAGCTTAACTATTAAATTTCTTGGATCTGTTGATTGGATTGATTATGCTTAAAGTGTGATTTGATAATCTGCATGGATCATCATTAAGGTATGTGGTTACACTTATGGTTACATGTATCGACTGTCGATGTTTAGCAAGATTCTTGAATATTGAATGAATGATATTTGTTGCATGTTTATTTCCTTCATGCAAATTATAAAGTCCCTATGAGTATCACATAGAGTAAATAATGAAATTATGAACCGTAGGTACACTGATCAAAGGGTAACACACATAAGTCCAATGATGGATAGTGGATACAGCTGAGATAGTAGACCATATATGGGTTGCAATATGAAAGAAAATACATGTTATTATGTGCAAATAATTCTTATATGTACTTGTGGTTATTGGATGAACCCACATACCAGTATAGAAATATGATGACTGCATTTTGTTTGTCGACGTTTTAGGTACCTGCTAACTGTGAAGATGTCAACATGTGATGAATCAAACAAAAATTACCTGAAGTATTAAAGATAAGTTAAAGGAGGATTAGATATCTAGTTACTTATTTTCAACAGGTATTAGCTTTATTAGGAATTTTATTGAACAATTTGTAAACATTATTTGGAATAAATGAAATCATTTTCTAGTATTTATTATTTGACTAATCTAGATCCTTGGGAATATAGGTAATGGCCCTCAACTTGAATGTCTTCCCTTAATTGGGGGATGTGGAAAGTGAGGTCGTTACAAAAGGGATCGGTTCCTTAGTTATGGTAATAAGGAAGAGTTGGGTGTAAATGGTTACACTGATGCAAGCTTCCATAATGACAAACAAAATTAATGTTCACAATCTAAATTTGTGTTTGACCTTAAAATAGAACGGTAACTTGTAAAAGTTTTGAGTAAGAGACGGTTGTTTAACTCTACAGTAGAAGTTGAGTACCTTGTTGTTTTATGAGCAATAGAGGATATTGTATAAATCAAGAAGTTCATGTAGATGAACTTGTTGGAGGTTCCAACCATTGATGGCACAATAGAAATACCATGACAACAATGGAGCTACTATATAGGCAAGGAATCTTAGATAGCATACTACAACACTCCCATATCATACGAGAGGTCATACAATGAGGAAATGTGAAAACTTGCAAAATACTAACTTGAAGCAAACGTTGTTAACCCGTTATAAAAGCACTTGCACAGCAAAAACACGATGGACATGTTAAGATTACCTGGAATAACATTTGTGGGTGATTGGCTCTGAGTGCAAGTGGGATCCTATTGGTAGGTATTCCTAGAGAGCCAATCATATGATGATTGCAATGGGACATTAAATACTTGATTTGATAATGATAAATATAACACTATATATTATGTTTGTCTCAATCATTCTATGATGACACAAATGTAGCAGATGTATAAGGAATGATGTTACTCGACGACATATGTTTTCAGGTTGAGGACATGAACAATTAGATCATATGTATGATAAGAGTACATACATTCTTATTATATCCCAAATCGTTACTGTGGAAGCAAAATAGTCAATTGTAGTACATAAGACTAGAATGTGTGTGACTAATGATAGAGTCTCATTAGTCATGATATGTGATATCAAGTCGAACACATATGTACTTGTTAGAGAAAAGTGTACTTGACAGACCCACCTTGAGAGTGATACATGGAGACCATGGAATGGTAGTCAAAATCAGATCTCACAATGATAGTAGTGATTGTGGTTCTTAGACCTAAAGTCACTACACTCATCACATGTCATTCAATGTATTTTGACATCATCCAACGTGAACTTGAATAAGGGTTTCCATAAAGGTGATGCTTAGTTGCATTGTGACACATGGAGATTGATTGTGAGTGATGTAGATGGGATTTGTCCCTCCTATAAGAGATTGATATCCAGGCCACTTGATAAGAGAGACTGAGAAACGTATGGCCATACTTGTGTCACTTAATATGTGATATGTGTGCTCATGTGCATCTCATGCAGTCTGCTCTATTTCAAGGAACATGGATTGAACATTGAAAAGGTTGATGATTCCATGCCTTGAGTTCAATCCATATATCAGAGACAAAGGAACTATATGATCATGTTAACACTGATCACAGATTGTAGGTTGAAGTTTTTCTCCAACTTTCCAATTACTTGGGTAGAAATGATGTGTTTCTAGATACTTCTCATTGCTTCTGATGTGATAAGTTGGTTATGGACATTCACAACCAACGTAATTTGGGACCTATAGGGTAACACACATAGTATGCATATGGAATATGAGTTTATTCATGAATGATGTTTAACTTGATTAGTAAAGTATTTAGGTTTTCAATTTAACAACAATGGATGTAAATTGGATGACTAGACTATGAGCTGACCAGTTCAACTATTGAACTGATTGATTCAAGTGTCAAGTCAATTTAAACTACATGGGATGAACATTACCTGAAACAGGGCATGAACTAATCGGTTCAAGGTCTAAAATGACCGGTTTAAGTGGTGAACTATCTGATTCAATGATCAATTATATTAGATCAAGGATTGATGCTCACATCATGTTGTATAATAATTAGATATTAAAAGCCAATACAATGGCAAATAGGAAGTAAGATGAACCGACTGATTCACCTATGAATCGACCGGTTCAACAGTGAACTGACTGGTTCACCGTTCATGGCTTCCAAAAAATTCATGAAATTCCATCATTTTGACTCCCAAATGAACTGGAAACCCTAACCCTGGCCATCCTATAAAGGGGGGTAGTCTAGGCTTTCAGACACAACAACAAGCTCTGACAATTGTTGTCCTCTCTGGATGTGGTAACTAAGAGAACCCGAGCAAGTCCTACCCATAAAAAGGAGGGACAACAAGGGAGAGGCAACATGGGAGAGTGAATCAACCCTAATAGGTTGAGTTTTGAAGGGAAAACTCCTTCCTGTTGGCTTTGGTAGCACAGCGTGGAGTTCCCGGTGGTCCACGTGAACTACTAAAGAGGTTAGGAGGTTGTTGCCACCCGCTAGGAGGACGTTGTCAACCACCGTCCATCGTGTTGCACTAGGATGCCATTGTTGAAAACTGCTCAAGTGTTTCTTTAAGAAGAAGGATGTTGTTGCAAGAGTAAGTCATTGGACTTGCTCTAGGACCAGGTATAATCTCTTGCAACCTTCCTTCCTAGATACATCATTGTATATGTAGTCTCACTGGTTAGGGAATCAAGCACTATATCTTTGTTTCTGATGCCTTATCTGTCACCCAGATTTCCCAACAACTAATGAGGAGACAAAGAAAGTGAAGGAAAGTAGAGTATATATGCTCAATGGTCTCCTAAAAAACTTCAAGATGGGAAAGAATAAAATTGTGGCTGAAATGTTCTCAAGGCTCAACGCCATTGTAAATGTTCTTTTCATCCAAGGCCATGTCATGGATCAAGGAAAGATGAACTCAAAACAATTTCACACTCTTCCTTGTTGGTGGAAAATAAAGGTGGCTACCATTGAAGAAATAAAGTCCCTCTCTGACATTCCTACTAAATCTCTCATAAAAAATTCCCAAGCTTATGTAGTAAGACTTTACAAGTAAGAGTAAGAAGAAAGAGGAGAAGAGAAAGAGTCTAAGAGAAAGAAGGAGATTGCATTCAAAGCCAAAGTTGAAGCTATTTTGCAACAATAAGTAATTAGTAAAGCTTCTCGATCCTCAAATGAAGATGGCTCCTTAAGTGATCTTGAAGCTCACTACTCTAAGGGAAAGAATTTCAAAGGTAAACCCTCCTCATCCTCTACTCCAAGATGCTATGAGTGTGGTCAAAAGGGGCACTACAAAAATGACTGCCCAAGAGAAAATAAGCCTCATCACAAGAGCAGGGATAGGAAGAAGGATGACTACAAAAAGGAGGGTAGATTCAAGAAGAAGGATAAATGGCACAAAAGCTCAAGTGAAGATTCTAGTGAAAGCTTCGGCTCAAGCTCTAGTGAAAGTGGAGAATGCCATTTTGCTCTTATGGAAAGTTCAAATGAGGTAAATCTAAACTCTTTAGATAAAGAATCCTTAACTGACATTATTCATGCTACTTGTGCATCTCTTAAATATATTAAGCATAAAAAGAAAAGGCTTGCTAAAATTGTTGATAACTTGCATGAAGAAAAGGATGATCTTGAACATGCTAACATTTACTTGCACGATGATGTTAACAATCTCTAGAAACTTTATCTAGAACTTGAATTGACATGCAATGGTGTTGACATAGAAAACCAGGCTTATCTTAGATGAGTAGATGCTCTTAAACTTGAAAATTGTTGACTTGCTAGATAAGATTAAATTTCTAGAATCTCAACCTCTTTCTAACCAAGAGCATACTAAAATTGTGAATTCTCTTGTGCTTAAAATTGATGTTCTTAGAACTGAAAATGAGGACAAATATTTTGTTTTACAAGAAATAGAATCTGAAAATAGCGTTTATCTTTCAAAGTTTACTATGCTTGAAAATGAAAATGCTTCCTTGCTTGCTAAAATCTATGTTCTTGATTTGTGTTCTAGTTCCACTAGTAGAGAGAAAATTTTTGTTACTCTTCATATTGCAAAAAAAAACTTATATGACTAAAGTTCTTTGCTTATATGCTGATCTTTTACATGCTAGAGATGATAATAATCAATTATCTTCTATTATTACTTCTCTTAGGCATGATAATCATAGTTTGAGATCCTATTTACAAAGATTCTTAAATGGTAAAAAAGAATCTTAATGATATCCCATACCATACTACTAAATGGTAGATATGTATAGGGTATGATATTAGCTAAAGGAACAACAAAGGTATATGACATCCAATACTTCATGGAGAATCCTCTAGTTCAAAGGCTAAGGGTACTTGCAACTATTGCAATGAAATTGGTCATCATTCTATGTATCACCACTTTAGGAAAGCACCCAAAAGCAATAGGATTTGGGTTGCTAAACTAACCTCTCTAGACCCAAAAATATGATTGGCGGTCATTTTTGTGACACGCGTTGTCACCCAAAGCAAGATTACTCAAAAAGTAAACCATGATCAACCGTTAATAGCGGATTACCAAAAATCACTAGAAATTAAAATCGATTTGCAACAAGCACCATGTGTTGAGAACTATTACACAAGAGCCAACACTTGCATTTCATAACATATAATCAAGGTGCTACATCATCATTATCCAATCAATCTGTTGCATAAGATAACAGGTCCACATGTATATGCATACAACTAGAAACACATATGCCATAAATCACATATCGATCGTCGTATCTACAAAACACATCGAGATCACCCCCAAGGACCTGAGTGTACAGGGACAACACTTAGGACTCTATTACTAGACACTATTCATATACCATGTTTCACCAGGTGTAGTTTCCTCCTCATATTCTCTTCAACTGCATGATCTTTAACTCGGCATGCACGTCCACCTAAAAAGTTATTTAACCAACGGGGTGAGACACACAATCCCAGTGAGAGATATAACTCTCTGCCAATTCTATTATTATCACAGATAACTAAGCAGATAGACTAACATACTGAGCAGATTGAACAGAATTAACCAAATGACATATATCTCATGGATGAAGTAAATAGAACAGTAATACGTGCTTGCCAATGAGCAATAGAACAATTGATAGTCTAAAAATGAATATGAAGAATATGTATAACTATTACAAACTAAACAGTATAAGAGAAAGGCAAGGCTTCATCCAATGTTTCTGTGTTTGATCCTATATATATACTCTACACAACTGATTACATATTTATTATGCCCTGAGGATTTGAGTCGTACCACCCAAATCCAACCGACCACTGCAAAGTCAAAATTGGTGCCATACAAGGTCTAGTGGAAGAGATGGAATCCATGACCTCACTCCCCTCAGTCAGTACGAGTGAACATGTAGTGACATAACAAGTCAACTACTTCCAGTGACATATAGTCCAGTTGTGCAAACATTGCCCACCTTGGTACAGGTCACGACGCTAGTAAAACTAAGCTACGATCATAGCCGCACTCTATTCCAAAGTATGACCACAACCAATCATGTATCGCATATCAGTGAGCTATGACCGCATCCGCACTCTATTCCAGGGTATGACCGCAGCCAATCATGTATCACATATCATTGAGCTACGAATGCAGCCGCACTCTATTGCTTAATATTAGGGTACCAAATTGTCCCTGCATACTCAACTGTATGCGCTCTGAGTTTCCCGTAGGAGTTACTCATTTCACCATTCAACAAATGTTGACACCGAATGGATCTATGGCACAGGGCAAGCTACATGATTAAATTCCACTGATTAATTAGACCAATTAAAGTGTCTTTTAGCATCAATCAAGTTACAACGTACAAACCACAAACAAATCCTTCAAAAAAAGGACATAGTATTATAATAGTAGATATCGTTGTTTAAACTACAAATTGATTCCCATCATCTCATAACACTATATCACTACCAGCCACAAGGTTGTCATCATCATTATCATATTATCCTGGGATATCAATCCCTCATTCTCGTACCATAGGATATCACCTCAACCAGGCACTAAGCCTTTACCAAGTCCGAAGACCCATCACATCATAGTTGTAATTCATTATTATCTCATCATGCCTGATTGGGTATATAAGCATTACTCATGCCACATCACATGTACTTTCCATGGCAACCATTAGCCATTATGTTTAGAGAGAGAGAAATATATTAAACACCTTTATTTAAAGTAAGAAAAGCATCATAAAATCTTTAATCTAAGATAAGGTTTCGTACTGATCCCACTTAAGGTCCCCAAGCATCATTCTACCTCACATCTCTAACATGCACTACCTCCCATTAACTGGAGTGTGTAAGGCTAAGAATTAATTAGTGTAACCAAGTATGCACACTCATATATTCATACTTACTGTGTTCCCTTATCAAGGATTATAACCAAAGCTTGTTATTATTTAACCATCTTCATAGTACTCACAAGTCATAACACCTAATTAACCCATTGGGTTATAGCCATTTAATTAAGATAGAATAATATCATGCTTTCTATTCACACATATTCAATATTATAACTTGCCTCTAGGAATTAGGTCAATGCTCTTCACATATAACCAACTAGGGTTTTACCTCATGGTTACACCACCAAACACTAATTACAACAAAACCTACTTTTCTGAAATGTATTAGGTTTGAAAAATATTATTTAAATATGAAACACTCATCGTACCATCAATATCAGGTGTCACCCTTTTATAAATGCATGTGTGTATCTTCTTACTTAATATATGTGTGGGTTACAATAATGCATTATAATAACATATTGACCATTACACTAGTGTGACATTTCAACATTAGTTGACCCATATATTATCACTTCTTACAAATCACTAATCACATATCATACCAAGGAGAGTTGAACCATAGGCTATATAACTAGAGGATTTCACTTTAGGCTATCCACAAGGCACCTATAAAATCATTAGACTTGTTATACAGTTTCTACACAAAGGTTGCCACCATGTATTCCAACAAGGCTTATCACCACCCTCATGTATATTCACATAGTTGTATCATTAACCTTACTCCACAAGTTAAGATTATATGAAAAGGAGATGCAGTAGACACTTTTTATGTATTATAATCTTTCATTACGATAAGCACATTGGTCACATTATTCCATGATTAAGGTTAACACATGGATATTCAACCATCGAATCCTATGCACATTGCTTCCCACATTGTTGGAGAGTTTAGGGCTAAGCTCTTTGGTAAAGATGGACCACTCATATCACATCATCCTATAGTGTACTAGCTTAAGAAGAAGCAATTAATATTACTTATACATTATCCAAAACCACACTCTTCTCTATCATGTGTTACTCATGTGTGTACATCATTGAGTATCCAAACATACCCTACAACCCTCATCATGTGATCTCGATTTCACCCTATCAACCCAAATTGGTTTAGACCTTCTTGTGGTGTATCGGTTTGTACCACCATGAGGTGTATCGGTTTATGGCATCTAGTCCAATCATGTCGGGTTCACCACACATAAGGGGTGATGTTTTAACTACACTTAAGGTGTTAGATTATCCACACAAGGGTTATGTTGGTTTATCTCCTTGAAAGTGTAACAGGAAACCCTTCTTGAAGGTGTATCGGGCATAACCTATTGAAGGGGGTATCGGGCATCACTACCCCAAGGTGTGATGGGCATCCATTCTTGGAGAGTTGTCGGGCGTCACATAGTGTGACAGGAAACAGAAACACCTATGCTATGGCAGGCAAGGCCAAGGTGTGTCGGTTGTTAGGGTTAGGGTTTGGTTAGGCATCATAGGTTAGCCCTCAACACAGACCAACCCCACTAGGTACATTCATGGTCATGACGGTTAACACCCTCTTGGATTAGCAACACATATCGATTAGGCACCATATCGGTTAGCTCCTTCAAGACCTATCCACCTTATTGGTTTAGCAAACTCAAGACAAGCTAACCTTCCCAGCCCATAATGGCCTAAGCATCCACAAGACATGTCGGCCTAGACATCCCCAAGTCGTGACGACCTATCACATGGTGTGTCGGCTTGTTGCACCACAAGTCATGATGACCACACACACCACCATGTGTCGACCTAGTCATCTTCAATCTTAGGAGACTCATCTATTAGTCCACCTGCTATGGTGGCAAGAAGGTACAAGACACGGGCAGAAATGAAATGAAACTCCATCTTCAAAACAGATCTCAAACTACAAAAGACTACTAACGTGTAAGAGATAAACAAGCTAGAGATGAAAAGTAGCATAGCATATGAAGAGTGATAATAACAAAGGAGGTTAAGAGTTATATAACTTAACTCAATAAGGTCTTCATCTAGAGTCCAAGCTTCCATGATCAAATCTCCAAAGCACACGTTCCTCAACTTGAATATGATCCATCAAGAGTCCCAACTCAACCTCAACATCACCAAGATGGAAGTTGAATAAGAAATCCCCATGAGCAAGGAACTCGACCTCCCAAGCTCCATGGGGCTTCCTCTAGATCCTTAAGCTTTCAAGATCATCCACTAAGAGGAGAAGAACAAGAGTGGATGAAAGGGTTTACTTGTGTGAAGGAAGAGGGGGTTATATACTTGAGGGAAGAAAGAGAGATCAAAGAAGAGGTGTCATCACCTTAAGAACTTAGGTGACACTTGTCCACGAGAAAAGAGGCACATGCAACAACATGCAAGGCCTGGTGATAAGATATATTATGTATCTCATCCTATTGGTATTCTACCAAGGTCATGGTTGATATGACAAAGCTCTACACCTTCACAAACTGATATGGCAAAGCTCAGCATACTCACAAACTGATAGAGCATACTCCATACACCCACAAACTGATAGGCACAACCCCACACTCCCACAAACCGATAAATAAAACCCTACACTCTTTACAAACCGATAGGGAATAACCCTACACACTCACAAACTGATAAGCACCCTCTCCAAGGTCTTCAAACCCGAGATAGACCATCTAAGTGCAAGGGACATCTCATACATGTGTTCCATATGACACCAAAGATGTCACCACACAACCAAGATCCAAAAAAGGTGCGCACCTCTTTCTATCTCCTCTAGATGATGCCAAGAGAGGGAAGGAACACTCTAGAGAAGGTATAATTCATGTTAGCCCCTTTACTTTGGGTAAATTGCAATTTACACCAAAACTAGCACATATAGCACAAGCATCAACCATACAAGCTCATCTTGATACTTGAGCTCTCCACAAGGTGCCCTTTATCATCATTATCTCTCTTATGATGCTAAAGCACTAATGGCACACTCATCATGTGACATGTTGCAAGATAACCCCTCATCTTGGATAAATTTCACTTTGACCCATAACAAGCAAACATTACTCAAACAACATTCAAACAGGACCAAACTTGAAACATTATGATTAAAAAAAATTATTCAATTATACCTCAATTGTATGGCGTGGGTAGGTCCCACACCCTTTGGGTCACTTTCCCTGAAATGACAGCCAATCTAGGTTGAACTTGGTTCAATTTGATGTATACTGGATCCTGACTCTTCCCTTTTGCAGATGCTCCTATCTGCATCTCAGTGCTGGAGTGAACGACGATGTCGGGTTCTTAGCGCCATCATTGGCATTGTGTCTACCTCTGACACCTAGCCTCCAAGATGGGGTGTTGTCTACATGAATTGTCTCCCTACATCCAACTCCTCCCAAGGCTCTACTAGCCATCTACTATCAACACTTCGATCAACTGTCATCACCCTCCAGGGTTCAACCCTATAGCATCAATGTCATTGCTTCATATCACGACCTAGGTAGAGGCGTGTTGACTATCCAGGCCGTCCTCAGGTCCATCCCCAGGTCACTGTAGGTAGGTGAGTTCCTAGCACCATGCAAGCAATGGGTGTCCCTGGTCACAAGCGTAGAGGAAGCTGCTTCTTGATCGGTTGGTTTTTCCTAAGGGTTACAAGCAGGGTCGGTACCATCCATGCATCTCTAGATCAACGGAGAAAGTGTTGATCTTAATCAAGTACTGCTTCTACTATGACCAACCTAGGATCGTAGTTGGGCTTTTGAGAAAAGGGTTGTTCTCTCTCTCATCTTCTTATGTAGGATGTAAGCAGTCCTTCTAGGGTTACAATGAAGTGAGAAGATGAAGAGAGGGAGAGAATGGGATATTGGTATCGACACATGGCCTGACTTCGTTTCTGGTCATGAGACCAAGGGAGAGTCTCCTCAAAAGTATGAGTTCCCCTGCTATATAACCATAGGTGAAATACCATTTAGGGTTGTAATACACTAATATGGAAGGTGTTATCATACTTATTACTATTAACAATATATATATCCTTCCCTTCTCATTTCCTTTTTCTTTTCTTTGTTGTACAAATAAGTTTTCAAAGAGGCAAGGTATTCCATAAATATAAGTTACCATGTTTTATGAGTAACCAAATAAAAGGCATCTCTTTTATTCAAAAATTGGTCTCTAACTCAAAATAGGATAAAAGTAAGGCATCTTGTTTAGGGAGTCATTATATACATTCTCCTTCCTTTATATAAAAACTCTATGTTTTTTATTCTATAATCCAAAGGGGTCATGAGGAGAAATCAATACTTTCTTATTTTGGAAAAATAAAATCCATTAGGAAAGCATATAACTATTTGGTACACATTGATTAATTGGTCATTTAATCTATTGAGAAACCACTTTATCATTGATTTCTAGATTATTCTTTTATCTCTCTTCTTGGTATATCCTTTAAACAAATTATCCTCATTCCATGGCAACTCATTAATACTTTTTCTCATATTTAGTAATTGAGATTCATTTGGGATGTATTTTATATGTAAAACTTGCTCCTTTAGAGATATCAATATAAAAATACCCATTATCTCATGGAATGTCCTTTTTCTCCCAATTTCTAGAATTATCTTCCTTTCCATATTATTTTCAAGTATACCAAAAGTTAGATCAAAAGAATACTAATTGGCATCTCAAAACATATGTTGCCACACTTGGGTAGATAATTACTCTTTTAATTATCTAACACATCATTCATCATATTTTCCTTTGGAAACTTGTATATTATTTCATATTTCATTTTTCAACAAATCATAAAGTCATTATTATTTATTCATATATGAATTCCTTCTATTTATTTAACTTGTGACACAAGTACTCATGCCACAAAGGCAAATAACATTATTATTCCACAAAAATACCATTGGAGAAAATTATCATGCTTTATATTTATATCATTCAATTTTACCAAATTTGAGGATATAACATTCACCCCTCCTTGAAGGAATTTTGTCCCCAAAATTTAACCTAGTAAGGTTAAAGGTGATTGACACTCAACTTAAATTTCAAACCTTAGGGTTAGCATCCCTACTTAACATCTATTATTAATATGCAATTTCTCATATTATCACTAAGATTGGTACATGAATTCAATTCAAGGCATAACCACATACTTAGTATTTATAGGAAATCATTTCTTGATGATTTCATTTATCACTTGGCGACTATCCTTTGACCTAGGTTTCCAACCTATTACTCATTTATTTCCATATAAGGGTGAGGCAATACCCCAATCCTTAGGTCATGTCATTAAGTTCAACTTAAGGTATTCATTCTCATATGTCAATTTTAAGCATAACACATGTCTACCCAATCCCTCTCCCTCATAATGGGATGAAATAAGTGTTTGACTATAGCTCAAAAACAAAGTTCATCCCATTCTAAGAGAAGAGATGGTGTACACACATTATCCTGAAATTTCATAGTTTAAGTTGAATCATTATCACCATGAATCTAAACCATACTCATCTTTTAATTCCAAAATATTCTTATATCTCATTAAGTCAAGTGTTATACTCACTCTTGAGTTTTTACACAACTCCTTTCATTATTACCTGACCTTTTTGTATCTTTTATATTTACATCTCATGTATTTGAGTCTTAGCCACTTCCTTTAGGCCTCTTGGGGTATAGGCCCTTTTGGAGTGATCTCATCCTTATGCATATAAGGAGTGACTCTCACATTCACCCATTGGGACACATGAACATCATGAAGGTGTCCAATCTCTTGAGACATGGGCCTCAAGCAAACATAGCTATTATCTCCTGACTATATGGTCTTCTACATTCAGGGAACAATCAACTCCTAAGCCCATCAGTCCCATGTACCTTTAATACTCCATATTGACTTAGGATTGACCCAGTCTCTACCCTTCCCAAGGGTTAATCGAGGGCACATTATTTTCATATGCAATTCTTTAAACTATATTTCCTCCATATCTTATGATCTCATTATTCACTTTATGTCCCCTCGTTGGGCTCATGGTGACTTTCTCTTCCGGGTTTGGTCTCATACTGTCAAAGTGAATCTTCCTCATGTTCCTTAGACATTGTGTACTTGGGTTCAAATAACATACTCAATATGTTTTCTTTCATATTTTATATCCTTACTTCTTTACACTTTAGGTGACATTTAAGGTTACCTCAAATTTTAAATTGATTTATCATCTCACCCTTCTAGGGAAGGTCCTAACCTAGGGTGCCTTCTTGGCTCAAATGAGGAAGTTAGGCTCTCTTGACACAACCTAACCCCAAGGTATAAGGTTTTTCCTCCCCCATAGGTCCATTTCCCACTCTTGGGTTGACCCACCCCAGGCTACACCAACCCTAAAAGTTGAATTTTCACTTTTACGTAACCATAATATGTTGAACATACATTTTATATTATAACTTCTTAACTCGTACTTGCTCAGTCTCTGTGTATACCCACTCACTGGGGATATTCATACTCACTCCATGAGAGTATTTCAATGGCATACCACTCACTGGGGGTAGCATACCCATTCTTTGGAGGTAATATCATTAACATACCCACTCACTGGGGGTAGTTTTAATTTCATACCCACTTGTTGGGGGTAGTTTTAATTACATACCCACTAGTTGGGGGTACGTTTAATTTCTTACCCACTCATGAGGGGTAGTCTCAATAGATTACCCACTCATTTGGGGTAACATACCCAGTCCTTGGGGGTATTCATCCATTCCTCCAGAGATAGCATTAGGGTGATGGTCAAGTTATATTTATATTTTCCCTTTTTTGTATAACACCATTGGTTACTTAAGTCTCTCATGTATATTCAAAACCTTTTGTGTGCATCATGCATGAATTTCTCTACATCCATGCATGGGAGGTCGGTCACATAAACCTATTTATATATCATGTTTCCTCTTACCCTAAAAGTTTCATATTGCCATCTTTTCATGCAACCTAAATATGCATTTCTTATTGTAACTTCTCAACCCTTTATATTTCTCTCTCACGGTGAGCCCTCTCTTTAGGTGAGCCTATTTATGGGGAACCCTCTCTTTAGGGTCTTAGTCCCATTGGAATTTCATACCATCCTGTACGGGCTTGGTATTTCTTTGGTATTCCCATCCGGGCTAGATACTTCATATAACCATCCCATTCGGGCTTGGAATTCCATTGGCCATTCCATTCAAGCTTGGCACCTTATATGACCATCACAATCGGGCTTTTTACTTCATTGTCCATCCCATCCAATCTTGTCAGCTTATAAGACCATCACATCTGGGCTTGGTACTCCATTGGCCATCCGATCTCAACTTGGCACCTTATATGGCCATCCCATCTGGGATTGGTACTCCATTGGCCATCCCATCTGAGATTGGCCCCTTAGAAACATTCCCACCTAAGCTAGGTTCACATTCATCATCAAAATCACTTTATTTCACCCCATGCTCTTTAACTCACTAGAGATATCTTATTTAGGGTCCGAGCAAGTTATATTTCATAAATGTAGTATACTTATGTTTCTTAAAACTTTTCTCATTAATGCCTTGTTCCACATGCACATATGCATGGAAGGTTGAGTCACATAACTCATATACTTATATTTTTCTTATTCCTTTTCAAGGTTCATATGGGTAGTGTTTTGTATCATCACACTCATCTCATTCCCCATCATTAGTGTTTTGGGTTTGGGTTAGAGACTACACCCTGCCTCTAAGGGTATATATGTCCCTTGACCCCCTAGGGTTCTTCTAAACCAATCCTAGCCTCATATAGATTTTACCCTTATAACACAAAAAATTATAATTCTTTTCTTTATCATTATTTTAGGGAAATACGGCATCAAGTAGGCAGCAAAAATAAAAATTTTATTGACATATTTCCCATTAACCAGCAGATCGCGTCAATAACTATGCAATGGGAAGGATGGTTTCACAAAGATATACCTAGTCCTGGAGCAAGTCCAGCAACAATCCTCATTGATGTAGATGTGCACTCTATCTTGGACGGTGTCTGTGCATCTCTTTGTTACACTGGGACTCATTTTACTGCTCCTCCATGGACAGCAGACTCAGATAACTGCTATAGTGACTCCTCATATCTCATCATAGACTACGAGTTGACGTTGCCCTCCTAGAAGTAGCCAAAGGACTCTTACCTCTAGAGTAGTCCACATGGACCAACTAGAACTCTTATCGTCCTGTAGGAATGGACAAGACAGAGTTGTCCCTCCTATTGGTGTACTAGTCACCAACTTGTTGTACCACAATAATGATTATCATCTTCTCTCCCTCAGCTATCCCTCCCTAGTCGGGTAGGACTGGTTTGGGCTCTCGAGGTTACCACAACTAGAAAGGACAACAATTATCAATGCAACTGATTCTCAATTGTCTGTGTAGTAGTTGTATTTTAGAAAGCCCCCAGTACCCCTCTATATATAGGAGGGGTTAGGGTTAGGGTTCCCAGTCCCCAGCCAATACATGACTAAAGAGAGAGTGGAAAGGACCAGAAGATCTCAAATTTTTGCAACAATTCTAGAAGTTTCACAACCTGCGTGTGCCAAAACGGTCATCTTGCCCAGCGAGATGGTCATTTCATAGTTTCCAGTTTTTGTACATATGTCAGCAATTCAATTCTAATTAGTACTCAACTTGACATCAACACCAATCCTTGATGCAATCAAATTGCACCCCTGAGATGGTCGTTTGGTGCAACTGAGATAGGAGACTCACACTAGACCAGATGGTTGTTTCACACAAGTGAGACGGGAAGTGGATTTTCACTTTTTGTAAAAGATGTATCAAAATTGGAAACTTGGATCATAGTTGTTGTTAGTCTTCATGGAGTTGACTTGTGATGGCATTGGATTGGTATGGGCATGGATTCAATCCTTACACTATTTACATGTCTGGCATCCCGAGTTAGGTAGAATTCCAACCAATGTACAATACAATCAGCCTGGCAGTTGTTTTCTCAACACTTGAATTAATCATTTGGTAGTCTAGTTAGCTGATTCATTGCATGAATTGAAATACCTAAACACTTTAGTAATCAATTATATCATTATTCAAGATCAAACTCCTCTTCTAGATGAGTTCCTATGTGTGTGACCCTATAGGTCCCATATCAAGTTGGTAGTGAATGTCCATAACAACTTATGACATCACAAGCAATGAGTGGTGCCTAGTCACACATTAGTGCTATCCAAGTGAATGGAAAGTTGGGGGCAACTTTAACTTATAATCTGTGTATGGTGTTATAGTGTTTGTATAGTTCCTTTGTCACTGATATCCAGATTGAATTAGAGGCATGGAGTAGTCATCTTCATTATTATCAAATGTTGTTCCTTGAACCAAAGCAGACTTCATGAGATATATGTATGCTCAATATCACATATTGACTCACATGTGTATGGACATACTTTTCTCAGTCTCGCTAATCAAGAGGCCTTGGATATCATACTCCTGTAGGAGGGACAAATCCCATCTCTATCATTCACAATCAATCCCCATGTGTCAAAGTCACCCAATCATCACCTTTATAAAAACCCATGTTTTAGGATTGTGTTTGATGATGTCAAAGTGTACCCAACGACATGTGATGAGTGCAGTAATTTCAAGTCTAAGAACCACAACCACCACCATCATTGTGAGAGTTGACAATGACTTTCATGATGATGGCTTTCGTATTCCAGTCTCACATTGGGTCTGTCTAATACATTGTTCTCTAACATGTATCTATGTGCTTGGTTTGATATTTCCATAACATGACTAATGAGATTTAGTCATCAACCAACTCACACTTTGATCTTATGTGTTATTGTTCTATCAACCTTCCACAATAACAATTGATCAGGGGCATAATTAGAATGTGTATACGTACTCTTAACATCCGTATGATCTCATCCACAAGGTTAGTAATTTGAACACATATGTCATTGAGTAATATGATTCTCTAAACATTTATTCAGTTATTCATTATCTCATAATTGAATATACAAAATAAATTGGAAGCTTGCCTTTGTTATTAATCAAATCATTTATATGTTATGCCATTATAATCATCACATGATTGGCTCTTTGGGCATACATACCAATAGACTCCCACTTGCACTTAGAGCCAATCACCCACGGATCTCATCCTGAGTGACCTAACATGACCATAATGCTTCTACTACGTAAGTGCTTTTATAGTGGGTTTAGCAACATTTGCTTTAAGTCAGTATTTTGCAATTTTCACATCTCTTTGTTATACGACTACTCATATGAGATGGAAGTGTCGTAGTATGCTATCTGAGATTCCCAACCTAACTAGTAGCTCCATTTTTGTCATTAGTATTTCTACTGTGTCATTAATGGTTGGGACCTCACACAAGTTCATCTGTATGAACTTCTTGATCCATATAGTATCCTCTGTTGTTCTCATAATACAGAGATACTTGGCTTCTTTTGTAGATTTGACCAACTGTCATTAGCTTAGAACACTTTCTAGCTTACAATGTCATTTAATGTCAAACATAGATTTAGATTGTGATTATTTTTTCAGTTTGAAAGCTAGCATGGGTGTAACCCTTTACATCCAACTCTTCCTTATTACCATAACCAAGGAACCAATCCTTTAAGTGTTTCACAAGCACCCAAGGATGTTCTTCATGATAGTTCAGTGACTCTCGCTGGTATCTGAAATATATCTTCTCGTCATGTCTAATACATAATAGATCACTGGGTAGGTATATATGGGTCTTCTCATCATGTAAAATACATATGAGATGACTGGACATCCTCTCATCATGTCCAATATATACGAGATTACTGGATATCTTCTCCTCATGTCCAATACATATGAGATAACGGGATAAGTACATACTATTACAATATAGATCCAATTGTGGATGCATATGGCATCTATCCATGTGTTCTTATTCTTCATAAGAATTGGGACACTAGGATCCTGAGAGACTAACTCCATGGAACATGGACACATTTTCTCTCATTGAGTCTTACATGTTGAACTCTTCAACATCTTATCAATATATATACTCTTACTTAGGTCAAGAATCTTTCTAGATATATCTCTATAGACCTCGATCCCTATCACATAGGATGATTCACCTAAACCCTTCATATAGAAGGTACTTTCCTTGCCATGTTTTAACATATGCAGGATAAGGACGTTATTCCCCATCATTATGTGAAATGTTAATATGCTCCCATAAAATCTTTTGTAATATACATATTCCATCTTCATTCTGACTCAAGCCAAACCCTTTGATTGTCTTGTCAAAGAGGAGATTCCAACTCTGAGATGCTTACTTCAATCCATAGATTGACCTTTTGTAGCTTATAGAATTTATTTGCATTAATGGATTTATAAAACCATTAGGTTGTGTCACATACACATCTTTTAATTATTCCAATTAAGGAATGAGGTTTTAACATCCATATGCCAAATCTTACAGTCATACTAAGTTGTGACAACAAGCATGATCCAGATGGATTTTAACCATGGTAACTGGTGAAAAGACTTCATCATGTTCAACACTTTGAACTAGTTTAAAACTCTTTGCAACCAATTTACCTTTCCATGTTGGTCTTCTTACAAAAAAAAACAAAAGCACCTTGTGGGTTTTACCCCTTCAGGTGGATCCAACAAGGTCATACCTTGTTGGTGTACACAGAGTCCATCATTGATCTTATGGCCTCAAGCCATTTCTCAGATTATGATCCCTTAATAGTTTGTAGGTAGGTTGTTGACTCATCTCTATGATCAACTCACTACCTTCTTGAGTTATAAGATATCATAATCTTTCAAAATCAGGGCATGCTCTACTAGAATTATAATGTCTATGTTTACATAAGGAAATTGAGTTTCCACAACATTTTGTGATTCTCCTTGTTCCTATTATCCCTCATAACACTTCTTAGCCTTGCATTTGCCCTAGGACTCACTTCCGCCGATCATCATCACATATTTGTCCTTCTTCTTCCTTGCTTTGGCATCAACATGCCAAGCATTTTATAAACTGACTATATGATTCATGTTGCTCTTACATAATCTTATTCATGGTCAACTCTTGACCTAAGAGAAATCCCAGTCATTCCATATGTCCAATCATATTGAGCATGTGGGGTTCTACTATACCTCCCTTTGTTAGTTTACACTCAATTAGTGCTTTGGAGACATTATACCTTCTTTGCTTTACAAAATTCTTAAGATGTGTTATCATCTCGAGAATATTCATGTTTTTCATATTGTTCATGCAACACATAGTTCATACAATAGAGCATTAGGTATTCTGATGTTTATGGCATCATTAGCATGCTTCCAATAAGCATACATTTAGCCTAAGGTGTGTTTGGAGTGGATTCCTCTGGCATTGGTCTATTAAGGACATAGAGCTTTCACTCATTGATGAGATCATTTCTCAAAGTCCTTAACCAATTGTGGAACTTTATCCCATTTTGTCCTTCTTGAGGACGGATCATAATTTGAACGTGTTTGTGTTTGACATTTGATTCTACAAAGAAATATTACAACTTTTAAAAAACATTTTTTATTTGGTTTGATTTGATAAATTTGAGGATATTAATTAGGTCTTTAATTAACTACTGCTCCCACTATTTCATTTGAATTTATAGCCCTCAATATAAATTCATAATATTATAGTGTATAATATTCTAGTGGGCCAAGATCCATATTTCATCAAGTCATGAGTCGGCTTTTATCGATTGCCCACAACCTGACTATTTAGGTAGACCATCACGCAAATTGCATCATATGCAACTCTTAGATAGATGATATGTGCAACTCCTTGCCATAATATTCTACATGCCTTTGAGCTTGGGCTCTCCAAGTCACCGGTTAAGCCTGACCCAATACCCAATACGATATATATACACCATGCTTTGTGCAAATATATGTATCTACCATCACACTTCTATGAGATGCACACCATGCATTGTGCAAATCTATGCTTGGTCAGTCAAGCTTTTCATGTGTATTACTAATGGAAGGCATCTTAGACTTAATATTTAAGTTGAGCGAGTTTGTTTTTATAAATACATATATTGTATCCAATCACCACATATATAGTACATATCATATACATGCTATAACCACAAATGAGAACATGTAATAAATAAATGCACAAACGATGGTTATGGCCATACTAATGTAATTCCTTGGACCCATAAGGAATTACTACCACCTATGGTCCACATCATATGCAACCTGTTGTTGGTGAAGATTTGTGCTCGAACCAATCCAAGTTGATTGGTTCAACTCTTGAACCGGTCGACTTGCCTCCTGGTCACTCAGTTGGGCTTTTCTAAAGCGGTCATCTGGTTCTCAGGTCCAAATAGCATCTGGACACTTCTAGTCGGTCTGTTGGGCCACCAGTTGATCAGTTTGTCCTCCTGTCGTCTGGCCCCCTCGGTCCTCCAGTCGATCAGGTCGTCTCATGAGTTGATCGTTTCTTCTTCTACAGATCATCATCTCACGTCAAAACATAAATTAAAACTAAACTATTTCTTATTACATTGTATATGGAGACAACCTCGAGTTAAATTTGAGGGGAAATAGGAATAAGAGCATTAATTTACATTTGGAAAGGAGAGGGAGGATCTGTACGCAGACTAATTAATAATAGAAATAAATAACCACAACCATGCACACATAGATCTAGGGTTTTGGCCATAACCATGCTTCACATCCACCATAAAAACTAATTTTATGGTGATGCATGTAAATTGTATATATATATATATATATATATATATATATATATATATATATATATATATTCATTTGGGTTCTTTATGTGGTGATTTAGACAGACATGCACATCAACCAGTTTAAATATTTGCATCGCATACAATAAATAAACTCGATAAAACCAAAATCCGATCATATAGATTATCGCAAAATATAATTAATTGACATGGCTCACATACCGCTGTAGGGAAATACAACATCAGGTAGGCAGTGGAAACAAAAATTTTACTGACATATTTCCCATTAACCAACAGGTTGCGTAAATAACTATGCAATGGGAAGGATGGTTTTACGAAGATATACCTGGTCCTAGAGCAAGTCCAGTGACAATCCTCGTCGATGTAGATGCCCAATATATATTAGACGGTGTTTGTGCAGCTCATGGTTGCACTGGGATTCATCTGACTGCTCCTCCACAGACAAAAGACTCGAACAACTGTTGCAGCAGCTCCTCAGATCTTGTCATGGTTTGCAAGTTGGCGTTGCCCTCCTAGCAACAGCCAAAGGACTCTTGCCTCTAGAGTAGTCCACACGGACCAACTAGAACTCTTTCCATCCTAGAGGAATAGATAGGAAGGAGTTGTCCCTCTTGTTAGTATACTAGTCACCAACCTGCTCTCCCACAACAATGATCATCAGTTGTTTCTCTCCCTTAGCTATCCCTCCCTAGTCAGGTAGGACTTACCTGGACTCTTATGGTTACCACAACAAGAGAGGACAACAATTGTCAAAATAACTGATTCTCAACTATCTATGTTGTAGTTGTGCTATGGGAGGCCCTCAGTTTTTGTCTATATATAGGAGGGGATAGGGTCAGGGTTCCCAGTCCCCAGCCAATATGGGACTAAAGTGGAAGTAGAAAGGACCGGAAGATCTAGAATTTTTGCAACAATTCCAGAAGTTTCACAGCCTGTGTGTCCTAAAATGGTCATCTCGCCCAGCAAGATGGTCGTCTCGCACATGATAAGGTCATTTCTCTAAGCAAATTGATTGTTCTATAGTTTCCAATTTTTGTATGTATGTTGGCAATTCAATTCCAATTAGTACTCAACTTTTAGTCAACACCAATCCTTGATTCAATCGAATTGCACCCCCGAGATGTCTATTTGGTGCAATTGATATGGGCATCTCACTTTAAGCTAGACGTCTATTTTGCACAAGCAAGACGGGCGTCTCGCACCCTTGGTGTAGCAAAATTCCAACCAATGTACAATACAATCAGCCTGACACTGCAAATGGTTGTCTCAACACTTGAACCAATCATTTGGCAGTCTAGTCAGTTGATTCGTTGCATTAATTGAAATACCTAAACACTTTATTAATCAATTGTATCATCATTCAAGATCAAACTCCTCTTCTAGATGAGTTCCTATGTGTATGACCCTATAGGTCACATATCATGTTGGCAATGAATGTCTATAACAACTTATGACATCATAAGCAATGAGTGGTGCCTAGTCACACATCAGTGTTATTCAAGTGAATGGAAAGTTGGGGGGGCAACTTCAATCTACAATCTGTGTATGTTGTTACAATGTTTGTATAGTTCCTTTGTCATTGATATACAAATTGAACTAGAGGCATGCAATAGTCATCTTCATTCTTATTCAATCTTGTTCCTTTAACTAGAGCAGGTTGCATGACATATATGTAAGCTCAATATCACATATTGATGCACATGTGTATGGACATACTTTTCTTAGTTTTGTTAATCAAGAGGCCTTGGATATCATACTCATGTAGGAGGGACAAATATCATCTCTATCACTCACAATAAATCCCCATGTGTCAAAGTCACCCAATCATCACCTTTATAATAACCCATGTTTCAGGATTGCGTTTGATGATGTCAAAGTGTACCCAACAACATGTGACGAGTGCAGTGATTTCAGGTCTAAGAACCACAACCACCACCATCACTATGAGCTGACTATGAATTCCATGATGATGGCTTCCATGTCTCAGTCTCATGGTGGGTCTATCCAGATACTATTCTCTAACATGTATCTGTGTGTTTGGTTTAATATTGCTATATCATGACTAATGAGATTTAGTCATCAACCAACCCACACTCTGATCTTATGTGTTATTGTTGTCTATCAACCTTCCATAATAACAATCGATCAGGGACATTATGAGAATATGTATATGTACTCTTAACATCCATATGATCTCATCGACAAGGTTAGTAACTTGAACACATATGTTATTGAGTAATACGTTTCTCTAGACATTTAATCTGTTATTCATCATCTCATAACTAAATATACAAAATAAATTGGAAGCTTGCATTTGTTATTAATTAAATCATTTATATGTTATGCCATTAAAATCATCACATGATTGACTCGCTGGGCATACATACCGACAACTATTCCCATATTACATGTACATTATTATTTCCACATTACATGTACATTATTATTTCTATATTACATGTACATTATTATTTCTATATTACATGTACATTATTATTTCCACATTACATGTACATTAGTATTTCCATATTACATGTACATTATTATTTCCACATTACATGTTCATTGATTGGCGGAGGATGCCTAAATCCTATTTCTTCTCAAAAACCCTGACTTCAGATGAGGAGGGAAGTTCCTTTTTGGGTTTATTAAGCAAGAGAATGAGAAATTGATGAAAGAGATGAGAAGAAACCCTAAAGGTATTTTACTTCGAGAAAAATCATCCAACTTTGGACAGGTAAGATGCATAAGTCCAGGAGTCCTCGTGAGCCGACTAGTGATGTGGAGGAAACTTTTTCCAACCCTCGGGTTGTGGTCCCTTCTAGACTCCATTATCTTTAGAAAATGCGCTAATAATTCCCTCATATTTTTAAAAATTACTGGAAATTATGAACTATTAAATATTATTTTAATAATTTGGTGCTTTGATACCAGATGTAACGACCTTACTTTTCAACAATCCCCAATTAAGGAAGGCCAAAACGATGAGAGCCACTGCCTAAATTTTTTTCTAAGGATCTAGATTTAGCAAATAATAAATGAAAAAGTAAATAATTTCCTTTAATTCAACAATATTGTCTACAAGATGGTCCTCTAGAATTTACTTAACTTTCCATCATCAAAATTGTACATATGAGAAGAAGTATCTAGCTAACCCTCCTTACAAGCTAACTTTAATGTCTTCAAGTAATTTCATATGTCCATCACATCTTGATATCACCTTATCTAGCATGTACCTAAAATGCCATGAAACCAAAACGTGGATCAATATAACAAGTTATAATGTGAACGTGGAGTGCGTATAAAAGTGTACAGGTGAACTAATAACATATATTCCATAAAATACTTGCAAATAAGAATAGTCATTTTCTTCCATAATATTTCTTTATGTGCTACCCCTAGTGGCATTATAATTGAACAAAATGTAAATAAACATCCAACAGTTTAGTTGTTCAATCATTGAGAAACACTCAGCAATCATCTGTAAACTAATGTGGGTAGTCATAAGCATAACCATGTACTTCAATGGTGAGCCATAAAAATTATGCATTTGTTAAGCATATTCAATCAATCCAATCAACATATCTAAGTGATTCAATAGTTAATCTGCATGTATCTAAATCCTAAAGTGTCATCATCACATTAATTACATTAAACCCTACTCAAGTTCTATTCTAGGGTTTAGGTTTTCTTGTTATCAAATTATCATTAGATTTGTGCTTCGAAATCCTAATCCCCTTATTCTTTGATTTAATGACTCAAGAACCTCAATTCATACTAGATGTTGTCATGATTATCAAATATACCATATCATTTTATCATGAGCACTAGGTTCGATTATGTTCCTTAATGGCACAGCAAATATGATATCAAACCCTAATTACTTCATATGCATCATTATTCATGTTAGGGACCTTAAATATCATCATTATGATAATAAATATGTTGAATCACCATTATATTCAAAATTATCATAAATAAAGGTTTTTAACATATTTCACATGTTAATACTCAAAACTAGGATTTTCATTTATTGCTCACCACACTAACTCTTTTTTAGCACTATTTTTTAGAACTAGAAGCATAATTAGGTCTCCACTATATTTTATTTGCATTCCTCTCATTTTTCTGATCAATTTGATATATAGGTTTGTAGGGAAATATGGCTACAGAATAGGTAGTGAAACAAAATTTTACTTCCATATTCCCCATAATCTAGTGGGTCGCATCAATAAATATATGATGGAAAGGATGGTTTTGAGGATATACCTGGTCCTGGAGCAATTCCAGTGACATCTCCTCATCATTGTAGTTGTGTAGCACTCCTGAGACTCATCCACAATAGTTCATGGTCTCTACCACAGATAGTAGACTCAGACGCGTATGCAACAACTCCTCTACATACTGTAGGTTGATGTTGTCCTCCTAGAAATGGGCAAAGGCCACATCACCTCTATGGAAGTCCACACGGACTGCCCAGAACTCCTATCATCCTACTAGAACAGACATGAAGGAGTTGTCCCTCCCGTTGGTGTACTAGTCCCCAACTTACTCTCCCACAATTGTTCTCCCTAACTATCTATCCCTTTATCGGGTAAGACTTGCTCAGGTTCTCTCGATTACCACAGCTAGAGAAGATAAATAATTTTCAGAGGCAATTGATGTGCCTAATAAGCCCCTGATACCCCTATATTTATAGGAGGGGTTAGGGTCTAGGTTCCCAATATGTGTGGGAGAGGAAGGCACTAGAGTCTCCAATTTTTGCAACATGTGAATGGAAAATTAGTCACTTTGCTAAGCAAATTGGTTGGTTGGCAAGCAAGACGACCGGTTCATTTAAGCCAAACAATTCACCTAGAAAATTGGTTGTTTTTTCATGTTTCCCAATCGCATATGAATTGGCAATTCTATTCTAATTAATGCACGACATGAGGTAAGCACTAATCCTTGATGCAATTGAATTGCACCACGAACTGGGCATTTCACTTGGTGAAACAGTCATATCGCACCACAAACTGGTTGTTTTGCTCCCCAACATAGCCAGAATTCAGCCAATGCAATATCCAATCAACTTAACACTCCAACCGGTCATTTCAACACATGAGTTGGTCAGTTGGCAGTCCATTCAATTGATATGTTGCTTGAATTGGATGCCTAAACACTTTATCACTCAATTCAATTATCATTCATGATCAAAACTCCTATTCTAGTTCAGTTCCTATGTGTGACCCTATAGGTCCCATATTACGTTCGTGGTGAATGTCGACAACCAGTTATAACATCACAAGCAATGAGTGGTGCCTAGTCGTACATCAATGCTACCCAAGTAAATGGAAAGTTGGAGAACAACTTCAATCTACAATTAGTGTATGGTGTTATAGTGTTTGTATAGTTCCTTTGCCACTGATATCCAGGTTGAACTTGAGGCATGGAGTAGTCATACGTTGACCTAGAGGTTATACATTGTCCATATTTTGATAATTATTCAACCATTCCATTCATATGTATCTAATATGTGTATTCAAGATTGATCTCGGGTTTTAGGTATGTGAAAAGAATCAATTTAAACAAGCCCTAGCTTGTCAAAGTTCAAGTCAAATGCAATGCAAGTGTGCTAATATGGAAATCCATTTAAACAGCCTGAGAAGAATTTTGTAATCACTTGTATTGATGATATGACTTGTAACTAAGATGAGAAAAATATGTGGGACACTTAGTACCAAGTTTTAATCACTTTTTAATCACATTAGAAAATTGATCACGGACTATTGATCGGTCGAGTTTCAATCTCGACCAATCCCATCAATCAATTTTCTGATGATGTGTATCAGTTGAGTTGTGCATTTACAGAACTCGACTGAACGGCTTACTGACCAAATGTGATTTTACCTGATCGGTCGAGTTTTCCAGGACAAACTCGATTGATAGTTTAAAATTTGGGTTTGTCTTTTAGCCAATCGGTCGAGTTACCTTTATTGAAACTCGACCGAATGTACTGTACAGAAAACGTAGAAAAAGTGTTTCTAACCGTTGGTGACTTGTTTGGACGAAAATAGATTCGTTGCCTTGAGCACAAATGGCTATATTTTGGCCCTAAGTTTTCCCCAATTCAAGGGAGCACCCCTAGCTATAAAAAGGACTCCTTGGAGTTCATTCTAAGGTTGCTCATTCACTACATACAAGGTCCTTGCTATAGTTGAGTGTGCTACTACTCCTTGAGCCCTTTTCTCTCTCTCTCTAATTTACACATAATTTGGTGATTTGTGAGTGAGTTAGGATTATTGTAAGAGACCTCCACCTTTGTGCATGTAAATCTCTCAATCTTACACTACTTCCCTATCCCCTTCTCTCATGAAGAAAAGCTAAAGCAAGCTCCATCGAGTGAAGAAGGAGTTGTAGTTGGTCCTCTTCAAGGTTGATGAAGAGGTGGTGATATTCTCTAAGTTAAGGAGAAGGCAAAGGCTGAAAATCCAAGAGGAGATGCAAAGTCCTTCAAGGCGGAAGACTTGAGCTTGAGTGGGTAAGACCTAGGTGAAGGTTGAAGACTCAAGCTAAGTGGGTAAGTTCCTTGTTAAGGTGGAGATCTCCTTGTGTTTGGATGGGTAATGTAACATCCCTGACCTGGGTTATGTTTTAACCTTAGGTGTTTTGCTTAATAAAGTTGATTAGATGCTTGCTCTTATCCTTTGAAAAGTAATTAAGGCTTTTGAGGAACTTATACTTCAATTTAAGTCCTTTTTTAATAATGTTGAAACATTGTTTTGTTAATTTTGGACTAAAGTGCAAATTACCCAAGTTGAGGGGTTAACTTGCAAATTGTACTTGATAAAAATTTTCTCTGATGTTGAGACATCAAAATAATGAATATGATGTAGTGGAATGGTTTTCACAAGCTTGAGCATCAAGATAAAGCTTGTAGAGCAATTTGTGTGCATTAAAACCTAGTTTTGGTGTAATGTGCAATTTACCCAAATCAAGGGTTCAATATGCAAAATACCACCTCTTGAGGGTCTCTCATATTTCTTGGCATCAATTAGATCAAAGGAAATGATAAGGGTGCCTCATTTGAATTATCATGGAGGAGAGAGAATATTAACATTAAAATAATCAAGATTTAAGCATAAATGGAACTTTAATTTGATTTAATGCAAAAAGAAATAAATTAATTGAGGAGCCCTTCAACCAAAACGTGAGGGATGAAATAGAAAAGTGATGGACGAGCTTGTGCTTTTGTATGGCACAAAAAGATCTTGGTTGAGTGGAAGCCCACTCAGATTATTATAATAAAAAGTATTATCCACTAAAAGTTGGATATTAGTATAAAATTCACTAAGGTGCTTAATTTCTTTTCCATTAATTCTTGGATAATGAATAGGTTTTTCAAGGCAATGAAGGTGGCTTCGTGGCCAAGGAATGGAGGGGGAAGTGGTGGAAATAATTTCGGAATTTAAAGAAAATAATTTCTTTTTCTCTTTCTGTGGAAATCCTTATACATATCCTTTTTCCAACACACTTAAGGATCTTTTCCTTGGAATTCCTTTTCTCATTTGCTTTGGCCAACCACAGGAGAGCTCAGGAGCAGGAGAAGGATGACTCCAACCTGTTGGTAAGCTTTTTATCATCTTCCACCTTGGATTCATGGCGAAAACCCTAAATTAATGCTTGATTATTGGTTTTCTTCACTTGATTTCCAATCCTAGCCAACTTGTTCATCCAAAAGCTCAAGAATGGACCTTGGGCAGTTGCTAGAACTTCATCCACCATTAGAGCCGTGGATCTTGGATCTTGGAGATCAGATTTTGAGGTGGTTTTTATAACTATAACCCTTAAACATTAGTATTGCATTCAATTCTCTACAATTTGTTGGTTATTTTCTTCTATTTGGAACTCTTGTGATTCATTGCTGAAATTCCCATGAAAAATGGTTGTTGTTCTTGGATGCACGAAGGAAGATGATTATGACATCATCATGGACATATTTCCTAATAAATTACTAGGCCAAACGGTTTCCATAAGTTGCTCAAATGGTTTCCCAAACTGTTTGGGAGCAAACGGTTTCAAACCGTTTGAGAGGAAATGGTTTCATCAAACCGTTTGAAAGGAAACGGTTTCAAACTGTTTGGGGGAGTTGACCATGGTTGACCATTTGGAGAACTGTTGATAATTTTTATGGTTAATGACTCATTAAATATAATTGACTAGTTTCAATTGGTTCATTAGTTGAAGGTCCTTCAGTCACCAAACCCTAATCGGGTAAGTGCTGATTTCTTAATTGATTAATTTGGAAACTTGGGTTGATTGACCCAAACGGTTTCAAAACCATTTTGGGATCACCCAAACGGTCTCAAAACCATTTGAGGGTCACCCAAGACCGTTTGGAGGTCTAGGGTTGAGTATGGTTAGGTGTTTGAAGATCTAAAGATACCAAGTTGATTTGCAATCAAATGCTGATTTGATGATCAATCCTAGGATCCAAACCCTAATTGGATGTCATAGTTCTTGATGATAAGATGGGAAAAAGGTCTCAAGATCATTTGAAGGTCATCCAAATGACCTCAAGACCGTTTGATGTCAGGTCATGTCAAATTTGGATGATGGTCCAATGGTTTCAAAGTAACTAGTTTCCCATTGATTAATGTTGAAGGTTCATTGATTCCAAACCCTAATCCAATTGATTCAAAACCCTAATTGATGATCAATTGGGGGTTAAATCAGTTGAAGGATGACCTATTAAGCTCAATTGAAGTATGGTGATAGGTCCAATTGATGGATGATTATATGAATTCAATCGATCAGGGGGATCAACATGATTGGTGGAGACCACATTTGGTCCATTCGGTTTTGAGGAGGTTTGGACCAAACGGTCTCAAGACTGTTTGGGACCAAATGATCCCAAACCGGTTGAGTCTCATGCGGTTTGAAAATTTTTACTTTAGCAAACGGTTTCAACATCAACTTTGTCAAACGGTTTCAACCTCAACTTTACTAAACGGTTTCAAGTATGCAACCAAGACCGTTTGGAGGTATATCAAGCAAGACCGTTTGAGGTCTGATTTGGCCAAGAATGTTTGGGGTCTACGTGACCAAGACCGTTTGGAAGATAACTAACCAAAACCGCATGGATACTTAAAGTGGTTAAAGGACAAATTGATTAATTGAATAATACAAGATGTAATCAAGGATGGTTATAGTAATTATATCTTAATTAGATAGGGTGATTAGTACCTTTGAATGATTAATCCTTAATGATTAAGGAAACAATAACATAATACATTGAGTCAACCTTTATCCAAGTAAATTTGACATGATCTAATCAGGTCCAAAGTAAGGATCATCTTTTAAAGGATGAGAGAGAGGACCGCCTACATGAATGATAATCATGTAATGGTTAAGTCCTAACACTTTCAACATGAATGAATGTGTAATTAGGGTATGATTCTTGATAGGGAGATCATAAACCCTAATTATGAGTACAAACCCGAATCTAGGGTGATGTGATGTGAATAGTAAACCCTAATCTAGGGTGATGCGATGTGAATAGTAAACCCTAATTTTTTATTAAGCTGAAGGTACATGTGAAACCCTAATTCTGGGTTATACCATATAGCATGAAACCCTAATCTTGGACAATGAGATGATAAGTCATTGATCCTAATTGAGCTAAGGGGATGATTAACCCTAATTGAAATAAAAAGGGAAACCCTAACCCTAGCAAGGGCATAGTGGTGTAACCCTTGAATTGTGATGTTATAATTGTTTTGCATTGTGATGATATGAAATTGATGTATCTTTAATCAGTTGTACTAATCATGCAGGTTTTATGAAATAGTGAACATAGCCATGTAAGAGCTATGATGCCTTATTTATTGAAATTACTTTATGAACCTTGTAAGCAATGACATGCTATGTTGCCTAGTGAGAGGTAACCAAAGAGATTATTAGGCTGTAAGAGCAATGTGAAATACATGCACTGCAATTATCATATTTATATTGTCAGATGACTTGATGGCATTAAGTTACCTATTAAAGTGGTAACAAGTGTTTTAATGATCTAAGGGTTTGAACATCCATATTCTTGAATCATGATGATGAGACGATAAGGGACTAAGATCCCAATGTTAATAAAGCTGTGAAATGAACTTGCTAAAAATAGTACTCTTTCTTTATAGCAATTGTTATAATGGATTATGTTTGAAAACGTGTCTGATGCTAAAAGAATGTTGCATTGAACTTAAATAATCAAGTGAAATGATATCATGTAGAGCCCTGACCATAGATCCATCATCGTCAGTAGCTTGGTGATGGTGAAACAGGTTTTCCTAAGGGAACTCCTGGAGGGCATACATTTGAGTATGTGGGGGTTATGGGCGTGAATATCCTTACGCCCGAATGGAGGAATTTATGTGAGATAAACATTAAATCTCTCAATCCTTCATCATATGTATATGTCAGGATGATGTATCAATAATCCCCCGATGATGATGTTAATGCCAAATCGATGTGAGATAAACATGAAATCTCTCGATTGCGAAGAGAGTACAGCATGCCATTGTAACTTTAATAGCGAAGTTTCCAGCATACCCTGGAAAGCTATTTAGCAGAGACACGAGGTGTCCTGCAAGTTGTTCCTCACACTGACTAAGGAGGATGAGGTCATGGGAATCTGGCTCTTCTATTGACCTATGTATGGTACCGATTTCGATTTCGTAATGGTCGGTTGGAGTATGAGCGGTATACCTCATCTCCTCAGGGCATAAGTATGTTTGAAAAATGTAATCAGTCGTGTACCATATTTGCTTAGGGTTGAATTACGAGAATCAATGGTTGATGATACATTGTCTATTATGTCCTAGTTGGATAAATGCTATACATGTTCTTCATATTCCTTCTTGAATAAATGACTTGCTGCTTTATCAAGTTATAATTGAAATGAAATGCATAGAGAATACTGCTCTACAAAGTTTAATCAATGATTTACCTACTGTTGAATATTATGATTCTACTACTCAGTGTTATTCTATTATCTGCAATAACAATGTTTTTTGGCGGAGAGTTATATCTCTCGCTGGGGAATTTTTCAATTGTCTCACCCCCGTGGGATTCAACTTTTTAGGTAGACGTCGAGGAAAAGGCAGAAACCTTACAGAGGGTGAACAGCAGTAGCAACAGCAAGGATAGTAGTGATCCTCGGGTGGAGACATTGTTTGTCAAGTCCTGTATATAGAGAGTCCTATGTGTCGTCTCTGTACTCTCAGGTCCTAGGAGTCAGTTGATGGTTTGATATAGATTTGAGATTTTTGGCTTGATGCCTCGAGATTTTTGTATACTTCTTATGTACATCTTAACAGGGCAGTCAATGTTTGTGACTCTCGAGATGAGGTGATACAGAGATGTACTGATGAATCAGAATGTAAATAACTTACTTTGGTTCTTTATGAAAGAGTTCTACATTTTGTGGATCTCATTGCAAAAAGTTTTAATTTTTAGTGATTTTCAGTAATTCTGCCGCTAATAATTCGCTTCTGCATTAGTTAATCTTGTTTTCGTGAGAGGTTCGCCACAATTTAGTGGTATCAGAGCTCTAGGTTCGCTGAGTCTACAGAGACATAGGACTAGGGTTGTTGACTCTGTTCTAGTGTCTTCCAATATATTTAATAGTGTCTTCTGCTCATATAGGAGGAGAAGAAAAACTAAACATGTCTGGATCACACGATGAACATGTTGCTGAAAGTAGCATTGTTGCACCAGGAGGAGGTGCACGAGACTAAAATAGGGAGGAGCCCGTACCTGAACCACCCCAGTTCAATCAAGCTGACATGGGGAACCCAGCCTTCCAAGCCATGTTCGGGCAGTTTATAGCTGCCATGACGCATATGACCGATAGGATGCCAATACCTGCACCCAGGGCACCTGCCCATGATGAAAGACAGGGAGCTGGCAAGACGTTTGAATGACTTCACCGGGTTGGAGCCACAGAATATGCTGGGACAGCTGGCCCAGCATATGCTGATATGTGGTTGACTGAACTAGAGAAGGCCTTTAGAATCCTTAACATCCCAAAAGCTGAGAAGGTTAGACATGTTGTGTACCTTCTTAAGGGGAGTGTTGGTCACTGGTGGACCATAGAGGAGGGGAAAAGGCCAGGTGTGGAGATCGAATGGGAAGTATTCTGACGGGAATTTGTCAACAGATACTTTCCTAACACGTTCCGAGATGAGAAGATCTCTCAGTTTGAGAGGTTAAGACAAGGACCAATGAACATTAGTGAGTATGAGGCTAAGTTCATGGAGCTTTTGCGGTTCTGTCTGCATATGGCAACCACAGATGAAGAGAGGATTCAGCATTTTGAGAAAGGGTTAAACACTGAGTTGACCACCCCTATGTCTGTTCTAGAGAATAGGGAGAGATTTGCTACTTTTGTGGAGTCTGTCAGAAGGATAGAGAGGTCTGTGAGTGAGAAGTGACAGACCAAGAACAAGAAGGTGTACCCCCAGTTCTAAGGATCCTCATCCAAAAGTTTCAAGAAATTGAGGTTTTATGCACCAATGGCACCACCTAGATTTAATACCCAGACGCAGTGGACATCAAATAGGGGTAGAGGATGAAGTTTACCACCAGAAGGAGCCCACAGCTCAGCATATGTGTCTGTTACAAGACCATCCAGACCACAGCCAGGGATTAGGAGTTGTTTCATATGTGGAAAGATGGGGCATCTAATGAAGGATTGTAGAGCCAAAGAGGCAAGTGTGACTCAACCTCAGAGACAAAGTCAACAAGGTTCTCAATGGAGACAGTTTCCAGGTGGCGTTAGAGGGCGTGGACAAGCATCCCAAGCTGGATCGTCAGCACCCAGTCATCGAGCACTGAATCAACCACAGGCAATGGCGAGATTCTATGCGATGAATCAGCCTGATGCAGTGATCAACCCTCGAGTTGTGACAGGTTAGATGGAACTATTTTATTCTGATATGTCTACATCATGTGTCGTATCTGTTTTAATTGATCCGGGTGCTACACATTCCTTTATCACTCGAAGAGTGATTCTTGACTGCAATATGACAGTTGATCATAGGGCAGAGAGTTTGAAGTTGGAAACTCCTTTGATGGGATCTATTGTGTTGCAGGAGGAGTGTTCTTCCTGCATTCTCTTCTTTTCTAAACATCTCATTCAAGTGGATCTTATACCACTTGAGATGCATGGGTTCGATATAATTCTTGGAATGGATGCCATAGAAAGGTATAAGGTTGTCTTGGATTGTGAGTCCAAGCAAGATGTGTTCACAGATGAAAGTGACACATGGATCTTTCAAGGAGATATAAAGATTCTTCCAACCTATCTTGTGTCAGCTATGGTAGCTGAGAAGCTGATGAGGCAAGGATGTTATGCATTCTTGGCCCATGTGGTAGATACCACTATGGAGAGTTCTAATCCTGCTGAAGTTCCGATAGTCAGGGAATTTGAAGATGTATTTTCTGAAGAACTTCCAGGTGTACCTCCGCCCCAAGAGATTTATTTTGAGATTAATCTAATCCCGGGCACGCAACCAATAGCACAAACATTGTACAGGATGGTGCCTGCTGAGATGGAAGAACTCAAGAAATAGTTGCAAGAGTTGCTTGAGAAGGGTTTCATCCGACTGAGCACTTCACCCTGGGGTGCTCCGGTCCTCTTTGTTAAAAATAAGGATGGGTCAATGTGGTTTTGCATTGATTACAGACAATTAAATAAAGTAACTATAAAGAATAAGTATCCTTTGCCAAGGATTGACGATCTGTTTAACCAGTTGCGTGGTGCGACTATTTTCTCAAAGATAGATCTGAGGTCGGGATATCATTAGCTGCGTATTAAGGAGGGTGACATACCTAAGTCTGTCTTTAGGACAAGGTATGGTCACTATGAGTTCACAGTTATGTCGTTTGGACTAACTAATGCACCAGCTGCATTTATGGAACTCAAGAATAGAATATTTCAACCTTTTCTTGATCAGTGTGTAGTTGTCTTCATACATGACATCCTGATCTATAGTAGAGATCGCTACTACAGAACCTACCTTTAGTGTCGGTTATTTAAGGCCTTTAGTGTCGGTTTCTAAGCGACACCTATGTGGGCGACACTAAAAGCTCACCCATTACGCGTCGGTTCCAAAACCGACGCCCAAACTCTTCGCGCGCCACCGAAATCACACATGTTTCCTGTGGCGCAAAGGTATAGGCGTCAGTTATTAGATAAGAAACTGACACCATATACCTTCACGCCACAGAAAGGGTGCCATCTTGGCCACTATCAGCGTCGGTTATTAGATAATAAACCGACGCCATATACCTTCGTGCCACAGAAAGGGCGCCATCTTGGCCACTATCAGCGTCGGTTATTAGATAATAAACTGACGCCATATACCTTCGCGCCACAGGAAACATGCATCGGTTATTTATATAAAACTGACACTATAACTTTGTGTGTCGGTGTTATACTAATAACTGATGCCTATTGTTTTGTTTTTTTTTCTGTCAGTCTGCAGACCTGTTGTGGTTGGTCGTAGGATGAGAAACCTGCAGTTAACTATAGGTTTTACGACATCCATTGATATCAACCAACAACATGCCACAAACCTACAAATTTAACAACAAAAATATTCACACATGCATTTAGCAATACAACCTGCAGTTCCATTTTATTTTCACACATTTAGAAACATTCATGTAGCTAGCAATCTGTAGTTCCATTCATTCACATTCACACATGTAGAAACATTCATATAGCAACCAACACTTTCATTCATTTTCACTCAGACACATGTAGAAACATCTAGACATGTAGAAACATTCACACATATATTATAATTCAAAAGTTCATTTACAAAATATCATTCTTTAGTCATTATTCGCTATCAACATCCCAATTATATTTTAAAACCCCCACTATTTGTATGGTTGTTGCCCATTCTTCTCTTACTTCATTTAATTCTCCCATCGTATAGGGAGCATGTACATCTGGTAAGTCCGTTCCTGTAGTGGGGTCAGCTTTAAACACCTGTAAAGAGAATGATGTATATATATAATTAATGAGCTATAAATAAGATTGATATATTTCATATTATCTAATGAGACTATATAATACCTGAGCAATACAATCGATGTCCATACAACATGACAGACTAACACATATATAGTACATAACAACAGCAGCGTCGAATTTACATACAACACTAGCTTAGTACATATATAGTGGGACTAAGGTGACGATCCCACCTGCTAAAACAGGTTACCGACAACTACATGTTATGACTGGGAGGTCGTGATTCAGCAACCGTATTCATTAGCAGGAGGACAAACAGATCCACCTGCTAATGCATACGGTTGCTGAATCATGACCTCCCAGTCGTAACATGTAGTTGTCGGTAACCTGTTTTAGCAGGTGGGATCGTCACCTTAGTCCCACTATATATGTACTAAGCTAGTGTTATATGTAAATTCGACACTGCTGTTGTTATGCACTATATATGTGTTAGTCTATCATGTTGTTATATGAATCTGAAGCACTTGTGTGTGCTGCACTTTATGTATTGTATCTGTATCCTACTTCTCTTCATTGGGGCTTCTTTTGCTGTTTCATGGCTTGCTGCCTATATATCTATATAACCTTTGGCGAACGCCTGCATATCCTCTTTGACCCATTGTGTGGTCATAACATGTAGTTGTCGTTGAGCATCGTTGATAGCCTAGTTAGTTAGCACATTGATTTGGTTAGTAACAATAAAGGTTAATCTTGAATAGGTGAATACATAAAAATGTATATTAATTAAATTGGGAGTGGCACTTAATACCTTGAATTCATCTATTTTTATTTGGGTAACAAACTCCTCCCAGTCTTTGGGGTCCAAGTAGTTCCATTGTTGTGTGGCTTCCTTCTTCCTATATTTATTTTTCAAATAGAATACAAAAAAAAGTATTAGTGTAGAGTTAGTGAAATACTGATCAATGTCTAGAATTGGAATCAATCAAGAACCTATTCTCAGCATCGCGTATGTAATCTCAGGTGAGATTGGTCCTATAGTTCTTTAGCACCCTCCCATAATGTTTAGCATTTGTATTAACTAGAAGATAATGAAACATCAAATCAAAAAATGATATTGATATTAAAAAAGTAAACATTTAGCTTCAAAAAAAAATATAAACATGCATGCCTCTAAAATTGTGATCTTTTATCAATTAACAATCCTTCATTGTGATCTCTGCGCACATATAAGTCATCATTAGCTTCAATATTTTGTGGAGTTGGCAACCCAACTGAGAATGGACTGGAGTCATCATTATTATCATAGTACTCTTCTTCATCTATAGGATCTTCAATGAACTATCTTTTACCATGAAGAACAACTGACCATTTATCATTTGCAGGATCATCGATATAAAATACTTATTTCGCCTGTGATGCCAATATGAATGGTTCAGCCTTCTCGCCAATCTTTTCAAAGTTCACTAAAGTGAAACCCAATTCATCCACTATAACTCCTTTGGTGTTATCAACCCAATTACATTTGAAGAGCGGAATTCTGAAATCTATGTAGTCAAATTCCCATATCTCTTCAATGACACCGTAATATGACATTTTAGCTTCACGTGGACTCTTATCCTTTGCACTTGCAAAAAACATAGTCGATGCTTGAAGGGTGACCCCACTGTTTTGGACGACAATCTTATCATCTTGGCGCTTTGTGTAATATGTGAATCCATTAATGTCATACCCTTCATAAGACATAACAGTCAACTTTGGTTTAAAGGTGAGGCATTTGATAGTTTCAGTAATATAATCTGGTGTTTGAGATAGTTGATGTAAGACTTTATCTTCAAACCACTTAATAAAAATCTTGTTATGCTCTCTAGCAAGCCACATTGTATTGGCTCGAGGATATTGTCTTTTGATGAAATTGGTATATTCCTCGATATAAACGTTCACTTCGTCCATGTTGTGTAAAATATACAAATGACCTTGTTCCAACTGCTCACGGCTGATTACTTTCATACGTGATCCCAAAATTCCTTTGCCAAATAGCTCGTCAATATTCTTGTCATTATCAGGAGTGTCATTACCACTGAGAAAGTCATTGCAGAAATCCATAACCTCTCTCGCCACATAACCTTCAATAATACTCCCTTTAGGCCGATAACGGTTTTGAACATCACCTTTAAAAATGCTCATGTATCGTTCAAAGGGATACATCCAATGCAAGAAAACCGGTCCCAAGATTTTCACTTCCCTAGTCAAGTGGACAACAAGATGTACCATGATATCAAAGAACGAAGGAGGGAAATACATCTCAAGCTGACATAGGGTAACAACCACTTCTCTTTGCAAATTATCGAGAGTCTCAGGGTCAATAACTTTGCTACAGAGACTGTTGAAAAAGAAACAAAGTCTGGTGATTGCAAACCTTACATGCTTCGGCAATATAGATCGAATTGCCACGGGAAATATTTGTTGCATTAGAGTGTGACAATCATGAGATTTAAGACCTATCAACTTCAGATCTTTCATTGATACCAATCTACGGATGTTGGATGAGTAACCATGTGGCACCTTAACATTTACCAAGCATTCACAAAAAGCTTTCTTCTCCTTTCTAGACAACGTGTAACAAGCGGGAGGTAAGTATGTTCTTTTATTACCCATTTCACGTAATTCTGTTAATTCTGACCTTATTCCCATTTCACATAGGTCCAGTCTGGATTTTATCCCATCTTTAGTCTTACCTGGTATATTTAACAGAGTACCAATGATGCTATCACAGACATTTTTCTCAACGTGCATTACATTGATACAATGTCTGACTGTCAAAGAACTCCAATAAGGAACATCCCAAAATATTGACTTCTTCTGGAATGAAGAATTGTCACTCTGTGTAGTACATTGTGATCTCTTACCAAATTCATTGACAAAGTCTTTTACTCTTTCATAAACAACCTCCCCTGGTATAGGTTTAGGTGCACTGCGTTCCTCATTCAATCCATTGAATGCTTTGTGCTTCCTACGATACGGATGGAATTTTGGAAGAAACCTTCGATGACCGAGATATACATTCTTACCGCCATGTTTTAGTCTTGTTGAATCAGTGTTCTCTTCACATATAGGACACGCTTTAGCTCCTTTGACACTATATCCAGACAAATTCCCATATGCTGGAAAGTCATTAATAGTGCAAAACAACATAGCATGCAAACGAAATGTCTCTCTTCGTGAAGCATCATAGGTCATCACACCTTCACCCCAGAGTTTCTTTAAGTCATCAATCAGAGGTTCAAGATAAACATCAATGTCATTTCCAGTTTGTTTAGGGCCCGATATCAACAACGACAGCATTACGTACTTATTTTTCATACACAGCCAGGGAGGAAGATTGTATATAACAAGCATGACTGGCCAAGTGCTATATTGGCTGCTCAATGTCCCGTACGGATTCATCCCGTCTGTACAAAGCCCAAGTCTTAGATTCCTGACTTCTTCACCAAATTCAGGGTACAATACATCAATCTTCTTCCACTGTGGGGAATCAGACGCATGTCGTAGGATCCCATCATTATTTTTTTTAACATCTGCATGCCACCTCAAATTCTTCGCATCTATCGGATTGGAAAACAAGCGTTGAAATCGTGATATTATAGGTAGATACCACATCACCTTGGCAGGAGAACCAGTTTTGGACTCCCCCGAAGTCGTCAATTTATACCGTGACGCACCACATTTTGGACAATCTTTCAAATCCGCATAGTCCTTTTGAAATAATACACAATCATTCGGGCATGCGTGTATCTTCTTGGCATCCATTCCCATTGGGCACAACAATTTCTTTACCTGGTATGTTGAGATTGGCAGCTCGTTTCCTTCAGGAAGCATTTCTTTCAACAAAGACAGCAATGACGTGAAGCTTTTGTCGCTCCATCTATTGTTAGCTTTCAACTTATACAATCTCAACACAGCGTTAAGCTTCGTAAACTTAGTACAACCTGTGTATAACGGCATCTCAGCATCATGCACATTGTTTCTAAAAATGGGAGGTGGATCGGTGTGCTCTACCCCACAACTATCCAGCATCGCATCAACGATGACTACTGGAACTGGTTCATTCACATCTACATCATTGTATGCAATTTCTTCTTCCACACAAGCACTGCTATCGACATCCACTGGTTTTGGGTTTGAAATCTCTCCATGCCAGTGCCATTCTGTATAGCCTTGTATAATCCTGTTGCACATGACATGAGTTTTGATTTCGTCACCAGTGTTGACTTTCAAGTTGTTACCGCAATGCCTACATGGACAGTAGAACCTATCTCTAGGTTGTTTCCTATGTTCCTCGGCAAATCTAATGAACTGGTCAAGACCAGAAATAAACTCTGGGGTGTAGCGATTGCGAATGGACATCCATGATCTATCCATTCTATGATCAAAGATAAAACAAGTATATATTAGGACAAGATTAGGGTCTAGGGTTAACAAATACATGTGATGTCATTATTACATATAATAAATGTGTACCACCTATCCATTCTTGAACACCTAATCTCACTAGTAAGTGTATAATGTGTATTGGGTTTTCAAGAAAATTTTTGCAGCATTTCCCCGTTGTTCTCCAAGTACATATGTACTTAGAGAACAAACGGGGAAATGCTGCCGAAATTTTCTTGAAAACCCAATACACATTATACACTTACATCCTAAGCGAGAATAGGTGTTCAAGAACAGTCCCAAACCAGGGACTATCCAAGATTTACTCCTAATGAGTAAATCTTAGATGGGTTTCTAGGCCAACAAATAATGTGTTGTCATTCTTATACCTAAAATCCTAGTTCTTCAAGTTAGGGTGATTATTGATGTCTTTACAGTTCATCATTAAGCAAGAAGGGTGATTAGGATTCTCACCAAGAATGGGTTTTGATTTTCTATACAATTTTATAAAAAATGCACATGTATGAATATATATACTATACTTAAGTTAAAGATATAAGTAAAGTAAACTTACCCAACATATACCATATGAGTAAGTATGTCATATTAAAATAGACTATACAATATGAGAAAATAGTAGTGTAATCATGCAAATGGGAACATTCCTGGGAACACACACTTCAGTTATAAGCATTCATGTAGCAACTTTCAGTTCCATTCATTAATCTCTTTTTACATCCACACACAGGGGTGTACCCATAAACAGTAACTAAACAAAGGGGTTGGTGTACCCCTAAACATGCGCATAATTAAAAAAAACTATTAATACAGACAAGTCTAGATAGATAGACAACTAAATACTACACCAACATGGTCCCGCATCAGTAACTTCGAGGACTTATCATTGTGGCGATCTTCTCCTGAAGTTCAGAATAGAAAGCAGCTATGAGTATTGATTGCTTTCAAACAAAAAGTGTAAACCCAAATTTTTTGTGTTGATAATTATATTTGTTAATTGGACTTACCGTGGTCTTTTTGATGATGAATTTGTGTCACGAAACTCCTCACTGTATTTAGATGAATCTGAACTGACATGGGCCTCAGATTCAGATTTGTCCGAGTTGATATGCGACGACGTGCGCTCATACCGCAGTAGATGATCGGGGATCTCGCAGTTGTTGTTGGTTATCCAAACTTTGATGGAATTATGGCCAACTAGATGGAGAAAAAGCCTGTTGCAACAGACCACATGCATCTCTCCAATCCAATCACGCCAACCGGATTTTGATACAAGATTTCCCGCCAAATGATACTCAACCTCGATAACATGTGAATAATTGCCAAAAGTTAGGGTCACTTTACCAGGCATGTAGTGTCTTCCTTTTAGAAAACGCCAATGTTTGGGTATGACCAATTGGTTTAAGGAATGATCATCTAGGATGATGTCCAATTGTTCTTCAATAGGGAACGTTAACATTGACATAGAGGCCCAGTTCATAGTGACTGTTATGGGTGGACAGAGACTGCATAATATTAGTATTAACAAAGTGTAAGTACATATAACGATGTTATATATTTTCAGAAAAAGTTGTATAACATCAGTTAACCTTTTATTGCTTGTCATAACCAACTTTATTGTGGTAGACATGATAGCTTGAAAAGAAGTCTACATATGTACTTAGAGAACAAACGAGGAAATGCTACCGAAATTTTCTCGAAAACCCAATGCACATTATACACTTACATCCTAAGTGAGATTAGGTGTTCAAGAACAGTCCCAAACCGGGGACTATCCAAGATTTACTCCTAATGAGTAAATCTTGGACGGGTTTCTAGGTGCTTACTAAAATAGAACCATTATATGGAACTAATCCTACATTATACACATACTTTTCCTGAGTAAGATAATGTGCACTTCATGGAATTATTAAGATCTGAATATATATAAGTTGTTTCTACCTACTTTGATGGGATTTTATAACATTCGAGTCTTCCATTTAAGGCATTAGATGCATATATTGCAGTCCATTGTGTTGAGATAAGAATCCCATGTGATACACACGATTGAGAATCTTTCACGATACTAGGAAAATACACAACTAGATATTCATTTAGGTGTTAGACATTCATTTAGGTGTTCCTGATAACTCACAGGTATGCACAACTATATATAAAACAATAGACTTGTCACACATAAAACACCCTATACAACTATAAAACAAAAAAGTATTAAGATATGCATGATACAATAACTATTTTGCATCACATTACAGCAGACTTATCATTTATACCTTACTAACTTATTTCTACATTTACATATCATCACTTGATCAAAATACATGTATTGTATAGACAATAGAGGATTCAACTCAGTAGAAGCACAAAATCAGTACCTAAACCCTAAACACAAATAAGTAAATAACTTTAAAATAAAAATAAAAAAATGCCCAGCAGCTGCTTGGGCGTGCCTTGGCACCGCCCAAGCAGCCGCCGGAGAAGAAGAAGAAGGAAGAAGGCAGGGTGGGCAGGCATACCTTGAGGGCAGAGGAGAGCAGCGGCCAGAGCACAGCAACCACCGGCGGAGGCGGCGGTAAAGAGAGGAGAAGCGCCGGCGAGGACACGGAGCAGCGGCGGTGAGGGCACGGAGCAGCGGCGAGGGCACGGAGCAGGAGCACGGACGGCCGCCAGTGAGCACAGAGGGCAGGAGCAGGAGCAGGAGCACGGCCGCCGGTGAGCACAGAGCAGCGGCAAGGGCAGGAGCAGGAGCACGGAGCGGCGGCGGAGGAGCAACGACCGGTGGGGGCGAGCAAGAAATCGACGGACCTAACTGAAATCGGGAATGAAACTGGGAAAGGGGAAGAGAAGCTCGCGCTGGTGAGCTATTAAGTTGACAATAAGCATCGGTTATTCTAATAAACCGAAAAATAAACCAACTGTGTCGGTTCTATTCCAAAAACCGGCACCTATACTATATTATAGTCGTCGGTTTTTAACTAAAAGTCAACCGACACCTATTCCTGTCTCGTGAATACCCTTTAGTCGTCGGTTATTTATTTATGAACCGACGACATATGTCAAATTTTGGAGGCAATTTTTTCGCTGGAATTTTGGTTTTGGCGGTTGATTTTAGGTGTCGGTTTTTTATTAATTAACCGACACTTCATAAAAGCGGTACCCGTGTCTGGTCGACCTTCACAGATTGTATGTCGGTTTATGTTATAAACTGACACTGTAGAGTTTAGGTGTTCGTTTATGTATACAACCGACACCTTGAAAAGTGACTTTATAAGCCATTTCTGTAGTAGTGGATGCTCAACAGCATGAGAAATATCTTCGTCAGGCTCTAACTTTGCTAAGAGAGCATAAGTTGTATGCTAAGTTTAGCAAGTGTGAGTTCTGGTTATCTGAAGTTTCTTTTCTTGTACACGTAATATCTTCTTCAGGTATTTGTGTTGACCCTAACAAGGTAGAATATGTCCTGCAATGGGAATAGCCGAAGACACCGATAGAGATTCGTAGTTTCTTAGGGTTGGCAGGCTATTACATGAGGTTCATTAAAAACTTCAATTCTATAGCTTTATCCTTAACCAAGTTGACTAGAAAGGATGTTTCTTTTGTCTAGAATGACAAGTGTCAACAATCATTCCAGCTGTTGAAGGAAAGGTTGACAAGTGCACCAGTGCTAGTGCTACCTGAGCAAGGGAAAGGGTATATAGTTTTCTGTGATGCCTCTAATAATGGACTAGGATGTGTGTTAATGCAGGATAAATAAGTAATTTCTTTTGCTTCTCGATAGCTTAAGAAACATGAGGAGAATTATCCGACATGTGATCTAGAACTAGCTGCAGTAGTCCATGCTTTGAAGATCTGGAGACATTATCTCTATGGAGAGACATTCCAGATTTTCACAGACCATAAGAACCTAAAGTACATCTTCTCTCAGCATGAGCTAAACATGAGGCAATGCTGCTGGATGGAGTTAATCAAGGACTACGATTGTACAATTGATTATCATCTAGGGAAGGCCAATGTGGTTGTTGATGCATTAAGTAGAAAATCAGCAACACCAGCCCTAGATAAAGCACAGTTGAATTCTCTGGTGTGCTCTAGAAGGGATATGCTTATCTCTTTAAGGCAAGACAATGTACAATTAAAAGTATCATTGTTATCAGGGTTGTTAGATGAGATGCACATAAAACCTACTCTGAGATAGCAGATTAAGGAGGCACAGCAAGATGATGTTGTAGTTCAGTAGATTAGATCAGAATATGGTAGTGAGAAATGAGATGGTTTCCATGATTCGGATGATTAGGTATCCTGTTATCACGGTAAAATGATAGTACCTGATGTTGATAACTTAAGGATGTTAGTCCTGGAAGAGGCTCATTCTTCAATGTATGATATGCATCCAGGAAGCACCAAGATGTATCATAACTTGAAAGATATGTATTGGTGGCCTGGTTTGAAGAAGGATGTTGCTGAGTTTGTTATGCGGTGTCTAGTGTGTCAGCAGGTTAAAGCTGAACACCAAAAGCTTGTAGGAACACTGCAACCTTTGCCCATACCGCAGTGGAAGTGGGATCATGTAACCATGGACTTTGTGGTTGGTTTACCTAGAACAGCTAAAGGTCATGATTCCATCTGGGTAATAGTTGATAGGTTGACAAAGATAGCACATTTCTTACCTATCAAAACAACCTATTCTGCAGAGAGACTGGCACAGTTATATGTGGATGAGATAGTGCGGCTGCATGGGGTCCCAATTACCATTGTTTCTGACAGAGGTCCCTAGTTTATAAGTCATTTTTGGGAGCAACTTCATAAAGCCTTAGGCACACAGTTAAGGTTTAGTACAGCCTTTCATCCTCAGATAGACGGACAATCTGAAAGGACTATACAAACCTTGGCAGACTTGCTCAGGGCATGTGTCCTCCAGTTTACATGAAGTTGGGATCTACATCTAAGCTTGATAAAGTTTGCCTACAATAATAGCTATCAACACAGTATTGACATGGCACCTTATGAAGCTTTGTATGGTAGACGTTGTAGATCTCCCCTATGTTGGTATGAGACTGGTGAATATCAACTTCTGGGTCCTGATCTTGTCCAGCAGACCACCGAGAAGATTAAAATAATACAACAACAGTTAAAGACTGCACAGGATAGGCAGAAATCCTATGTTGATAAGTGTCATAGACCTTTAGAATTCCAGGCTAGAGACAGAGTGTACCTCAAGGTCTCACCTTGGAAGGGAGTTCTTAGGTTTGGAAGAAAAGGAAAGTTAGCTTCTAGATTTATGGGGCCTTATCCAATCATTGAACAGATTGGAAAGGTAGATTATAAGATGGAGTTACCACCTGAGTTGCAAAAGTTGCACCCAGTGTTCCACATTTCCATGCTAAGGAAATGTCATCCTGACACAGAATCAGTTCTGCAACCTATGGGAAGTAGAGTTAAATGATGATATATCCTATGTTGAAGGACCTATGTTGATTCTTGACAGAAGGATCAAGAAGCTGAAAAAGAAAGACATTAGTCTTGTAAAAGTCCTCTGGAATCATCATGGCATTGAATAAGCTACATGGGAACTATAGGAAGAAATGAGAAGGAAATACACTACTCTTTTCTCTTAAATATCTTGTTAATGATTTCGGGGATGAAATCCTTGTAAGGGGTGGATAATTTGTAACATCCCTGACCTGGGTTATGTTTTAACCCTAGGTGTTTTGCTTAATAAAGTTGATTAGATGCTTTCTCTTATCCTTTGAAAAGTAATTAAGGCTTTTTAGGAACTTGTACTTCAATTTTAGTCTTTTTTTAATAATGTTGAAACATTGTTTTGCTAATTTTGGACTAAAGTGAAAATTACCCAAGTTGAGGGGTTAACTTGCAAATTGTACTTGATAAAATGTTCCTCTGATGTTGAGACATCATAATAATGAATATGATGTAGTGGCATGGTTTTCACAAGCTTGAGCATCAAGATAAAGCTTATAGAGCAATCCTTGTGCATTAAAACCTAGTTTTAGTGTAATGTGCAATTTACCCAAAACCAAGGGTTCAATATGCAAAATACCACCTCTTGAGGGTCTCTCATGTTTCTTGGCATCAATTAGAGCAAAGAAAATGAGAAGGGTGCCTCATTTGAATTATCATGGAGGAGAAAGAATCTTGACATTAAAATAATCAAGATGTAAGAATAAATGGAACTTTAATTTAATTTAATGCAAAAAGAAATAAATTAATTGAGGATCCCTTCAACAAAAAGTTGAGGGATTAAATATCAAAGTGATGGACGAGCTTGTGCCTTGCTATGGCACAAAAAGATCTTGGTCGAGTGGAAGCCCACTCTCATTATTATAATAAAAAAGTATTATCCACTAAAAGTTGGATATTAGTATAAAATTCACTAAGGTGTTTAATTTCTTTTCCATTAATTCTTGGATAATGAAGAGGTTTTCCAAGGAAATGAAGGTGGCTTCGTGGACAAGGAATGTATGGGGAAGTGGTGGAAATAATTTTGTAATTTAAAGAAAATAATTTCTTTTTCTCTTTCCTTGAAAATCCTTATACATATCCTTTTTCCAACACACTTAAGGATCTTTTCCTTGGAATTCCTTTTCTCATTTGCTTTAGCCGACCACGGGAGAGCTCAGGAGCAGGAGAAGTACGACTCCAACCTGTTGGTAAGCTTTTGATCGTCTTCCACCTTTGATTCATGGTGAAAACCCTAAATCAATGCTTGATTGTTGGTTTTCTTCACTCGATTTCCAATCCTAGCCAACTTGTTCATCCAAAAGCTCAAGAATGGACCTTGGGCAGTTGCTAGAACTTCATCCACCATTAGAGCCGTGGATCTTGGAGCTTGGAGATCAGATTTTGAGGTGGGTTTTATAACTATAACCCTTAAACATTAGTATTGCATTCAATTCTCTACGATTTGTTGGTTATTTTCTTCTATTTGGAACTCTTGTGATTCATTGCTGAAATTCCCATGAAAAATGGTTGCTGTTCTTGGATGCACAAAGGAAGATTATGATGACATCATCATGGACATATTTCCTAATAAATTACTAGGCCAAACGGTTTCCATAAGTTGCTCAAACGGTTTCCCAAACTGTTTGGGAGCAAACGGTTTCAAACCGTTTGAGAGGAAACGGTTTCATCAAACCATTTGAAAGGAAACGGTTTCAAACCATTTGGGGGCGTTGACCAAGGTTGACCATTTGGATAACTTTTGATAATGTTTATGGTTAATGACTAATTAAATATAATTGATTAGTTTCAATTGGTCAATTAGTTGAAGGTCCTTCAATCACCAAACCCTAATCGGGTAAGTGCTAATTTCTTAATTGATTAATTTGGAAACTTGGGTTGATTGACCCAAACGGTTTCAAAACCATTTGGGGATCACCCAAACGGTCTCAAGACCATTTGAGGGTCACCCAAGACTGTTTGGAGGTCTAGGGTTGAGTATGGTTAGGTGTTTGAAAATCTAAAGATACCAAGTTGATTTGCTATTAAATGTTGATTTGATGATCAATCCTAGGATCTAAACCCTAATTGGATGTCATAGTTCTTGATGATAAGATTGGCAAACGGTCTCAAGACCGTTTGAGGTCAGGTCATGTCCAATTTGGATGATGGTCCAATGGTTTCAAAGTAACTAGTTTCCCATTGATTAATATTGAAGGCTCATTGATTCCAAACCCTAATCCAATTGATTCAAAACCCTAATTGATGATCAATTGGGGGTTAAATCAGTTGAAGGATGACCTATTAAGCTCAATTGAAGTATGGTGATAGGTCCAATTGATGGATGATTATATGAATTCAATCGATCAGGGGGATCAACATGATTGGTGGAGACCACATTTGGTCCATTCGGTTTTGAGGAGGTTTGGACCAAACGGTCTCAAGACCGTTTGGGACCAAACAATCCCAAACTGGTTGAGTCTCATGCGGTTTGAAATTTTGTACTTTAGCAAATGGTTTCAACATCAAATTTGTCAAACGGTTTCAACCTCAACTTTACTAAACTATTTCAAGTATGAAACCAAGACCGTTTGAGGTCTGATTTGGCCAAGACCGTTTGGAAGATAACTAACCAAAACTGCATGGATACCTAAAGTGGTTAAAGGACAAATTGAATAATACAAGATGTAATCAAGGATGGTTATAGTAATTGTATCTTAATCAGATAGGGTGATTAGTACCTTTGAATGATTAATCCTTAATGATTAAGGAAACAATAACATAATACATTGAGTCAACCTTTATCCAAGTAAAGTTGACATGATCTAATCAGGTCCAAAGTAAGGATCATCTTTTAAAGGATGAGAGAGAGGACTTCCTACATGAATGATAATCATGTAATGGTTAAGTCCTAACACTTTCAACATGAATGAATGTGTAATTAGGGTATGATTCTTGATAGGGAGATCATAAACCCTAATTATGAGTACAAACCCTAATCTAGGGTGATGTGATGTGAATAGTAAACCTAATCTAGGGTGATGTGATGTGAATAGTAAACCCTAATCTAGGGTGATGTGATGTGAATAGTAAACCCTAATCTAGGGTGATGTGATGTGAATAGTAAACCCTAATCTAGGGTGATGTGGTGTGAATAGTAAACCCTAATCTAGGGTGATGTGATGTGAATAGTAAACCCTAATTTTTAATTAAGCTGAAGGTACATGTGAAACCCTAACTCTGGGTTATACCATATAGCGTGAAACCCTAATCTTGGATAATGAGATGATAAGTCATTGATCCTAATTGAGCTAAGGGGATGATTAACCCTAATTGAAATAAAAAGGGAAACCCTAACCCTAGCAAGGGCATAGTGGTGTAACCCTTGAATTGTGATGCTATAATTGTTTTGCATTGTGCTGATATGAAATTGATGTATCTTTTATCAGCTGTACTAATCATGCATGTTTTATGAAATAGTGAACATAGCCATGTAAGAGCTATTTTGCCTTATTTATTGAAAGTACTTTATGAACCTTGTAAGCAATGACATGCTATGTTGCCTAGTGATTTAGCCCTATTTTAGGGCTTAATCTTGTGTCTTTTTGTTTTTCAATCACATCTATACCTGTTAGATTGCATGTCATTCCCCCTAATATTCTTATTTGTATAAAATGCACTTATGGACATTATTTGCATGTTTTTCAGGTACTTGAACCACACTTGGATGGACGAGAGAGATGGAGGGGCCCAAAGAAGGCCCCAGAGCTCCCCCAACCTACCCCTAGTGGCCAAGAGTCAAGCTTAAGCAAAGAAGTCCATGGATAATGAAATTTGAAGCTCAAAGTGTTAGCTAAGACCCCAACACAGCTGTGGTAACACAGAACGGTCGTGCTACAAATGAAGAAATCACACGAAAAATCTCAGTTTTGAAGCAACTGTAGAGCATACTCTACCACGGTCGTGCTGCTACCACCCACCACGGCCATGCCATGCAGCACGACCATGCTACCAGATCCCACCACGGTCGTGCTACGCAGCACGACCGTGCTACCAACTCCCACCACGGCCGTGCTACCCTCAACCCACCACGGCTGTGGCCATTTTGGCCCATTTTTTACCACCAACCTAACATTTAGCCATTTTAACCAACACGGCCATTCTCTTCCACCATGACCGTGCTCACCCCTACCCACCACGGCCGTGGTGTCTCACCACGGACGTGCTACTCACCTAATCTACCTAGTTTTTCCACTGTTTTCCCCATTTTGCCCCTACTTAACCTAGTGCTTCCCCCACACCTATATATACCTAGGTGGTGGCTGGGGCATGAGGCAAGCTACCTTCTACCCCTTCCTAGCTCCCCAAATCGCCACCCTCCATTCCACTCCATATCCACCTCAAATCCACTCCATTTCACCATTTCCACCACATAACCCCCCATATCTAAGCCTTCCATCCACTTCCCTCCATCATTCCACACCATTTCATCCAAGGAGAAGAAGGAGGACGCCCCTGCAGCTGCTGGAGAGGAGTACTTCTTCATCTACACCGAGCTCCATGGCTTCTTCTACCTCTTGCTCCTCTCTTTTTGTATTTTGCTTTGTTATGAGTAGCTAGGCCCCTTGGGTGGGCTGTTTGGGGGAAAATATGTTACTTTGATACGATGTTGGGGGGAAATGACATGTAAACTTTGTAATTTCATTTGTTAATGATAATATTCTATTTCTATCTCATTCTCCATGGATTGCTTGTTGGTTTGTGTGTTAAATCACTTAGGAATTTAGGCAAATTTCTTATATGTGTGAATTTTGGGATTTGCCTCTAGGTCCAATTCTTGGATCCCTAGGTCGCCTCCCATCTTCCTACATCTTAATCAATCTCCCTAAACCTAAGTGAGAGATCTAAGTAGCTAGATTAGGTGATTCTAGTGCAATTAACATGGAGCCTTCTCAAGGCTAGAATGTGGGGGAATTGGGGTCCAAAACCCTAATCTCACCTCCCCATTACTACCCTCGGCCCCTAATTGCCCTAGGAATGCCTAATCTAGAAACCTAGACTTGATTAGACTCTAATTGGATTGAACCTAATCCCTAATCCAATTAAGCCTCGTAAGGGTAGTAGGAGGTGTTAGGGACTAGTTCCCCTATTCACAACCTAGCATATGCATGGCCAGTTAGTAGCTTAGATTAATTCATTAGACTCTAACTTGTTGTTTGATTTGGATAATCTAAATGGAATCATAATGTTCATATGTCACCCCCCCAACTTGAGTGATAAGTTCATACCCCTAAACAGCCCACACCTCTCTTTATTGCTTAAAACCCTAGTTTTGTGCCTGCTTAGCTTAATTAGTTCTTTCCTTGCTTAGTTAGCTTCTTGCCTTGTTCTTGCCTTGCTCATGTTAGTTTAGTTCTTTAATTGCATTTCTTTTCTCTTGATTGCCTTAGCGTAATTTGTCTTTTCATACCTAGCTTAATCCTTTCTTGCTTGTTTAGCCTTAATCTAGTCTAGGGTTAACGTAGATTTCATTCCTGCCTTTAATTACTTGCTTGTTCATCCTTAGTTAACAATCAAAATCAACCTTCAAACCCTTAACCCTAGTCTCCGCGATAGGAACCTAGCTAAACTAACCTAGCTCTAGTGCCCCCTCTTTTCCCTGTGGATCGACCCTATACTTGCCACCTTCCTATACTACGACACGACCCCGTGCGCTTGCGGGTGTAGTGTTTTAGTAGACGTAGGTAGCTAGTTTAGGTTTATAAATTTTGAAAGCAAACCCCTATCCACCGTGCATTCCGACCTCGTGGGGCGCATCTATTCAATCGAGTAGTGTGTTAGCACCACTAGCGGAATCGCACCAAGCTTTCTGGCACCATTGTCGGGGATTAGAGGTGCTCGGCCTAGCTAGTTAGTTTTTCTTTGACTTTTCCTACTGCCCTCATCATTGCTATTCTTTATTCATTACTCTTTACATTCTTTGTGTATATTGGTTTGCTAACTTGCTTTCTTTTGTTTGGTTGTGCCTTGTGCATGTGACAAGCCACTCGGAGAAGACAAGATGGAAGGCCAAAATGCACAAACCCATCCATTTCCTCCACCGCCCTACCTCCAAGGCTATCCTAAGCCTTACACACCGCCACCACCTCCATTACCGCAACCTTCCCACCACTTCACTTTCCAACCTCAATTCCCTCCTCCACTACCCTACCTCCAAGGCTATCCTAATCCTTACACACTGCCACCACCTCCATTGCCACAACCCTCCTACCAGTTCACCTTCCAACCTCAATTCATTCTACCACCTCCATCACCACAACCCTCCCACCAATTCACCTTCTAACCTCAATGCCCTCCTCCACCTAAACTCCAACGACCATCAACACCGATGCCACCAGCACAACTATCACATGCTCCCCCTACTTCCCATAAACAAATGGATATGATTGAGACCCCTCTCTTTGGTGCCTATGAAGACCCATTCCTCAAGAGAGAGAAAACCTATGGCATGATATTTCTGAGGGTCTCAAGGCTGATTAAGATCTATGATGATGATCCCCAAGGAGAGAGAATTGCTGAAAAAGACTTACGAAGCTCGCATGACCCTTGGGAGGAAGATCAATCAAGGAAAGCATTTGAGAGGATTGATTATGATGGGGGTGAAAACATTTTGTTTTTGGACCATGGTTGATGGTGAAAGAACAAGAAGCCTGGCTGAAGGCACGAAACTTAGCGCTTGTGGGAGGCAACCCACATAGGTTTGGGAAATTTTGACCCAACCTTCACTTTTTGATACAATTGCTTTGTTTTTACACTTTCCAAGAAAGCACACACACACTTGTGTTTAATAGTTTTTGTCTATTTTTAAGATGTTCAGGTGGTAAGAGGGTGAAATGAAGGAAATTTGAGTACAATTGAGAGAAGGATTCAAAGAAAAATAACTTTGGGTCAAGTTTTTGAGTGTTTGATGTTCCTCATTTTGAGAGTAGCAGCTACAGGGACCACCACGGTCATGGCACATCAATACAACCGTGGTCATTTGCATGAAAAACACACCAAGTCCCTGGATTCAAAAGCAAAATTGAGAAAAGCTGCCAAAGGACTGCACCACGGTCGTGCCAGGCAGCACAGTCGTGCAACCTGAAGCCACCACGGTCGTGCTGCACTGCACGGCCGTGCTACAGACCAATTTCAGCCAGTGAATGTAGATTAGTGCGGCACCTACTACACATATCCTCCACCATAGGAAGGAACACTGCTGAAGCCTCTAGAGAGCCGTTGATCGTCTACCCTATCATCCTAAACTCTAGGATCATGCTGAGGACAACATGATTCAAAAGTTTGGGGTGGTAGGGCTGGTATGCCCTAGTTTCACTTTGCATTTCACCTGCCACATCCACTTTTGTTTTCTTGTTTTTGCTATCTACCTTAGTCATATTTACTACTTTGCATACCTGCATGCCATGTCGTTTACTTTCCTGCCATTTTTGCGTAATTTTCAAAAAAATTGCCCTTTCTTCCATGCCTTGCATATCATGTATAATCTTGGTAATTTCTGCATGTTTTAGCTAGGATTTTCTTGTTTGTTGTTTTAAGTTCAATAATTTAGGCTTAGATGTGATTGGAGGCAACTTGGCACCGTTTTGGCCAATTTTTCCCAAATTTAGAATTTCTTGTCTAAAAAGTGTGTTTTGACCCAATCTCTACTGTTTTGAGTGAAAATGACGACCTTTGACAAATGCAAGTGAATCACCATTGTTTGTTGCTAAGTGATATCAATGTTTGACTTTTTACATGTGCATCACCTCTCTTATGTTTGTGATTATTTTGGCTGAATTGTGAAGTTAAGTAAGCTTTGAACGCTTAGCGTTTGTGGAATCACTTGTTGGATATATCAATTTCATCTTATTCATTCATGTGGTGTGATATCTAGGATGAAGTGTTGGATTAATTTTCATGCAGGATGTCTTATGTGGAAAATCATACCAATGACCCCTCTTCGACCTGACTATTCTTCCACCATCTTCATACCCCTCTGCCTCATAAAAAGATGCCCTAGTGCACATAATCAGCCTTGGCCACATCTAAAAGTTTGGGGTGGCCATATATTTATCTCCCCGCTTCACTCTATCCACCATATGCCCTATCCATACCAAGGGCAAGAAAAAGAAAAGGACGCTCCTATTTAAGAGCATTCAAATAAAGAAAAGATGAGTGTGTAAAAACACTCCAAAAATCTTACCGCAACCCTTTCTTCCACTTTCATACCCATTGAGCTAGGAAACATCAAACTTAGCTCATTTTGCCCTTTTCTGCAGCCACATGGGTCATTTGGTGTGATTTGAGATATAAGATTGAATGCATGAATGTGAAACAGCACTCTTAGTCATTCTTGATTAACGCCACCATGAAACGGTTTACCCAGAACTTAATGGAAGAAATATGGATAACTTGTGTTTTCTATGTGCTATATTTGAAGTTCATGTGCTTTGTGCTCTTTTCATGATTTGTTTGTGAAAGCAGGAGAGGAGAAAGGTGGAATGCATGCACTTAGTCATCTTTGATACCATTCAGCAATAATAATCTTTTACAGTGCATTTTTCATGTCTTGATTATGAAAATTGTAGAGAGATGGAGTTGGAGCATACTTGAGGACAAGTATGTTTTAAGTTTGGTCTAACAGAAGACACCAAGATGGTTAGACACTTGGTTTGTTAGTGAGAGGTCCTAGGATCAAGCCCAGGCCACGGGATGAATAGAATGGCCATTTAAAAAAAAGTTTGGGGTGGTGATTCAGCCCTATTTTAGGGCTTAATCTTGTGTCTTTTTGTTTTTCAATCACATCTATACCTGTTAGATTGCATGTCATTCCCCCTAATATTATTATTTGTATAAAATGCACTTATGGACATTATTTGCATGTTTTTCAGGTACTTGAACCACACTTGGATGGACGAGAGAGATGGAGGGGCCCAAAGAAGGCCCCAGAGCTCCCCCAACCTACCCCTAGTGGCCAAGAGTCAAGCTTAAGCAAAGAAGTCCATGGATAATGAAATTTGAAGCTCAAAGTGTAAGCTAAGCCCCCAACACAGCCGTGGTAACACAGAACGGTCGTGCTACAAATGAAGAAATCACACGAAAAATCTCAGTTTTGAAGCTGCTACAGAGCATACTCTACCACGGTCGTGCTACCAGATCCCACCACGGCCGTGCTACGCAGCACGACCGTGCTACCAACTCCCACCACGGCCGTGCTACCCTCAACCCACCACGGTTGTGGCCATTTTGGCCCATTTTTTACCACCAACCTGACATTTAGCCATTTTAACCAACACGGCTGTTCTCTTCCACCATGACCGTGCTCACCCCTACCCACCACTGTCGTGGTGTCTCACCACGGCCGTGCTACTCACCTAATCTACCTAGTTTTTCCACTGTTTTCCCCATTTTGCCCCTACTTAACCTAGTGCTTCCCCCACACCTATATATACCTAGGTGGCGGCTGGGGCACGAGGCAAGCTACCTTCTACCCCTTCCTAGCTCCCCAAATCGCCACCCACTCCATTCCACTCCATATCCACCTCAAATCCACTCCATTTCACCATTTCCACCACATAACCCCCCATATCTAAGCCTTCCATCCACTTCCCTCCATCATTCCACACCATTTCATCCAAGGAGAAGAAGGAGGACACCCCTGCAGCTGCTGGAGAGGAGTACTTCTTCATCTACACCGAGCTCCATGGCTTCTTCTACCTCTTTCTCCTCTCTTTTTGTATTTTGCTTTGTTATGAGTAGCTAGGCCCCTTGGGTGGGCTGTTTGGGGGAAAATATGTTACTTTGATACCATGTTGGGGGGAATGACATGTAAACTTTGTAATTTCATTTGTTAATGATTATATTCTATTTCTATCTCATTCTCCATGAATTGCTTGTTGGTTTGTGTGTGAAATCACTTAGGAATTTAGGCAAATTGCTTATATGTGTGAATTTTGGGATTTGCCCCTAGGTCCAATTCTTGGATCCCTAGGTTGCCTCCCATCTTCCTACATCTTAATCAATCTTCCTAAACCTAAGTGAGAGATCTAAGTAGCTAGATTAGGTGATTCTAGTGCAATTAGCATGGAGCCTTCTCAAGGCTAGAATGTGGGGGAATTGGGGTCCAAAACCCTAATCTCACCTCCCCATTACTACCCTCGGCCCCTAATTTCCCTAGGAATGCCTAATCTAGAAACCTAGACTTGATTAGACTCTAATTGGATTGAACCTAATCCCTAACCCAATTGAGCCTCGTAAGGGTAGTAGGAGATGTTAGGGACTAGTTCCCCTATTCACAACCTAGCATATCCATGGCCAGTTAGTAGCTTAGGTTAATTCATTAGACTCTAACTTGTTGTTTGGTTTGGGTAATCTAAATGGAATCATAATGTTCATATGTCACCCCCGCCCCAACTTGAGTGATAAGTTCATACCCCTAAACAGCCCACACCTCTCTTTATTGCTTAAAACCCTAGTTTTATGCCTGCTTAGCTTAATTAGTTCTTTCCTTGCTTAGTTAGCTTCTTGCCTTGTTCTTGCCTTGCTCATGTTAGTTTAGTTCTTTAATTGCATTTCTTTTCTCTTGCTTGCCTTAGCGTAATTTGTCTTTTCATACCTAGCTTAATCCTTTCTTGCTTGTTTAGCCTTAATCTAATCTAGGGTTAATGTAGATTTCATTCCTGTCTTTAATTTCTTGCTTGTTCATCCTTAGTTAACAATCAAAATCAACCTTCAAACCCTTAACCCTAGTCTCCGCAGTAGGAACCTAGCTAAACTAACCTAGCTCTAGTGCCCCCTCTTTTCCCTATGGATCGACCCTATACTTGCCACCTTCCTATACTATGACATGACCCCGTGCGCTTGCGGGTGTAGTGTTTTAGTAGACGTAGGTAGCTAGTTTAGGTTTATAAATTTTGAAAGCAAACCCCCATCCACCGTGCATTCCGACCTCGTGGGGCGCATCTATTCAATCGAGTAGTGTGTTAGCACCACTAGCGGAATCGCACCACCTAGTGAGAGGTAACCAAAGAGATTATTAGGCTGTAAGTGCAATGTGAAATACCTGCACTGCAATTATCATATTTATATTGTCAGATGACTTGATGGCATTAAGTTACCTGTTAAAGTGGTAACAAGTGTTTTGATGATCTAAGGGTTTGAACACCCATATTCTTGAATCATGATGATGAGACGATAAGGGACTGAGATCTCAATGTTAATAAAGCTGTGAAATGAACTTGATAAAAATAGTACTCTTTCTTTATAGCAATTGTTATAATGGATTATGTTTGAAAACATGTCGGATGCTAAAAGAATGTTGTAATGTATTTAAATAATCAAGTGAAATGATATCATGTAGATCCCTGACCATAGATCAATCATCATCAGTAGCTTGGTGATGGTGAAATAGGTTTTCCTAAGGGAACTCCTGGAGGGCATACTTTTGAGTATGTGGGGGTTATGGGCGTGAATATCCTTACGCCCTAATGGAGGAATTGATGTGAGATCAACATTAAATCTCTCAATCCTTCATTATATGTATATGCTAGGATGATGTATCACTAATCTCTCGATGATGATGTTAATGTTGAATCGATGTGAGATAAACATGAAATCTCTCAATTGTGAAGAGAGTACAGCATGCCACTATAACTCTAATAGCGAAGTTGCCAGAATACCCTAGAAAGCTATTTAGTAGAGACACGACATGTCCTGCAAGTTGTTCCTCACACTGACTGAGGAGGATGAGGTCATGGAAATCTGACTCTTCTATTGACCTATGTATGGTATCGATTTCGATTTTGCAATGGTCGGTTGGAGTATGAGTGGTATACCTCATCTCCTCAGGGCATAAGTATGCTTGAAAAATGTAATCAGTCGTGTAGCATATTTTCTTAGGGTTGAATTACAAGAATTAATGGTTGATGATACATTTTCTATTATGTCCTAGTTGGATAAATGCTATACATGTTCTTCATATTTCTTATTGAATAAATGACTTGCTGCTTTATCAAGTTATAATTGAAATGAAATGCATAGAGAATATTGCTCTACAAAGTTTAATCAATGATTTACCTACTGCTGAATATTATGATTCTACTGCTCAGTGTTATTCTATTATCTGCAATAACAATGTTTTCTGGCAGAGAGTTATATCTCTCACTGGGGCAATTTTTCAATGGTCTCACCCCCGTGGGATTCAACTTTTTAGGTAGATGCCGAGGAAAAGGCAGAAACCCTACAGAGGGTGAACAGCAGCAGCAACAACAACAGCAAGGACAGCAGTGATCCTTAGGTGGAGACATTGTTTGTCAAGTCCTGTATATAGAGAGTCCTATGTGTCGTCTCTGTACTCTCAGGTCCTAGGAGTCAGTAGATGGTTTGATATAGATCTGAGATTTTTGGCTTGATGCCTCGAGATTTTTGTATACTGATTATGTATAGTTTAACAGGGCAGTCAATGTTTGTGACTCTCAAAATGAGGTGATACAGAGATGTACTGATGAATTAGAATGTAAATAACTTACTTTGGTTCTTTATGAAAGAGTTTTATAGTTTGTGGATCTCATTGCAAAAAGTTCTAATTTTTAGCGATTTTCAGTAATTCCGCCGCTAATAATTCGCTTCTGCATTAGTTAATCTTGTTTTTGCGAGAGGTTCACCACAGGTAAGTCCTTTGGTGGTCTATTGTTGTAAATCTTTGTGGTGATATAATAGAGAAAAGCACTTGTAAAGTCCTAGAGGTTGACCTCTTTAGGCAGTGGACTGACTCACTTCTATTTTGAAGTGTGGAACCACTCTACATCCCTTTGTTAAGTGCTTGCTATCAATCTCTCTCATCCTTGTTATGCTTGTTAGATAGGACTTCAAATTGCCATTAAGCTTTTGCTCCTAATTAATATAATTTGAAGGTCTAATCTATTTTGTGAGAAATTTGTAGCTCTATTAACCCCCCCCCCTCTAGAGCCCTTATATCCAATAAGTGGTATCAAAGATAAGGATCTTCTCCAACAATCTCCCACGACATGAGAAGATGGGCGACAACCTACTTGGTTCACTCAACCTAGAGGGAGGCTTCTCCATGCGCCCACCGGTCTTTGATGGCACCAACTTCCTCTATTAGAAGAGACGGATGCAGTTCTACATTCAAGGGATGAACTTTGATATGTGGAAGGTGATGGTCACACCCTACAAAGAGCCAACTAGAATTGTTGCAACATGGAGTGAAGCTTCTCTCATGGAGGCTCAACTCAATGCAAAGGCCATTAGCATCCTCTACGCAACCCTCACTCTTACAGAGTTCAACCGGATCTCATCATGGGACACAGCCTATGAGATTTGGGACAAGATGTGCATTACATATGAAGGCACAAAGAAAGTCAAGGAGGTAAAGATCTACATGTTGGGCATCCTCCTAGAGAACTTCAAGATGGGAAAGAAAGAAGGCATTGCGGAGATGTATTCAAGGCTGAATGTGATCATCAACGGGTTGGCTGCCTTGGGCAACACTTTGGATAGAGGTGTCATCAACTCAAAGATCTTGAGAACTCTTCCAAAGAGATGGGAGTCAAATGTCACCTCCATTGAAGAAGTGAGGAGCCTTGGTGACATCCCAATTGAAAAACTCATTGGCAATCTTCAAGCCCATGACCCTAGACTTGACAAGAAAGAAGAAGAAGCTAAGCAAGAAGAGAAGGAAGCCAAGAAGATCAAAGATAGTGCTTTCAAAGCACAAGTGGAAGTTGTTATCCTTCTACAACAACTTGTTTGTTGAACTTCTTCCCCCTCCTCTAGTGAAGATGAAAGCCCTAGTGAGCATAAAGCCAACTACACCAAGGGAAAGCACTTCAAGGGAAAGCAAGCCTCCTCCTCTACTCCAAGATGCTACAAGTGTGGTCAAAAGGGGCACTATAAGAGTGAATGCCCAAAATCAAGAAAGTCTCACCACAAGCGCAACTCAAGGAAAGAAGAGGATTACAAGAATGAGAGCAAGCATAATAGAAAGGACAAGAAGGAAAAGAGACATAAGAATGTAGCTCATGCGGCTTGGGAAGCTTCATCTTCAAGCAGCTCTAGCTCCAAAGAAGATGGAGAGTGCCACCTTGCTCTCATGGCCTCTACAAGTGAAGACATCGGTGAGGTGAGTGAGGTAAGTTTGCATGAATTTCCTAAAGAAGATATTATTGACATGTTTGTTACTACCCATTCTTCTTTTGCTAAATGTAAATCCAAAAGAAAATGGTTAGGAAAAATCATTGATGATCTTTATGCTAAGCATGAAATTGTGGAATTGAATGAGAAAACCAACCTTGAGAGTATTGATAATTTGCAAGGGTAATACCTTGATCTTGAACTCCACTGCAATGGAGTTGAAGTTGAGAGTGGTATCTACCATAAGAACATTGAAAATATTAAGGAAGAGAACCAAAATTGCCTAAAAGAATTTGAATTGCTTAAAACTAAAAATGTTGAATGTAAGTTGCTTATTGATGCTCGTAGAGAAGAGAGAAATGTTTATCTCAAAGAGATTTAAATGCTAAAATCTGAAAATGCTAGGTTTCTTAGTCAAGTAAATGATCTATCTTCTAGACCTTTGTTGCCTAGTGTTAATGTTGCTGCCATCTCTCTTGAAAAGGATTCATATCTTATTAAAGCTTTATGTCTTGAGGTTGATCTTGTGCATACTAGGGATGACATATCTAGTTTATCTTCTACTATTGTTTCTTTGAATGATGATAACCATAGATTGAGAGCATCTCTACAGAAATTCCTCAAAGGAAAGAACTCCCTAAATAAAATCCTTGATCATTCTACCCAACAAAGTGGTACTAGTAGTTTGGGATTTGTATGGGGAGCCTCAAAGGGCAAGAGTAGTGCCAAATGTAAGAAAAAGAACAAGGAGATCTCTTTCTTTATAGGAGAATCTTTGGGCACTAAGAATCCTATGGTTTTTTCTTATTGCAAATGTTATGATCATTATTCCCCTTATTATCCTTACAAGCCTAAGGGGACCAACCGAAAGATGAAATGGGTCCCCAAGCTAACTTCGGATCCCAAAGTTTGAGTTGGGAACTGACATTCTCCTTTCTGGAAGGGAAAAGATAGATTGATTGTTGATAGTGGCTGCACAAAGCACATGACCTGTGACGTAATCCATTTCAACAATTTCACAAAGAAGAAAGGAGGATATGTCACCTTTGGGGACAACAAGAAAGGTAAATTCAAAGGTGAGGGTGATGTAGGTGAATCCTTATGCATAAATAATGTTCTTTTTGTGGATGGCCTACATCACAATTTAATAAGTGTTAGTCAACTTTGTGATAATGGTTACCGTGTACTATTTACTACTTTTGAATGTTTAATTCTAGATTCCCTCATCTACCAAGTTATATATAAGGGAACTAGATGTGGTAATCTTTATGTTATTGTTCTTAACTTTATTAAGCATGTGGTTGGTATATGCCTTGTAGCCAACTCGAATGATATTTCTGTTTGGCACCGCCAGCTTGGTCATGTAAATATGCATCAATTAAAGAAGTTGAGCAAAAAGGACTTAGTCAAGGGACTTCCTAAATTGGATTTTGAAAAGGATGAAGAATGTCAACCTTGTACACAAGGAAAGAAAACTAAATCCTCCTTCAAATCCAAAGGAGTCCTTAACATTAAGAGATCTCTTGAGCTTCTTCATATTGATCTATTTGGACCAATGAGAATGCAATCGCTTTGTGGTTCCAAGTATTACCTTGTTACTGTCGATGATTTCTTTATATATACTTGGACTTTATTTCTCATTTCAAAGAGTGGTACGCTTCATGTTTTCTCTAGTTTTTGCAAACAAGATGAGAATGAAGCTTCTTTCTGGATTGATTCCATCCGTAGTGACCATGGGGGAGAATTTGAAAATTAGCTTTTTGAGCATTTTTGTCAAGAATTGGGTTATGCACACAACTTTTCTTCACCTTGAACACCTAAACAAAATGGGGTTGTAGAGAGGAAGAATAGGTCTCTATAGGAGATGGATAGGACCATGCTTCTTGATTTCAATACTCCTAAGAAGTTTTGGGCTGAAGCTGTCAGTACCTCTTGTTTTGTGCAAAACCGTGTTTTCACTCATCCCTCGCTTAAGAAAACCCCATATGAGCTATGTCGTGGTAGGAAGCCTTCTATCGAGTATTTCCATGTTTTTGGATGTCCTTGTTTTGTTTTGAATATAAAAGATTCTCTCAACAAGTTTGATCCAAAATCATATAAGGCTTTCTTTCTTGGCTATAGCACTACTAACAAGGCATGTAAAGTTTATAATGTTGATCTTGCTAAGGTATAAGAATCTATTAATGTAAAGTTTATTGAGACTAACCCCTCTATTCCTAAAGATATTGTTTCAAATGATGATGTTGCAGATGAAGTAATTCCTATCCTTAAAGAACTCAACATCATCCAAAAGGGAAAAGAGGTAGCTGCTTAAGAAGAAGAAAAAGATGATGAAAAGAAGGATCCAACTCCCCAATTTGTAAAGAATCATCCTAAGGAGCTGATTTTAGGTGATCCATTTGAGAGAGTGAAGACACGGGAAGAATTCAACAAAGAACAAGCCAACAGTGCCTTCATCTCACAACTAGAGCCTAAAGATGTCAAGGAAGCTCTTGGGGATGAAGAATGGATCATAGCTATGCAAGAGGAGCTAGAACAATTTGAGGAGAACAAAGTTTGGACCCTTGTGCCAAGACCAAATGATAGAAAGATCATTGGCACCAAATGGGTCTACCGCAACAAGCTAGATGAAAATGGTAAAGTGGTAAGAAACAAAGCAAGTTTAATGGCTCAAGGCTACAATCAATAGGAAGGTATTGACTTTGATGAAACATATTCACCTATAGCTAGATGTGAGTCCATTCTTACATTTCTTTCTTTTTATAGTCATAAAAACTTTCTTTTGTATCAAATGGATGTTAAAAGTGCATTTTTTAATGGTACAATTGAGGAGGAAGTGTATGTTGTACAACCTCCGGGCTTTGAACATGATAGTCTACCTAACCATGTTTATTTATTGCAAAAAGCTCTCTATGGATGCAAACAAGCACCAAGGGCTTGGTATGAGAAATTAAAGAACTTTTTGTTAGATCATGGTTATATCATGGGCAAAGTGGATTCTACCTTGTTTCTAAAGCACACTTCTAACAATTTTCTTATTATTCAAATATATGTTGATGATATCATTTTTGGCAGAACTAACCTTGATCTTTGCAAAGAATTTAGTGATCTTATGCAGAGGGAATTTGAGATGAGTATGATGGGTGAACTCACATTCTTCCTCGGCTTTTAAATCAAACAAACAAAAGATGGGAACTTCATCAACCAAGGCAAGTACACCAATGAACTACTTAAGTGCTTTGGGATGGAGAATACCAAGCTGATGGACACACCCATGTCAAACACCACCAAACTTCATAAAGATTAAGAAGGTGAAAAGGTAGATGAGAAGCTCTATAGAGGTATGATTGGAAGTTTACTTTACTTAACTGCCTCTAGACCTGACATAATGTTTAGTATTGGCTTGTGTGCTAGATTTCAATCAAATCCTTAGAAATCTCATCTTATAGTTGTTAAGAGTATTCTAAGGTACTTAGCCAAAACTCAAAATTTTGGACTATGGTATCCCAAGTCAAGGGACTTTACTTTTACTGCCTATAGTGATGTCGATTATGCAGTCTGCTTGATTGATAGAAAGTGCACAAGTGGCACTTGTTTCCTCCTAGGACCATGCTTGGTGTCTCGGTTCTCCAAGAAATAGAGCATTGTGGCATTATCAACCACTGAGACTGAGTACATTGCAGTCAGGAGTTGTTGTGTCCAGGTCCTATGGATGAAGCAAATGCTCCAAGACTTTAATGTTCATTTTGATGATTCTCCTATCTATTGTGATAATACTAGTGCAATTAACTTGTCTTATAATCCTATATTGCATAGTAGATCTAAAAATATAGAGGTTAGCCATCACTTTCTTCGTGATCACATTTCCAAGAAGGATATTTATATCATGCATGTGGACACGGAAAATCAGTTGGCGGACATTTTCACTAAACATCTAGCTAGAGAGCAATTCAATTTTATTAGATAAAAATTGCTCATAACTTCTTTGAATGAATCTGATATGCCCTCTATCTAGTAGTCATCTATCCTATATGTTTTGCATCTATCTTGATCATTTTTTAGTGCTGATATGCTTAAAATTGTTTTTTCATGTTCATATTGCCTTATTTTTCTCTTATTTTTGGGTTTTTTTAAACGCTTGTTTTATCAAAAAATAGTACCCAATGATGAGTGATATGTGCCTAAGTATGTTTAATATACATAATGGACGTGAAAAATAAATTTAATTAGCATTCAAATGGCTAGAAATTAAGTTTGATGGTTTAGGTCAGGTTGATCATCGGTCGAGTTTCCCCAGGACAAATTCGATCGATCCATGGCTGAGAGCTTTTTTTAAAAGGGACCAATCGGCCGAGTTTCCACCTCACAGAATTCGACCGATCGGCCGGATGAATCCAACTTAAGTTGGATTCAGCCGACTATTCTCCCTTTCAACTAGAGAATATTCGACTGATCCTCTCCTTCTAGCCCTAAGCTCTCAACCCTAGTGTAACATCCCTGACCTTGGTTATTCCTTAACCCTAGGTGTTTTGTTTAAGAAAGATAATTATATGCTTTATATTATCCTTTGAAAAGTAATTAAGGCCCAAGAGGAACTTATATTTCAATTCTAGTCCATTTTGAATAATGTTGAAAATAATGTTTTGCTTGTGTTGGACTAAAGTGCAAATTACCCAAGTTGAGGGGTTAAACTGCAAATTGTGCATGATAATATGTTCCTCATGTGTTGAAGAATCATGAGAATGAATATGATGCAGAGGTATGGCTACCACAAGCCTGAGTACCAAGAAAGAGCTGATAAAGCAATGTTTGTGCATTAAAACCTAGTTTCGGTGTAATGTGCAATTTACCCAAAACCTAGGGTTCAATATGCAAATTTCCACTTCAATAAGGTCCCTAATATTCTTGGCATCTTTTAGAGGCAATAAAATGAGATGGGGCATCTCATTTGAGCTACTTTGATGGAGAGAGAATCTTGATATTAAAATAATCAAGATTTAAGCATGATTGAAATCCTAATTCAATTTAATACAAAAATAAATAAAATAATTGAAGGGCCTTCAACCAAAAATGAGATGGTTGGATTTTCTCAAGTGTGAACGTCCTTGTGCCTTTCAAAGGCAAAGGAAATATCTACGTGAGTGGAGAACCCACTCACATTAAGAAAATAAAAAGAAATATCCACTAACTTATGGATAATAATATTATAAGGGTTAAGGTGCTTAATTTCTTTTCCCTTAATTCATGGATAATGGAAGGAAATTCGGAGGTTAGAAAGATATCTTTGCATGCAAGGAATTGAGGGGGAGAGGTGGCACCAATTTTGGAATTAAAAGACTTTTATAAGGCATTTTCTCTCTCGTTGATTTTTCTTATAAAAACACCTTTTACAACTCAAACCAAAGGCTTTTTCGAATCCAATTCTTATCCTTACTTGCCAAAATGACCAAGGGATTTGGGAGCAACAGCAGGATGACCCCCAACCTGTTGGTAAGCTTCTTGACCTTCGTTCACCTTGATTTCATGGTGGAAATCATAAATCAATGCATGATTTCTTCTTATCTCGATCCCATCTTCAATTCTAACTATTTCTTTTCACTCAAAAGCTTGAGGAACGAACCTTGTGGTTTGAGAAAGTTTCTTACACCATTGTTGACGTGAAGCTCCAATCCTTGAAGCTCAATTGGAGGTGGGTTATATAACTTGAACCCCTATTCATTGTTATTGAATTCAATTTCTCAATCAATCATGTTCAATTGCTCTTCTTACAATTCCTTTGATTAGTTGATGCAACTACCATGATAATGGCAATAGTTTTCGATGGACTAAGACTTGATGATGATGACATCATCTTAGCCACACATTCCAATAAGTTTCCATTGCAAACGGTTTTAAGACCTTGGTCCAAACGGTTTCACCAAACTGTTTGGAGGTTTGGATCCCAAACTGTTTGGAAGGGTTGACTGTTTGGATGGGTTGACCATTTGAGGTCAGGACCCTAGTACGTGATGGATGATGATCTAATGGATCCAATTGATTGATTCAATGTATGGACAATCCTCCAATTAGAAACCCTAATCGGGTTAAGTGTTGAAATTTCAATTGGTTGATTTAAAATTTTGGGTTGATTAACCCAAACGGTCTCAAGACCGTTTGGAGGTCGACCAAGACCGTTTGGAGGTCAAACAAGACCGTTTGGAGATCTAGGGTTGAGTATGGTTGAGTAATTGAAGATCCAGATATATCAAATTGAAATGCAATCAATAGCTAATTTGATGATCAATCCAATGATGCAAACCCTAATTGAATTTCACAAACTTTAATGATAGATGGGGCAAATGGTCTCAAGACCATTTTGAGGTCATCCAAACGACCTCAAGACCGTTTGAGGTCAGGTCATATCATAATTTTATGATGATTCATTGATTTCAATTGAATTAGTTCCACAATGTTAACCATTGAAGGTTCCTCGATTTCAAAACCCTAATTGATGGTTTCTTAATTATAAATCCTAGTTCAATTGGGTTCAAGACCCTAATTGATGGTCCAATTGAAGGATGATTCAATAGTTCAATTGATGAATGAATCTAGGATTCAATTGATAGTCGGTTCTTTGATGGAAACCTTGAATTGTTTAAGTGTTGAAAGACCTTTTTGGTCCATTCGGTTTTGAGAAGGTTTGGATCAAACGGTCTTAAGACTGTTTGAGTCCAAACGGTCTCAAGACCATTTGGGTCCAAATGATCTCAAACCATTTGGAGACCCAAGTCTATTCGGTTTCAACACATTTCTTGCTTAAATGGTTTCAAGGGCAATTTGCCCAAACAGTTTCAAACCGTTTGAATTCTGAGAGACCGAGACCATTTAGGGTCTAAGAAATCAAAAACCATTTCAGGTTCAACATGGCTAATCCATTTGGATATCTAAGGTAATTGAAGACTCAATTGGTTAATCCACTGGACATCCAATGTAATTGAAGATTCAATTGGTCAATTCATTTGGATACCTCATGTAATTGAAAGTTCAATTGATCAAATCTTTTGGAGACCTAATGTATTTAGATGGTTGATACCCTTAGTGGGATTAATCATTGATGCATAATTATGCAATAATTCAACACGTCATGTTAAACCTAAATGCATGTATTTGAATAAAGAGTAGGCTCAATCTAGTCAAGAATTGAGTAGTGGACATCCTGAATAGTATGAGAGAGAGAGATTCATATATGAAAGATAATCATGTAGCAATCAAGTCTAACACATTTGAAATAAGTGTAGTATATAATTTAGGGTATGATCCTAGATAAAGAGATCATAAAATCCTAATTGAGTTGATTGATGAACTTAAACCCTAATTCAGGGCATTTCTGAAATGAAACCCTAATCTAGGGTAATAGTGAAACCTTAATTGAGGGTGGAGACATGAGTAATCCTAAGTTAGGGTTATGAAATGTAAAACCATAATTTAGATGAATAGTAATCTTTAATTATGGGTAATTGAATATGAAACCCTACTTGGGATGAATAGTAAACCCTAATTGTGGGTTATTGAATATAAACCCTAATCTGGGATGATGTGATGTGAATAGTAAACTCTAAATTCTAAATAGAGTGAAGGTGTGTGAGACCCTAATTCTGGGTTATACTATATAGCATGAAACCCTAATCTTGGACAATGAAATGATGAATCATTGGCCCTAATAGAACAAAGGGGATGTGTAACCCTGATTAAAATGAAATGGGAAACCCTAACCTTAGTGAGGGAATAGTGGTGTTACCCTGGAATAGTATGAAACTGAAATATGATTGATATATCTGTTATCATGTGTGCTAACCATGCAAGTATCATGAGATGATGAACATAGCCTGGTATGAGCTATGATGTTTTATTTATTAAGATTGTTATTGGGCCTTATGTGCCATAATATGCCTTGTTGCCTAGTAAGAGGTAATAAGAGAATTAATGGGTCTTAAGTGCCATGAGAGATGCTTGTGTAACAAGTATCATGTTTACCTTGGTCAGATGACCTGAAGGTGATAGTTGCCTAAAAAAGTGGTAATAATGCTCAGAGATGAGTCAAGGGTTTGAATACACAGAACCATATGATTATGGCATTGAGTTTGTGAAGGGATAAGTATTCCTAGTATTGAAATAAGGGACTGAGATCACAATGTCTTGTAAAGACTGAGAAGTAACTGATAAAAATAGTACATGTTTATTTGTAGCATTTTGTCCTAATAAGTTATGTTTGAAAACTTGACTGATGCTAAAAGAATATGATAATGTACTTAATTAATCAAGTGAAATCTTTTCATGTAGTGCTCTGACCATAGATCCATCATCGTCAGTAGCTGGTGATGGTGAAATAGGTTTTCCTACGGGATCTCCTGGAGTTCGCATATTTTTTAATATGTGGGGGTAAATGGTCGAAAATATCCGTGCGTCCTAATGGGGGAAATTGATGGAAGGTAAACATTAAACCTCTCAATCCTTCATTATATGTTCCGGGATGGATGTATCACTAATCTCCTGATGATGTTAATGTCGAATCGATGGAGGTAAACATGAAATCTCTTGATTGCGAAGAGAGTACAGTCGCCACTATAACTCTATAGCGAAGATGCCACTATACCCTGGCAAACTATGTAACAGAGACACAAGATGTAATGCATGTGATCTCGCACTGACCGAGATGTGGGAAGTCATGGAAGTCGTCTCTTCCATTGACTTTGTATGGTATCGATTTTGACTTCGCAATGGTCGGTTGGAGTATGAGCGGTATATCTCATCTCCTCAGAGCTTAAGTATGATTATAAAACGTAATCAGTCGTGTAGCGTATTTTTATAAGATTGAAATATGAGAGCCACTGGTTTATGTTATCTTTCTTAGCATGTCCCTAATATATAAATGTTACTTATGTTCTTTAATTTCATATTGAATAAGAGACATGTTGCTTTATCAAGTTATAGATGAAATACTTGAATAGGAATGTTGCTCTAATCTGCATAGATATCAGTTTATCTGCTATTGAAATACATGATTCCACTATTCAGTTTATTTCTATTAAACTGCAATAATAATGTATTCGGCGGAGAGTTATATCTCTCGCTGGGGCAATTAACAAATTGTCTCACCCCCGTGTGATCTAACATTTTTAGGTAGACGCAGACAAAGAGGCAGAAATTATGTAGAAGGGGAAGAGCAGCAGCAACAACAATAGGGACAACAGTGATATCCCAGGTGGGGATATTGGCTGTCAAGCTTTATTTATAAAGTCTTATGTGTCGTCTCTGTACTCTCAGGTCCTAGGAGTTAGTAGTTAGTGTTTTTATAATCGATCTGAGATTTTGGTTTGAATGCCTCAAGAATTTTGTTACTTGTGCTTTTTAGCAGAGCAATGATGTATATATATATTCCTCGAGAAGAGATGGTACATGGAATGTACTTTGTGAATCAGTATGTAAATATAAAACTGTAGTTCTTGTTTAAAGAGTCTTCCTGAGAATGGATCTCTTTGTAAATGGTTTTAATTTTTAGTGATTTTCAGTAATCCGCTGCTGACAAATGCTTCTGCATGAGTTAATCATGTTTTGTGAGTTGGATGCCACAAGTTTAGTGGTATCAGAGCTCTAGGTTCACTGAGTCTACAGAGACATGGGATTAAGGTTGTTGAGTCTGTTCTAGTGTCCTCCAGTTTATCTGATAGTGTCTTCTGCTCATATAGGAGAAGAAGAGCTTGAAGATGTCTGGATCACATGATGAACATGTTGCTGAGAGCAGCGTTGCTGCACTAGGAGGAGGTGCAAGGGATCAAGCTAGGGAGGAACCCATACATGAGATTCCTCATCTTGATCAAGCTTCATTAGAGAACCCATCTTTCCATACCCTGTTCGGCCAGTTTATGGCGACCATGACACATATGGCAGACAGAATGCCACCACTTGCACCAAGGGCATTAGCCCATAATGAAGGACATGGAGCTGATAAGACTTTTGAACGGCTTCGTCGGGTGGGACTATGCTGGTACAGCTGACCCAACTGATGCAGAATTGTGGTTGACAGAGCTGGAGAAAGCTTTTAGAATCCTCAACATCCCAGAAGTTGAGAAGGTGAGGCATGTTGTATACCTTCTGAAGGGGAGTTCTGGTCATTGGTGGACCATAGAGGAAGGTAAAAGACCAGGTGTTGAAGTCGGATGGGATGAATTCTAATGTGAATTTGTTGCTAGATACTTTCCCAAGATGTATCTAGATGCGAAGATCTCTCAATTTGAGAGGTTGAGGCAAGGATAGATGAATATTAGTGAGTATGAAGCTAGATTCATGGAGCTTTTGTGGTTCTATCCGCACATGGTAGCTACTGATGAAGAGAGGATTCGGCATTTCGAGAAGGGGTTGAACACTGAATTGACTACTCCTGTGTCTGCTCTGGAAAATAGGGAGAGATTTTCCACTTTTGTGGAATCTGTTAGGCGGATAGAGAGGTCTATGATCAAAAAGTGATAGACCGGTAATAAGAAAGTGTATCCTCAGTTTCAAGGACAAAGGTCTAAGAGTTTCAAGAAGCCGAGGTTCTCTGCACCACCACCGCCACCAAGGTTTAATACCCCGACGCAGTGGACGTCAAGTAGGGGTAGGGGTCGTAGTTTTCCTCCAAGTAGAGCCCCCAATACAGCATCAGCATCAGTGACAGGACCACCCAAGCAGAGTTTGGGAAGTTACAACTGCTTCCAGTGTGGGAGGTCAGGACACTTGAAGAGAGATTGTCCTGAGAAAGTCAGAATTGTAACTCAACCCCAGAGGCAGAGTCAACAAGGCCCACAGAGGCGACAACTCAGTAATAATGCTAGAGGACGTAGACAAGCGTCCCAAGCTGGATCGTCGGCACCCAACAACCATGCACAGGGTCAACCGCAGGCAACGGCGAGGTTCTATGCAATGAACCATCCTGAAGCAGTTGTCAACCCTCGGGTTGTGATAGGTCATATGGAACTATTTTATTCTAATATGTCTTTGTCCTGCTTCGTATCTGTGTTAATTGATCTGGGTGCTATGCATTCCTTTATCACTCGAGAAGTGATACATGACTGCAACATGATTGTCAGTCATAGAGTAGATAGCTTGTTGTTAGAAACACCTTTACTGGGATCTGTAGTGTTGTGGGAGGTGTGTTCTCCCTGCATTCTTTCCTTTTCTGATCATCACATTCAGGTGGATTGTATACCACTTGAGATGTAGGGTTTTGATATAATCCTAGGGATGGACACCTTAGAGAAGTATAAGGTTGTCTTGGATTGTGGTTCCAAACAAGTTGTGTTTACAGATGAGGGTGACACATGGATCTTTTAGGGAGATAGAAAGATTCTTCCAACCTATTTGGTGTCAGCTATGGTAGCTGAGAAGTTGATGATACAGGGATGCTTTGCATTCTTGGCTCATGTGGTAGATACCACAATGGAGAGCCCTCATCCTTTTGAAGTTCTAGTTGTTAGGGAGTTTGAAGATGTATTTCCTGAGGAACTTCCAAGTGTTCCTCCGCCCCGAGAGATTGATTTTGATATTAATTTAATCTCGGGCACACAACCGATATCACAAACACCATATAGAATGGCACCTGTTGAAATGGCAGATCTCAAGAAACAACTACATGAGTTGCTTGAGAAAGGTTTTATCCGACCGAGTACTTCACCATGGGGTGCTTCAGTCCTCTTTGTTAAGAAAAAAGATGGGTCTGTGTGATTATGCATTGATTATAGATAGTTGAATAAAGTAACCATAAAGAACAAATATCCTCTGCCAAGGATTGATGACTTGTTTGACCAGTTGTGTGGTGCAACTATCTTCTCTAAGATAGATTTGAGGTCGGGATATCATCAATTGCATATCAAGGAGAGTGACATACCTAAGTCTGCCTTTAGGACAAGGTATGGTCACTATGAGTTCATAGTTATGTCGTTTGGACTAACTAATGCACCGGCTGCATTCATGGAACTCATGAATAGAATCTTCCAACCTTTTCTTGATCAAAGCGTAGTAGTCTTCATAGATGATATCTTGATATACAGTAGAGATGCTCAACAGCATGAGCAGCACCTCCGTCAGGCTTTGACCTTGCTAAGAGAGTATAAGTTGTATGCTAAGTTTAGCAAATGTGAGTTCTGGTTACCAGAAGTTTCTTTTCTAGGACACATAATATTTGCCTTAGGTATTTGTGTTGATCCTAAGAAGGTAGAATCTGTCCTGTAATGAGAACATCCTAAGACACTGACGGAGATATGTAGTTTCCTAGGACTAGCAGACTATTACATGAGGTTCATTAAGAACTTAAGTTCTATAGCTTTACCCCTAACCAAGTTGACCAGGAAGGAAGTTCCTTTTGTCTGGAATGACAAGTGCCAACAATCATTCTAGATGTTGAAGGAAAGGTTAACTAGTGCACCTATGTTAGTGTTACCTGAGCAAAGGAAGGGGTACATAGTTTTCTATGATGCATCCAAGAATGGTTTAGGATGTGTGTTGATGCAGGATAAACAAGTGATTTCTTTTGCTTCTCGACAACTTAATAAACACGAGGAGAATTATCCGACACACGATCTAGAGCTAACTGTTGTGGTTCATGCCTTGAAGATCTGGAGACATTATCTCTATGGAGAAACATTCTAGATTTTCACAGACCATAAGAATTTAAAATATATCTTCTCACAGCATGAGCTGAATATGAGACAACACCGCTGGATGGAATTAATTAAGGACTACGATTGTACAATTGATTATCATCCAGGGAAGGCTAATGTAGTGGCTGATGCACTGAGTAGAAAATCATCAACACCAGCCTTAGATAAAGCACAGTTAAACTCCTTAGTGTGCTTTAAGAGAGATATGCTTATCTCCTTAACGCAAGATAATATAGAGGTTAAGGTGTTGTTGTTAGTCAGGATGTTAGCTGAGATGAAAGTAAAACCTACTCTAAGGCAGCAGATTAAAGAAGCACAGCAATTTGATACTATGATTTAACAGATTAAGTCAGAGTATGGTAGTGAGAAATGAGATGGCTTACATGATTCAGATGATCAGGTAGTCTGTTACCATGGTAGGATGGTAGTACCTGATGTCGATAACTTAAGAAAGTTAGTCCTGGAAGAAGCTCATTCTTCAATGTATGTTATGCATCCAGGAAGCACCAAGATGTATCATAACTTAAAATATATGTATTGGTGGTCTGGATTAAAGAAAGATGTTGTTGAGTTTGTTATGCGGTGTCCGATGTGTCAGTAAGTTAAAGCTGAACATCAAAAGCCCACAGGTATGATGCAACCTTTTCCTATACCTCAGTGGAAATGGGATCATGTAACCATGGACTTTGAGGTTGGTTTGCCAAGAACAGCCAAAAATCATGATTCCATATGGGTGATAGTTGATAGGTTGACAAAGACAGCACATTTCCTTCCTGTCAAAACAACCTACACTGTTGAGAAGCTTGCACAGATATACATAGATGAGATTGTGTGTTTGCACGGGGTTCCGACTACAATTGTTTCTGATAGAGGTCCCCAGTTTACGAGTCATTTTTGGGAGCGACTCCATAAAGCTTTGGGTACGTAGTTAAGGTTTAGTACAGCCATTCACCCACAAACAGACGGACAATCTAAGAGGACCATACAAACCTTAGAGGACTTGCTTAGGGCATGTGTCCTTCAGTTTGTAGGAAGTTGGGATCTACACCTGAGCTTGATAGAATTTGCTTATAATAATAGTTATCAGCACAGTATTGATATGGCACCATATGAAGCATTATATGGTAGACATTATAGATCTCCTTTATGTTGGTATGAAACAAGAGAATATCAACTTTTGGGTCCTGAGCTAGTACAGCAAACAACTGAGAAGATTAAAGTAATACAACAACAGTTGAAAGCTGCCCAGGATAGACAGAAATCTTATGCTGACAAACATCATAGACCCTTAGAATTCCACGTTGGAGACAGATTATACCTCAAGGTCTCGCCTTGGAAAGGTATCTTGAGATTTGGAAAGAAGGGAAAGTTAGCTCCTAGATTTATGGGGCCTTATCCAATCATTGAGAGGATGGTAAAGGTAGCCTATAAGCTGGAGTTACCACCTGAGCTGCATAGATTGCATCCAGTGTTCCATATCTCTATGCTGAGAAAGTGTCATCCTGATACAAAGTTAGTTCTGCAACCTGTGGAGGTAGAACTAAATGATGATATATCTTATGTTGAAGGACCTTGTTGGCTCTTGACAGAAGAATTAAAAAGCTAAAAAAGAAAGACATAAGTCTTGTGAAAGTTCTCTGGCATCATCGTGGCATTGAAGAAGCTACGTGGGAGCTAGAGGAAAAGATGAGGAGGAAGTACCCTACTCTTTTCTCTTAATGTTTTCGTTGATGATTTCGGGGACGAAATCCTTGTAAGGGGTGGATAACTTGTAACATCCCTGACCTGGGTTATGCTTTAACCCTAGGTGTTTTGTTTAAGAAAGATAATTATATGCTTGATATTATCTTTTGAAAAGTAATTAAGGCTCAAGAGGAACTTATATTTCAATTCTAGTCCATTTTGAATAATGTTGAAAATAATGTTTTGCTTGTGTTGGACTAAAGTGCAAACTACCCAAGTTGAGGGATTAAACTGCAAATTGTGCATGATAATATGTTCCTCATGTGTTGAAGCATCATGATAATGAATATGATGTAGAGGTATGGCTACCACAAGCCTGAGTACCAAGAAAGAGCTCATAAAGCAATGTTTGTGCATTAAAACCTAGTTTTGGTGTAATGTGCAATTTACCCAAAACCTAGGGTTCAATATGCAAATTTCCACTTCAATAAGGTCCCTAATATTCTTGGGATCTTATAGAGGCAATAAAATGAGATGGGGCATCTCATTTGAGCTACTTTGATGGAGAGAGAATCTTGATATTAAAATAATCAAGATTTAAGCATGATTGAAATCCTAATTCAATTTAATGCAAAAATAAATAAAATAATTGAAGGGCCTTCAACCAAAAATGATATGGTTGGATTTTCTCAAGTGTGAATGTTCGTGTGCCTTGCAAAGGCAAAGGAAATATCTACGTGAGTGGAGAACCCACTCACATTCAGAAAATAAAAAGAAATATCCACTAACTTATGGATAATAATATTATAAGGGTTAAGGTGCTTAATTTCTTTTCCCTTAATTCATGGATAATGGAAGGGAATTAGGAGGTGAGGAATATATCTTTGCATGCAAGGAATTGAGGGGGAGAGGTGGCACCAATTTTGGAATTAAAAGACTTTTATAAGGCATTTTCTCTCTCATTGATTTTTCTTATAAAAACACCTTTTACAACTCAAACCAAAGGCTTTTTCGAATCCACTTCTTCTTTTTGCTTGAAAAAATGACCAAGGGAGCTGGTATCAATAGGAGGACGATCCCCAACCTGTTGGTAAGCTTCTTGACCTTCGTTCACCTTGATTTCATGGTGGAAATCACAAATCAATGCATGATTTCTTCTTATCTCGATCCCATCTTCAATTCTAACCATTTCTTTTCACTCAAAAGCTTGAGGAACGAACCTTATGGTTTGAGAAAGTTTCTTCCACCATTGTTGATATCAAGCTCCAAGCCTTGAAGCTCAATCGGAGGCGGTTTATATAACTTGAACCCCTGTTCATTATTATTGAATTCAATTTCTCAATCAATCATGTTCAATTGCTCTTCTTACAATTCCTTTGATTAGTTGATGCAACTACCATGATAATGGTAGTAGTTTTCGATGGAATAAGGCTTGATGATGATGACATCATCTTAGGCACACATTCCAATAAGTTTCCATTGCAAACGATTTTAAGACCTTGGTCCAAACGGTTTCACCAAACCGTTTGGAGGTTTGGATCCCAAACCGTTTGGAAGGGTTGGCCATTTGGATGGGTTGACCATTTGAGGTCAGGACCCTAGTATATAATGGATTATGATCTAATGGATCCAATTGATTGATTCAATGTATGGACAATCCTCCAATTAGAAACCCTAATCGGGTTAAGTGCTGAAATTTCAATTGGTTGATTTAAAATTTTGGGTTGATTAACCCAAATGGTCTCAAGACCATTCGGAGATCACCCAAACAATCTCAAGACCGTTTGGAGGTCGACCAAAACCGTTTGGAGGTCAACCAAGACCGTTTGGAGGTCTAGGGTTGAGTATGGTTGAGTAATTGAAGATCCAGAGATATCAAATTGAAATGCAATCAATAGCTAATTTGATGATCAATCCAATGATGCAAACCCTAATTGAATTTTACAAATTTTAATGATGGATGGGGCAAACATTCTCAAGACCATTTGGAGGTCATCCAAATGACCTCAAGACCATTTGAGGTCAGGTCATATCATAATTTGATGATGATTCATTGATTTCAATTGAATTAGTTCCACAATGTTAACCATTGAAGGTTCCTTGATTTCAAAACCCTAATTGATGGTTTCTTGATTATAAATCCTAGTTCAATTGGGTTCAAGACCCTAATTGATGGTCCAATTGAAGGATGATTCAATATTTCAATTGATGAATGAATCAAGGATTCAATTGATAGTCAGTTCTTTGTTGGAAACCTTGAATTATTTAAGTGTTGAAAGACCTTTTTGGTCCATTTGGCTTTGAGAAGGTTTGGACCAAACGGTCTCAAGACCATTTGGGTCCAAACGGTCTCAAACCGTTTGGAGACCCAAGTCTATTCGGTTTCAACACATTTCTTGCTTAAACAATTTCAAGGGCAATCTGCCCAAATGGTTTCAAACCGTTTGAATTCTGAGAGGCCAAGACCGTTTAGGGTCTAAGAAATCAAAAACCATTTGAGGTTCAACATGGCTAATCCATTTGGATTTCTAAGGTAATTGAAGACTCAATTGGTTAATCCACTGGACATCCAATGTAATTGAAGATTCAATTGGTCAATTCATTTGGATACCTCATGTAATTGAAGGTTCAATTGATCAAATCTTTTGGACACCTAATGTATTTAGATGGTTGATACCCTTATTGGGATTAATCATTGATGCATAATGATGCAATAATTCAACACATCATGTTAACCCTAAATGCATGTATTTGAATAAAGAGTAGGCTCAATCTAGTCAAGAATTGAGTTGTGGACATCCTGAATAGGATGAGAGAGAGAGATTCATACATGAAAGATCATAAAACCCTAATTGAGTTGATTGATGAACTTAAACCCTAATTCATGGCATTTCTGAAATGAAACCCTAATCTAGGGTAATAGTGAAACCCTAATTGAGGGTGAAGACATGAGTAATCCTAAGTTAGGGTTATGAAATGTAAAACCCTAATTTAGATGAATAGTAATCCTTAATTATGGGTACTTGAATATGAAACCCTAATTGGGATGAATAGTAAACCCTAGTTGTGGGTTATTGAATATAAACTCTAATTTGGGGTGATGTTATGTGAATAGTAAACTCTAAATTCTAAATAGAGTGAAGGTGTGTGAGACCCTAATTCTGGGTTATACTATATAGCATGAAACCCTAATCTTGGACAATGAAATGATGAATCATTGGTCCTAATTGAACAAAGGGGATGTGTAACCCTGATTGAAATGAAATGGGAAACCCTAACCTTAGTGAGGGAATAGTGGTGTTACCCTGGAATAGTATGGAACTAAAATATGATTGATATATCTGTTATCATGTGTGCTAACCATGCAAGTATCGTGAGATGATGAACATAGCCAGGTATGAGCTATGATGTTTTATTTATTAAGATATTTATTGGGCCTTATGTGCCATAATATGCCTTGTTGCCTAGTAATAGGTAATAAGAGAACTAATGGGCCTTAAGTGCCATGAGAGATGCTTGTGTAACAAGTATCAGGTTTACCTTGGTCAGATGACCTGAAGGTGATAGTTACCTGAAAAAGTGGTAATAATGCTCAGAGATGAGTCAAGGGTTTGGATACACAGAACCATATGATTATGGCATTGAGTTTGTGAAGGGATGAGTATTCCCAGTATTGAAATAAGGGATTGAGACCCCAATGTCTTGTAAAGACTGAGAAGTAACTGATGAAAACAGTACATGTTTCTTTGTAGCATTTTGTTCTAATAAGTTATGTTTGAAAACTTGACTGATGCTAAAAGAATATGATAAAGTACTTAATTAATCAAGTGAAATCTTTTCATGTAGTGCTCTGACCATAGATCCATCATCGTCAGTAGCTGGTGATGGTGAAATAGGTTTTCCTATGGGATCTCCTAGAGTTCGCATATTTTTGAATATGTGGGGGTAAATGGGCAAAAATATCCATATGTCCTAATGGGGGAAATTGATGGAAGGTAAACATTAAACCTCTCAATCCTTCATTATATGTGTCGGGATGGATGTATCACTAATCTCCCAATGATGTTAATGCCGAATCGATGGAGGTAAACATGAAATCTCTCGATTGCAAAGAGAGTACAGCTGCCATTGTAACTCTATAGTGAAGATGCCACTATACCCTGACAAGTTATGTATCAGAGACACAAGATGTCCTGCATGTGATCTCGCACTAACCGAGATGTGGGAAGTCATGGAAGTCGGCTCTTCCATTGACTTTGTATGGTACCAATTTTGACTTCGCAATGGTCGGTTAGAGTATGAGCGGTATATCTCATCTCCTCAGAGCTTAAGTATGATTGTAAAACGTAACTAGCCGTGTAGCATATTTGCATAAGATTGAAATACAAGAACCACTGGTTGATGTTATCTTGCTTAGCATGTCCCTGATACATAAATGTTACTTATGCTCTTTAATTCCATATTGAATAAGAGACATGTTGCTTTATCAAGTTATAGCTAAAATACTTGAATAGGAATGTTGCTCTAATCTGCATAGATATTGATTTATCTTCTATTAAAATATATGATTCCATTGTTCAGTTTATTTCTATTAAACTGCAATAATAATGTATTCGGCGGAGAGTTATATCTCTCACTGGGGCAATTAACAAAAAGTCTCACCCCCGTGGGATCCAATGTTTTTAGGTAGATGCAGACAAAGAGGCAGAAACTCTGTAGCAGGGGAAGAGCAACAGCAACAACAACAGGGACAACAGTGATATCCCAGGTGGGGATATTGGCTGTCAAGCTTTGTTTATAAAGTTCTACTTGTCGTCTATGTACTCTCAGGTCCTAGGAGTCAGTAGTTAGTGTTTTTATAATTGATCTGAGATTTGTGTTTGAATGCCTCGAGAATTTTGTTACTTGTGCTTTTTAGCAGAGCAATGATGTATATATATATTCCTCGAGAAGAGATGGTACATGGAATGTACTTTGTGAATCAGTATGTAAATATAAAACTATAGTTCTTGTTTAAAGAGTTTTCCTGAGAATGTATCTCTTTGTAAATGGTTTTAATTTTTAGTGATTTTTAGTAATCCGCTGCTAGAAAATGCTTCCGCATTAGTTAATCATTTTTTGTGAGTTGGATGCCACACCTAGACCTTTCCTTCCCTAACCTAGCCCTAATCCGACCTAGGGAAACCTTCCTAGACCTTCCCCCTTGCTCAACCTAGGTGTGTGAACATTTTTGGTGGAGTGGTTTGTGCATTTGATCTCTTCTTACTCTCCATTTTGCCTCCATGTCTTCAAATAGAAGGAAGAGAGTTGCCCCTAGCAATGCACCATCCTCCTCCTCTTCTTCCCACTTGATTCCCTTTGATGATACCCTTTTTGTCTCAATTGAGGTTGTAAATCGATATAAGGACCTTCCTAGGAGTCATTTTACTTTTAGAGCCCTTTTTTAGCCTAGCCCTAGGCGTCAAGCTATCATCGATAAAGTGGCAAGATTACTTTTTGTTCATCACCTTTCTGCCCTGGCTGTCGAGCGTTACTTCCTTTTCAATTCCCTTACAAGCATGAAATCAGTTCACAAATTCTACGCAAATTTGCGTTGGAATTACGACTCCCTTGTACCCCCTTTGAATACTCAAGTTATCCTTACTTCTATGATCGTCGGGAAGAAATTCCAAATCTCGGATGATATCATGAATGTTTTCTTTTCAGGAGCTAATGATAATGATACATGACGTAAGGATTATGGTGAGTATTTTGACCTATTGGACCCCAAAGGTTTCTACAAGCAAAATGAGATCACTCTTCTTGATATCCATCGCTATATGAAGAAACCTGATGTTCCCTATAAGAAGAAGAACACCCTTCCCTCCTCCTCCTTAGATCTCAAGAAGCATATATTAGCCCTAGTGGTCAACTACAACATCCATTCAAAGAAAAACCAAACATATATTGTAGAGAACACTGCGGTGATAATGTACTACATCTTAGAGAATGTCAGAGTCAAATGGTATAGATATATCCTCCACCACATGACTTGTTTTGACTCTAGAAAGAACACCCATGGAACCCATCCTCCTTATCCTACCATGTTATGTGGTATTTTCCAGTTTGCCACTGAGAAATCACTCTTCTCTGACTTCCACTACAAACCTGCCAGCAATGGAGTGTGTATCAGTGAGACCACCATTCAGAAAAATGTGTCTGTCCTTTCCTCCACCGCACTCGGTGCTTCACCCTCTACCTCTGCATCTGCCTCAGCTACACCTACCTCAACCCGAGCTCCTCCACCTCCTCTGCCTACCCGACCTAGATGTGCCTCGTTCTGTGTGTCCAATGAAGCCCTCATGGGTTATATGATACACAAACAGGCAGACAACCTCCAGGTCCAAGAGCATATGTACCAGGATTTATGTTCACTCATGTCTAACATGAACTTATCTTATGCACACCCTTACCCCACCTACCAGCCATACCCCGGTAATGATTATGCATCCTATGCATATAATCACTTCTACCCTGCACCTGAGCCTTTCGCTGCTGCTCCCACACCCTCTGCTGTTGGTGGACCTACTCTTGTCTTCCTCCTATTACCTATTGGCCCCTTGACCACTATGCTTGCCAGTCTGGGTGATTATGCTCCCTCCTTCCCTCAGACCAATGAGCTTTATGCTCTTGGTATGACTTGGGATGAGCAGAATGCTCGTTGGCCCGGTCGTCGCTTCAGTCCTTCTATGGATGAGGAGATGCCTGACCATGTTGATGATGAGACTGCTGATGTTGATGAGGATGTTGGTGATGGCGAGGATGATGTTGATGATGGTGATGGCTCTGGTGGTGACTTCGGTGATGAAGGTGTTGCTGCTGCACCTTCAGACGGATACGATGACTACGAGCCTGATTCCGAGGATGATGATGATGATGTGGACATAGATAGCTTAGATGTCTAGATGTTCTTGGTTTTTAGTCTAGTTTGCTGATCATATATATCTTTCTAGGCTATTTTGTATTAAAACATCTGGGTACATGATCTGAGATGTACTATTTTATCTTTAACTTTCATCAATTTTTGCTTGTAGTTGTTGTTTAGAGAACATGCTTCATGAGTTGTAATCTATCTTCTGTGCACTCTTACTCTTTGATAAAGTTATATCTTATGATTTGGTGCCATATTTCACCATATTTTGATTATGACCTAGCTTGTGTGTTTCTCTTGTCTCTGTTTGATATATGTTATGAGATTGCATTGTTTGAATATCTACTTGGTTGTGTTTGGAGAAGACTTTTTGTATGTTCTTCTACCCCCCCCTATTTTTGATAATGTCAAAAGGGGGAGAGAAAATTCAATGTCTTGAAACTCAATCATATTGCCACTATTGCTTATGTGATCCTTTTCTTGTTCATTAGATGCTTTATCATGTGACTTGCTAAAGGACCATATAGTACATGCATGTTATATTGATTTGTGTAGAAAGACTAACTATGCAGGTTAAAGTAAGAATATATTAAGGGGGAGCAATTCACATGGTTCAAATTTTGAATCCCCCTAATTCACAAGGCAAAGGTATAATTTCAATATTCTTTTCAATATGTTTGAGGAATGATTTGTCATTGTAAAAAAGGGGGAGAATGTTGACCTAGAGGTTATACATTGTCCATATTTTGATAATGATTTAACCATTCCATTCATATGTATCTAATATGTGTATTCAAGATTGATCTCAAGTTTTAGGTACATGAAAAGAATCAATTTAAACAAGCCCTAGCTTGTCAAAGTTCAAGTCAAATGCAATGCAAGTGTGCTAATAAGGAAACCCCTTTAAATGACCTTAGAAGAATTTTGTAATCACTTGTATTGATGACATGACTTGTAACTAAGATGAGAAAAATATGTGGAACACTTAGTACCAAGTTTTGATCACTTTGTAATCACATCAAAAAATTGATCGGAGACTGTTGATCGGTCAAGTTTCAATCTTGACCGATCCCATGGATCAATTTTTTGATGATGTGCATCGATCAAGTTGTTCATTCACAGAACTCGATCAAACGGCTTACTGACCAAATGTGATTTTAACTGATCGGTTGAGTTTCCCAGGACAAACTCAACCAATAGTTTGAAAATCAGGTTTGCCTTTTATCCGATCGGTCGAGTTACCTTTATTGAAACTCGACCGAATGTACTGTATAGAAAATGCAGAAAAAGTGATTCCAACCGTTGGTGACTTGTTTGGACGCAAATAGATATGTTTCCTTGAGCAAAAATGTATATATTTCGGCCCTAAGTGTTTCCCAACTCAAGGGAGCACCCACAGCAATAAATAGGACCCCTTGGAGTTCATTCTAAGGTTTCTCATTCACTACATACAAGGTCCTTGATATAGTTGAGTGTGCTACTACTCCTTGAGCCCCTTTCTCTCTCTCTCTCTATAATTTACACATCATTTCATGATTTGTGAGTGAGTTAGGATTATTGTAAGAGATCTCCACATTTGTGCATGTAAAGCTCTCAATCTTCCACTACTTCCCTATCCCCTTCTCTCGTGAAGAAAAGATGAAGCAAGCTCCATCGAGTGAAGAAGGAGTTGTAGCTGGTACTCTTAAAGGTTGGTGAAGAGGTGATGATCTTCTCCAAGTGAAGGAGAAGGAAAAGTTTGAAGATCCAAGAGGAGAAGCAAAGTACTTCAAGGTGGAAGAGTTGAGCTTGAGTGGGTAAGACCTAGGTGAAGGATGAAGACTCAAGCTAAGTGGGTAAGTTCCTTGTTAAGGTGGAGATATCCTTGTGGTTGTATGGGTAAGTCCTTTGGTGGTCTATTTCTATAAATCTTTGTGGTGATATAATAGAGAAAAGCACTTGCAAAGTCCTAGAGGTTGACCTCTCTAGGTAGTGGACTGGCTCACTTCTAGTTTGAAGTGTGGAACCACTCTACATCCCTTTGTCAAGTGTTTGCTATCAATCTCTCTCATCCTTGCTATGCTTGTTAGATAAGACTTCAAATTTCCATTAAGCTTTTGCTCCTAATTAATATAATTTGAAGGTCTAATCTATTTTGTAAGAAATTTTGTAGCTCTATTCACCCCCCCCTAGAGCCCTTAGATCCAACATCATCCTCTTCAACATTTAATCTATGTTCCTTGAACCAGAGCAGACTGCCTGAGATATATGTGAGCTTAATATCATATATTGACTCACATAGACCATGCATTTCTCAGTATCACTTATCAAGAGGCCTAGTATATCATACTCCCAAAGGAGTGACAAATCCCATCTATATCACTCATAATCAGTCCCCACATGTCACAATCATCCAATCATCACCGTTATGGCAACCCTTATTCAGGATTATGTTGGATGATGTCAAAGCATATCGAACAATGTCTGATGAGTGCAGTGACTTCAGGTCTAAGAACCACAATCACCACCAACACAGTGAGATTTGATTGTGACTACTATTGTAATGATTTCCATGGGTCAGTCTCATGGTGGGTCTGTCTAATACACTATTATCTGGCATGACTGATGATATTTTGTCATAAACCAACACACACTCTAATCTTATGTAATATTGTTGTCTACATTGCTTCCACAATATAACCAACTAGGGACATAGCAAGAATGTATACTCTTGGCATTCGTATGATCCCATTGTTCAGGTCCTCAACACAAAGACATACGGCATTGAGTAGTATCATCCTTTAGACATTTATTATGTTACATCATTATCTCATGATTGAGTAGAATAGAACAAATCAAAAGTTTGCCTTTATTATTAATCAAATCATCTACAAGTTATGTCGTTACAATTATCATCAAATTGTCTCTTTGGTCATACAAAGAATCTCAGTTGCACTTAGAGATAATCATCCATGAATCTTATTCTAATTGATCTAACATGTCCATCATGTTATTACTGTGAAAGTGTCTTTTTCAAGGGGTAAACAACATTGTTCTCAGTTGGTACTCTATAAATCTTCAAGATCTCCTCATCGTATAATCTCTCATATGAGATGGAAATGCCTTGTATATGCTTGGAACTATGATGTGATATGGGTTCCTTAGCTTGTTTAATAGCTCCATTGTTGTCACAATATAGCTCAATTGTGTTGCATATGCTTGGAACAACCCCAAGTTTAGAGATGAACTTCTTGATCCATATGGCCTCCTTTGTTGCATTCAACACAACACTATACTCAGCCTATGTCGTAGAATTGACAATTGTCTCTTTCTTGGAACTCTTCTAGCTCACAACTCCATTTTTTAGGAAAAACACAAATCCAAATTGCGATTTGTAATCATCTTTGTCAGTCTAGAAGCTTGCATCGGTGTAACCCTTTACCACCAACTCTTCCTCTCTGCTATAGACCAAGAACTGATCCTTAGGCCTTCTCAAGTACTTAAGGATGTTCTTCCTGACTATCTAGTGAGCATCACCTGGATCAAAATTATGTCTACTCGTCATGCTCATGGCATATGCAACATTGAGATAGGTGACAACATTGCATACATGATCGATCCAATTGCAAATGCATATGGAATCAAACTCGTGCATTCCCTTTCTTCACAAGAACTGGGACATTGAGCTCTAGAGATGATAACTCCATGAAGCATGGGCGGGTTTCCTCTCTTTTAGATCTCCATCCTGAACTGCTTCAACACTTTATCAATGTATGTGCTCTGACTTAGTCCAAGAAGCCTTATAGATCTATCTCTATAGATCTTGATCCCCAATATGTAGGATGCTTCTCCCAAGTCTTTCATAGAAAACATATTTCCCAGCTATGTCTTTACTTTTTATAATGTATGGATGGAATTCCCCATTAATAGTATGTCACCTACATACAATATGAGGAATGTCACTATACTCCCACTAACCTTTTTGTACACACAAGGTTCATCTTCATTTTGAATAAAGCCAAATTCTTTGTTTGTCTCATCAAAATAAAGATTCCAACTCTGATATGCTTGCTTCAATCCATAGATTGACCTTTGTATCTTACAAACTTTACTTGCATCCTTTAGATTTATAAAACCCTCAGGTTGTGTCATGTACACATCCTCGAGAAGATTCCCATTAAGAAATGTGGTTTTAACATCCATCTGCCAAATATCATAGTCATGATAAGTTGTAATTGCAAGAATGATCCTAATGAACTTAACCATGGCCACTGGAGAAAAGGTTTTGTCATAGTCAGCACCTTGTACTTGTCTAAAACCCTTTGCAACCAATCTGCTCTTATAGGTGTGTACCTTTCCATCCATGTCAGTCTTCTTCTTGAAGATCCATTTGCACCCTGTGGGTTTTACCCCTTTAGGTGGATCCACCAAGGTCCATACCTTGTTGGTGTACATGGATTCCATCTTAAATCTCATGGCCTCAAGCCATTTCTCAAACTTTGGTCCCTTAGTAGCTTCTAGATAGATTGTTGACTCATCATCTATGACCAACTCATTGCCTTCCTGAGTCACAAGATATCCAAATCTCACAGGTTTAAGGTGTGTCCTATTAGATCTACGAGGTTCCTGTGTCACTTCAGGAATTTGAGATTTCACAACACTTTGTGATTCTCTTTGTTCCTCTTGTACATGTATTGGTTCAATTTTTTCTTGTTGGTCTCGAACCTCTTCAAGTTCTACTTTCCTCCCATTGTTTCCTTTGGAAATAAATTCCTTTTTAAGGAATACACCAGTCTTGGCAACAAACACTTTGTTGTCATGTGTAGTATAAAAGTAGTATCCCCTTGTTTCCTTGGGATATCCAACAAAATAGCATTTATTGGATTTGGGTCTAGGCTTATCAGGAAATATTTTCTTGACATAAGCTTCACATCCCCAAATTTTCACAAAAGACACATCGGGACATTTCCCATGCCATATATCGTATGGTGTCTTTTAAACTGATTTATATGGTATGCAGTTAAGTGTAAACATTGTGGTTTCTAAATAATAACCCAAGAAGGAAGTCGGAAGATCGACAAAACTCATCATTGATTGCACCATATCTAGCAATGTGTGATTCCTTCTTTTTGATACACCATTATGTTGAGGTGTTCCAGGTGGAGTTCATTGAGAAATGATCCCATCGGCTCTCAGAAGGTCCTCAAGCTCTTAACTTAAGTATTCTCTACCTCGATCAAGACAAAGTGCATTAATACTTTTACCAAGTTGGTTTTGTACTTCATTCAAAAAATCCTTGAACCTGTCAAGAGTTTCTAACTTATGTTTCATCAAGTAAACATAACAATACCTATTAAGTCATCAGTGAAGGTAATGAAGTACTGATACCCACTTCTAGCATTTGTTCTAAAAGGGCCACACACATCAGTATGTATGAGTCCTAATAGATCGCCAGCCCTCCCATTGTTTCAAGTGAAGGGAGTCTTTGTCATCTTGCCCAACAAACAAGACTCATATGTCTCTATTGATTTGAATTAAAATAGTCTAGATAACCATCATTATGGAGTCTAGATATGCATTTCTCATTTATGTGCCCTAGATGACAATGCCAAAGGTATGTTTGATTTGAGTTATCAAGTTTTTATCTTTTGGTATTTATGTTATACACACTTGTCTCTAGATCTATCAAGTATAGACCATAAGACATAGGGACATTGCCATAAAAGATCTCATCTTTACTAATAGACCATCGACCATTCTTTATAATAAATTCGAATCCGTTCTTGTCCAAACAAGATATACATATGTTGTTCCTATTAATGGAAGGTATATAATTGTAGTTCTCCAACTCTATTACAAGCCCACTAGGTAGAGATAACTCATAAGTTCCAACTGTATCGTTAGAAACTCTTGCTCCATTAGCAACACATAGTTCAAACTCACCTTTCGCTAAAGGTCTACTTCTTTTTAGATCCTTCATGTTTCAGCAAATGTGTGATCCACATCTGGTATCTAGTACCCATGATGAATAAGTAGTGAAGTTAATCTCAATTAAGTATATACTTGAATTAGAGATCTTTATCCCTTGATTCATCTTCCTAGGTTTTCTTACCCTTCTCCTTATTTTGAGTGCAGAAGACTTAGACTTTATCTTAGCCTCAAAACACTCCTTGGCCTTGACTTTGTATTTAGGCTCTATCCTGCTAATCTCCATCACAGATTTGTCCTTCTTCACTTATGCTTTGACATATACCAACACGTCCAACAAGTCTAGCCATGCTACTCAAATTGTAACACTTTATAAAATGGCTATATGATTTAGGCAATGATTGCAAAATCATATCAGTGGCCAACTTTTGGCCTAAAGGAAAGCCATGTTTCTCTAGATGATGCACATTCCCAATCATATTGAGCACATGGGACTCTACTGAATCTCCCTCTATCATTTTGCACTCAAATAATGCCTTAGAGACATTATACCTTTCTTGCTTATCATGTTGTCTATGCAACACATAGTTCATACAACCCAACACAAGGTTCTTGATGTCTACAACATCATTAGTGTGCTTCAAATAAGCATCCATTTCATTCTCATGTGTATGTTGAGCGGGTTTCACTGGAATTGGTGTTTCATGAACACAAAGAACACTTCTTAAGGTCCTGAACCAGTTCATCCGATCACAATGATTGATTGTTTCCCATTTGATTCTATAAGAGAAAATGTTTGTATTTTTTCAAAAACCCTTTTTGATTTGATTTTATTTGAAAAATATTTGATAATATTTAATTAATTATCACTCCCACTATTTTGTTCAAATTGATAGCCCTAACTACCAATTCAGAAGATTGCATTGTACAATCTTCTAGTGAGACAAGATCCAAAACAATTCAGTCTATACCCAACCAATGTTGGCGCTCATGACCAATCATTAAGCTAAGCAACATTTGCCAATTGCATGCATCTGGGCACTTAATCTTATTAAGGTGACCTAGTTAAGCTTGACCCATAAACCAACACGATGGAATATGCACCCTGCTAGGGTAGACCCACATATCTACCATCACAGTTCCACGAGAGAGATGGTGTACCATGCTAGACCGTACCCAAGCTTGGTCGATCAAGCTTTTCATATGTGTTTCTTATGGAAAGCATCTTAGATTTAACATTTGATTGAGGTATTCATATTTATAAATACATATATTGTATTCGATCACCACATATATAGTATGTGTCATATACATGATATATCCCACGATGAATACATGCAATAAATAAAAAGTGATGGTTATGACCATCCTAATGTAATTCCATGGATCCACAAGGATTTACCACAACCTAGGTCTTCATGACATGTAGAAACCTGTTGTTGATGAAGATCCATGCTTTTGCAATTTGGGTTGATCGGTACAACCCTTGAACTGATCGGCTCGCCTCTTGGCCGGTGGGTTGGTCATCTCTTCGACCGTCTGGTCTACAGTCCACCATTTTTTAGGTCCTCTAGTTGATCGATTGGGTCCACCAGCCGACCGGTTCAGCTCGTTCTTCTTGGTCCTCCTCAGTCCTCCAGCTGATAGGCTCGCCTTCGAGATGGTCAGTTGGCCTGATCCGAGCATCCTTCTTCTTAGTCATAACAAGAAAGTAAACTATCCTACTATTATTGATTATAAAGAAACCTTGAGTTACATTCGAGGGGAGCAAAGGTAGGAGAGAATAATTTTTTACAATTGGAAGATAAGATACTAGCTCAATATGAAAACTGAGATAAAATGTGATTTAACCAACCACATAACCATGCACAGATAATTAGGATTATTGGTCATAACCAAACTACACATCCACCTTCAAAACTCACTTTTAGGGTGACGTGTGTAAATTGCAAATATATATATATATATATATATATATATATATATATATATATATATTCATGCTAGAATACACTCAAGTGTATTTGAAGTAGAATACACTCAAATAGTTTTTCATGATGCAATATTTTTTTCAAAAATCTAATCCATCGACCTTCTTAAACATGTTGTGAATAACTCATGCGCAAAATTTGAGCACATTTGTACATTTATAGGTCATGTTATAAATATCGCAAAAATTATACATTTCAAATTAGTTTTGCACGTCAATTTGTTTGCCCTTGGTTGAGTGACTTACACTCATCCAAATGGGCTCAAATTTTGTATGTAGCCTAGTTATAGTGTGACGGTGAAGATAAATGGTTTACATTTTGCAAAAAAATAGTCTTGATATGCAAACACACTTGAGTGTATTCGTGTGATCTGTACACTCAAGTGTATTCTAGCCTAACTCTCTCTCTCTCTCTATATATATATATATATATATATATATATATATATATGTTTGGAATTTGTGTGGCATTTGCTTGGACAAATTAATTGCATCGCATGCAATAAATAAATGATAAAACTAATTATCTAATTATATCCATTATCCCTAAATATAGTAGATTTATGTTGGCTTTAATACCACTGTAGGAAAATATGACTACAAAATAGGCACCAGAAGCAAAAATTCTACTGTCATATTCCCCATAAAGCAATGGATCGTGTCAATAACTATGTAATAGAAAGGATGATTTTGAGGATACATCTAGTCCTAGAGCAAGTACAACGACATCTCATCGTCGTTGTAGTCGTGCAACACTCTTCGGACTCATCTAAAATAACACCTAGTCTCCACCACAGATAGCAGACTCAGACAACGTCTGCAGCAACTCCTCCACAGACTACGAGATGGCGTTGTCCTCCTAGTGAGGGGAAAGACCACCTCACCTCTATGGAAGTTGTAACATACTCAATTCCATGCACATAGGTTAGTCCTCTTTTCTTTCTAGGCCCCTACTCGGATATGATGTTATCCAAACTCCTTCTTCCTTTTCCATGACCCTTTTCATTTATACACCTCCTAGTACCCATAATTTCCTATTTTAGGGTAGGTTAGACTTTGTTTTGATCTAATATCCCTACTTGAATCATTAGTATCCCAAGGATATGAGACCCTAGGATGTGTTAAAACTAATAATTGAATAATGATATATAGGTGGATTATAATGATAAGCCCATGGTCTTAGTTACAATTGGATAACATAATATGACCTAGGACGTTAGAGTTAGAAATTGGAATTTACTCCAAAATGTACCCTATTCAACCATTAGGATGAGATTCAAAATCCCAATTTGATGATGAAGTGTAAACATGGACTAATGTAACATAAATAAAAATCAAACTGCAAATATAGTTACAAATTTGTGTTTGTCATACTCTAATTAGCCAGCATATCAATTTTGGTCTTAATCGGACGTCCAATACTCCCTTAATGATGGTTTAATAGGCAGGACATAAGTTTATTTGATTTAATTCATTTTAAAACATATAGATTGTGGATTTCACCTAGGTTCTGGATTATGTAGCTGTCACACGATGTACATGGACCATTATTCGGGTTGGGTAGACGGAGCGCTAGACTTCGTCTTCCACCCTCGACAACCCCGCGCGAGAGGCCGCCTACACAACTCGTTCTGAGCGACTCTTTCCTCCTCCTGTATCTCCCTCCACACTTCATCATTCCCTACGATTTCTTCCCTATCAGATCCGCCTTGACCGGATGAGTTCAGTAAACCCTAACTCACCCCCTCTATCATCCTAGACACAAAATGCCCAAAGTCACTGACTGCTCCCCTCATCACTAAAATCTCAAGGAGCCTAACCAATGTAGTTACCCACCTTATTTTGGGTCATATGGCTCTGATAGATCCATGAAGATGTTCATCGACAATCAATTTTGCCTACCACTTTCCAATTTTCCACAACCAACTCAGCCACCATTATCGACGATACAAGGACACCACAGTTGCTCAGACCGCCGTGGAGCAATTCCTGGTACGATGACATTCTCTGGCCCTTCATCTTCTTTACAATGTTCTTATCTCGCCTCCATTTTCTCTGGTTTTCTCGGACGACTAGCACCACCGGCCTCCTCTGTTCTTGGGTCCCTATTGCTAAGGGACTTCGCAGGTCCCTAACCCCAGAACCCCATCCAGACCCATCGTGAGTTTTTGGCAGAGTTCCAGGGGAGGTTTCTGATCGGGATTTGTAATGAGATTGCCATTTTAAGCCTTTAACATATTATTCGTGAAGCTATCTATCGCTAGCGTCTTCCCCCAGTCAGGCATGTCTAGTCGCCCTCCGACCCAGAAAGACAACATATGAGACCATCGAGTAGAAGGCACCTCATGCCTTCATTCCTTTGTCAAACCTTTTCAAGCTGTTTTCAATTCCCAGCTCCTCTAGTCTGCCACCTCCTCAGCAGAACAAGTTGTTCCTTGCCTCCCTATGACCAAAGGACATGTACCGAGGCACCCTGCTTCCTGTATGTCAAGGTGAATCCAGTGGATTGGTAGCCTAGATTCTTGGATGCCTGGTGTAATGGTTTGCTCCCAGCACTAAGCTGTTGAAGTTTCCATGGCGCTAGACAACAGGGAATCAATCCCTGGGGAAAAAGCCCTGTCTTACCCATGGATCCTAGGCTCAATCAACTTCACCCAGGAGGGGGAAAATCATATTTTACTCTGTGTTGACCCGTGTTTGACAAAGGGATGATCAAAGCCAAAGTTTCAATGTCACACTCCTGTTTATAATCACCATCATTTTAGGGTTATTATGGTCTTTTCACACTTTATTTTCCCTCTTAAGCAGAAAATGTTTTTAACTTGTAAAATTCATAAGTAATTATTGCCTTATCCAAATAATACAAATAAATATGTTTTTGAGATCAGAAAAATACACCTGATTTATTGGGACAGGTCTCACGCTCAGATTTGCAACCGACAGTAGGGTCGATTTCTAAGCAAGAGATTTAATACACTTTATATTAATCGAATGCACATATATTATGACTAGGTTGAGACAACCCTGACCCTGTTCTTAGGAGGTGTTATTGAATATATAGGTCTGATCATAAGGTATGTACATATTCTATTTTATTTTTGGCATTATTTGACTAAAACCTAATTTCTTTTAATGAGGCATCTCTTGAAATATTGTTTCTTTTGGAAATCTAATATTCATGGAAATTTCTAATTCCTGATATAAATCTCTTTTTACTACTGTGAATATCAATTGGACATGTTATATGGGTCTTTAGGCCCCTCCTGCCTTGTAGTCTTTTGTTTGATATTGACTAAAATGATAGTCTTGCCACTCTATTATAGCATGTTGCGTGTTTGACTAGATTATCTAGAATAGTGGTACTTATGTACAACCATACTTATATAGGGCGTGCGTATTCCACCCGGGTGTGTGTTTCCAACCTTGTTTACTTTTTAGGCCATGATCCTATGGTTTTATGGCCCTGTTTTAGGTATTTTTAGTCTACATTGTATGCATGCAATCATTTACTATTTTATATTGTGATTGTTGGTGATTGTTTTGGCAAGGCACTTTATTTCTAATACTTGTATCTGAATTTTTGTATATGCCTCATTTCTCTTGTTACACTTCTTTTGAATTTACCTAATTTATATTAGCCCCCTTCTTGTGGGAACATCTCTTTTTTCTCTCATAACCCTATATAATGCCCAAAGTGTTTAATATATGTACATACTCAGCTCTTTGCTGACCTCTATGTTGTTTCCTATGTTCTGGGTAATGTTCCCTTCCACCCAGGTTTAGGTGCATTAAAGATCAAGGTTGCTCGAAGATCATATAAAGATAATTGTACCTAAGGATAGCTTGGAATGGCTAGGTTACTCTCTGCTACTGGGATTATTTGTAGTTAGTTCAAGTTTTTGTAAAATCACCTTTTATGGTGATGAGCAATTGTATAATGATACCCATTGTAACTTTGTAATAGTTTTGTTCCGCTGCTTATTCATTATCATGCTCTGTAATATGTACCATTTGAGAAATGAACGAAATTCCTCCTTTCCTTATTACCTTTTGGTACGTTTGGGATTGGATGGGCTATTTCTTCAATTCAGTGAAGCGTGGATCCCCTATTGGGTCTCACTCTTTACAAAATGGTATCAAAGCCTGAGCAGTCGGTAACTTGACTATTTCAAGTTATCCTTGGTGGACCCTTAATTAGATAGGTAACCCTTAGAGGTTATTGATAAACCTATTTCCTAGTATTCAATACCAATTAAGGTTTTCAACCCCTAACTACTTTGGTCACTTGCACTCCTCAACCCACCTATGTGAATGTGAGTTAGTCCTTAGTAACCCTTAACACCCACACCTTCTTGATGGAGGTGGGATGCAGCTACATCGAACTAATTCTTGTAGTGTTTGGTTGACATCTCATATTTTATAGGATATTAGCCTAAGAGCTATGAAGTGCATATTGACTTAAATAATCATAGATCGACATATTTTAGTTCTCACCTTAAATCCCTTTACCTTTGTTGTTCTCTAGCATGGCTTGCATACACCTATTATGGGGGTGTTAAGGACACATGAACCATAAATATAAAATACAGATGTAAATCTTAGAAATTTCGATGATTCCCTTTGTTACTAAGTGATGGTATGAACGAGTTTAGTTATTGTTAGGCATGCTTTGCCTTCAATATGAAGAATCTCGACACAGGTATGTCCCAAGACCACTTATCTAAGGATTGGATACCATGTTTTATTAGCTTTTATGCCTCGTACATGAGGTTTAGTGGGTAGATGCTATTAAGTTTTGTATAATATTCTTAGTAGTTTGCCTCTCTTGCCTCCATAGTGCAATTATATTACCCAGTAAATGATGTTAGGAATGACCTATGAATGCTTAAAGACGTTCTAGACACCTTCTAGGGGGTTCTTAGTGCTTAACTAGTCGTTAGTTGTCCACTAATTGCTTTAGCAACAGCTAGTTAATTAATCTTGAAAAGTGCAGACAGAGACAGTCTCGGTCGAGGAATTATCGACCGAGATCCCAGTCGGTCGAAGTTTTTGTCGACCGAGGGACTGTCTGGAGCAAGAGTGTATAACATTCTGATCCAACTCCCAACTATCTTGTCTGATGTGTCTAACGGCTACTTGGGTCATTCTCAGTCGAGGAATTAGTCGACCGAGAGTGTCTCGGTCGAGAAGTTTGTCGACCGAGAATGACTCTATTTCAATGTTTTAAACTATGTACTAAGTGTGTGTATCAGTGTGCAGTTATGACACTATTGTAAGGGATGACCTATCTAAGTGTTGTGATTGTCTAGGGAAGATCTAAACGCTTGATTTACATGATATCTAAGTACTTGTACATTATATACTTGTACAAGTTTTTACATTTGATTACAATCATGAATTAAAGCATTTTGAGCATATAGATCTTCCAAGTTGTGTCATCCACCTAGTTCCTACAACACTCAAGTAGCATGTTAGATCTACAAGAATGAAATGTTTGTCATCATCAAAACAAAGGGATTATAATAATGTCCAATTTAGCCAACAAATTGCCCTATGTGGTCTGAAGGATTAGACCCTTTAAGTAAAAGGATGTGATGATAAAATAATAGTATGTGGTGGTTGAATTGGTTCTCTGGTTGATTTTGGTGCCAATTTTGGATTTTTGCCGCAAGTTTTGCGTCGTCAAATTTATTTTCATTATTAATTTATATGTATAAAAGAAAAGTTCTCAGATTTTATTGATGGTTTTAGGAACCAAGTCACCACCACAAGAAAATTGAGTAGTAAAGAATCTCTTTAGTGAAGTACCCTTAATTGGTATGTTCAACCCTAATACCCTAGGCTTGAGATAGACATAGTTAGTTTCATATGTATATATCAGACCTAGTGGATCCACCCTTTCACCCTCTAGATTATGTACCAAGTTATAGTTTAAACCTTTTAAGGGGTGGAGTTTCATACAGTTTATTCATTAGGAATCAACTAGCTGTAGGCATCACCATGATTAATAGCGGTTACAATAAGTAAAACCTGGATAACTCCTAGTATTAATTTCAAACATATGTAGAGGCTACCAAACTGAGAATTTTAGACGAGCCTTGCTAATCACCATCATAAATGTTACTTTGGTGATTAAAATAGATTTTAAAATTTTATCTTGGGTTATCCTCGAAGGATATGTCAAATAGGGGTAAAATAAAAATTACACTTAAAATCTCAAATTAATATCCTATACCCAAAATCGCTATTAATTGAATGGTAAGGATGACTATATAATATAGGCTAGGGCAAACATGCTGAGTATAATGGAATTTCTAGACTTTTCCCATGTGACCATGATAAATAGAAGTGATAGGGGTTGAATGAACATCAATCAAAACATGTATAAAGTAATGCATAAAGTTAACTCATGAATGATAAATTCAATAAGTTTCATACAACACAATAAAGTGCTCATTCATGAATGAGAAAATTCGTTGTAAAATAAAACCCTAAACCTATACCTCAACCCCAATATGCCTACTAAAGTATAAGTGTCGTCTTAGTCATGTAACACATCATAATTTGACCCCCTTGATGAAATCTATAAATAAATTCAAATAAATATATAACCCTAATACTGGAAGGAAACTAGACATATATGCACGTCATACATAAATTGACTATTATAAATAATAATATTGATGATGATGATGATGATGATGATGGGTGGATGATGATGTTTTTGTTGTTGTTTATGATGATGATGTTGATGATGATGAGGAGCAGGTGATGATGTCGGTGATATTGATAATGATGATGGTGATTAGATGATTATGATGATGATGTTGATGTTGATGGTGATGATGATGATGATGATGATAACAAGGAAAGTGATGTGGACCATGATCAAAGAATGGCAAAACTATGATAACATTTAGGTAGCCCTAATGGATGCCAATTGGTTGACAAAATTCTAGGTCTTGTTGTAACATCTCTCGCCCAACATCTACCATAATCATATTTATGGATGCATGACACGTGGAGACATATAGTTTCACCTTGAGAGTAAACCATAAGTGTGACATGAATAGTATGTTATGCCCCCCTACAATAAGTACACTAGAAATTTATAACTTTGTTAAAAGAATAACTTAATATACCATACCACAACTGGATGGATTTCGTGGACGAAATCCCTTTTAAGGGGTAAAGTGTTGTAACATACTCAATTCCATGCACATAGGTTAGTCCTCCTTTATTTCTAGGCCCCTACTCGTATATGATGTTATCCAACCTCCTTATTCCTTTCCCATGACCCTTTTCATTTATACACCTCCTAGTACCCATAATTTCCTATTTTAGGGTAGGTTAGACTTTGTTTTGATCTAATATCCCTACTTGACTCATTAGTATCCCAAGGACATGAGACCCTAGGATGTGGTAAAACTAATAATTGAATAATGATATGTCGGTGGATTATAATGATAAGCACATGGTCTTAGTTACAATTGGATAACGTAATATGACCTAGGACCTTAGAGTTAGAAATTGGAATTTACTCCAAAATGTACCCTATTCAACCATTAGGATGAGCTTCAAAACCCCAATTTGATGATGAAGTGTAAACATGGACTAATGTAACATAAATAAAAATCAAACTACAAAAATAGTTACAAATTCATGTTCCTCATACTCTAATTAGCCAGCATATCAATTTTGGTCTTAATCAGACGTCCAATACTCCCTTAATGATGGTTTAATAGACAGGACATAAGTTTATTTGATTTAATTCATTTTAAAACATATAGATTGTGGATTTCACCTAGTTTCTGGATTATGTAGCTGTCACACGATGTACGTGAACCATTATTCGGGTTGGGTAGATGGAGCACTGGACTTCGTCTTCCACCCCCAACAACCCCGCACAAGAGGCCGCCTACACAACTCGTTCCAAGCGACTCTTTCCTCCTCATGTATCTCTCTCCACACTTCATCATTCCCTACGATTTCTTCTCTATCAGATCTGCCTTGATCAGATGAGTTTAGTAAACCCTAACTCACCCCCTCTATCATCCTAGGCACAAAATGCCCAAAGCCACCGACTGCTCCCCTCATCACTGAAATCTCAAGGAGCCTATCCAATGCAGTTACCCACCTTATTTTGGGTCATATGGCTCCGATAGATCCATGAAGATGTTCATCAGAAATCAATTTCACCTACCACTTTCCGAGTTGCCATAACCAACTCAGCCACCACTGTCGATGATCCAAGGACACCACGATTACTCAGACCATCGTGGAGCAATTCCTGGTACGATGACGTTCTCTGGCCCTTCATATTTTTTACCATGTTCTTATCTCGCCTCCATTTTCTCTAGTTTTCTCAGACGACTAGCACCACCGACCTCCTCTGTTCTTGGGTCCCTGTTGCTAAGGGACTTCATAGGTCCCTAACCCCAGAACCCCATCCAGACCCATCGTGAGTTTTTGGCAGAGTTCCAGAGGAGGTTTCTGATCGGGATTTGTAATGAGATTGTCGTTTTAAGCCTTTAACATATTATTCATGAAGCTATCTGTCGCCAGCATCTTCCCCCAGTCAGTCCCGTCTAGTCGCCCTCCGACCCAGAAAGACAACATACGAGACCATCGAGTAGAAGGCCCCTCATGCCTTCGTTCCTTTGTCAAACCTTATCAAGCTATTTTCAGTTCCCAGCTCCTCTAGTCTGCCACCTCCTCAGCAGAACAAGTTGTTCCTTGCCTCCCTACGACCAAAGGACATGTACCGAGGCACCCTGCAACCTGTATGTCAAGGCGAAGCCAGTGGATTGGTCGCCTAGATGCTTGGATGCATAGTGTAATTGTTTGCTCCCAGCACTGAGTTGTTGAAGCTGCCATGGCGCGAGACAACAGGGAATCAATCCCTGGGGCAAAAGCCCTTTCTTGCCCATGGATCCTAGGCTCAATCAACTTCACCCAGGAGGGGCGAAATCATATTTTACTCTGTGTTGACCTGTGTTTGACAAAGGGATGATCAAAGCCAAAGTTTCAGTGTCACACTCCTGTTTATAATCACCATCATTTTAGGGGTATTATGGTCTTTTCACACTTTATTTTCCCTCTTAAGCAGAAAATGTTTTTAACTCGTAAAATTCATAAATAATTATTGGCTTATCCAAATAATACAAATAAATATGTTTTTAACTGTGAATATTAATTGGACATGTTATATGGGTCTTTAGGCCCCTCCTGCCTTGTAGTCTTTTGTTTGATATTGACTAAAATGATAGTCTTGCCACTCTATTATAGCATGTTGCGTGTTTGACTAGATTATCTAGAATAGTGGTACTTATGTACAACCATACTTATATAGGGCGTGTGTATTCCACCCGGGGTGTGCGTTTCCACCCTTGTTTACTTTTTAGGCCATGATCCTATGGTGTTATGGCCCCGTTTTAGGTATTTTTAGACTACATTGTATGCATGCAATCATTTACTATTTTATATTGTGATTGTTGGTTATTGTTTTGGCAAGGCACTTTATTTCTAATACTTGTATCTGAATTTTTGTATATGCCTCATTTTTCTTGTTACACTTCTTTTAAATTTACCAAATTGCTATTAGCCCCCTTCTTGTGGGAACATCTCTTTTTGCTCTCATAACCCTATATAATGCCCAAATTGTTTAATATATGTACATACTCAGCTCTTTGCTGACCCCTATGTTGTTTCCTATGTTCTGAGTAATGTTCCCTTCCACCTAGGTTTAGGTGCATTAAAGATCAAGGTTGCTCAAAGATCATATAAAGATAATTGTACCTAAGGATAGCTTGGAATGGCTAGGTTACTCTCTACTACTGGGATTATTTGTAGTTAGTTCAAGTTTTTGTAATATCACCTTTTATGGTGATGAGCAATTATATAATGATACCCATTGTAACTTTGTAATAGTTTTGTTCCGCTGCTTATTCATTATCATGCTCTGTAATATGTACCATTTGAGAAATGAACGAAATTCCTCCTTTCCTTATTACCTTTTGGTACGTTTGGGATTGGATGGGTTATTTCTTCAATTCAGTGAAGTGTGGATCCCCTATTGGGTCTCACTCTTTACAGAAGTCCACACAAAACTCTTATCATCCTACAAAAAGCGACAACAAGGAGTTGTCCCTTCCATTGGTGTAATAGTCACCAACTTGCTCTCTCACAATTGTTCTCCCTTACTATCCCTCCATTTATTGGGTAGAACTTGCTCAGGTTCTCTCGGTTACAACAACCAGAGAAGACAAACAATTGTCATAGGTAATTGATGTGTCTAAGAAGCCCCAGTACCCCTCTATTTTTAGGAGGGGTTAGGGTATAGGTTCCCAGTCTGTGTGTTAGTGGAAGAGAGCAGAATCTCAAAATTTTGCAACCTCCAAATGGAAAACCGGTCGGTTGGCACGTGAGTCGATTGGTTCAGCCTAGCAAACCAAACGTTTCATCATGTTTCCCAATCGCATATGAATTGAAAATTATATTACAATTAATGCACGACTTGGTGTCAAAACTAATCCTTGATACAATCGAATTGCACCATGAACCATGCATTTCACTCAGAGAAATAGTTGTTTCGCACCATGAACTAGTCAGTTCGCTAAGCAAACTGGTCGTTTCGCTCCCCAACTTAGCTAGAATTCAGCCAATGCAATATCCAATCAACCTGACACTCCAACCGGTCATTTCATCACATGAGATGATCAATTGGGAGTCTAGTCAGTTGATTTGTTGCTTGAATTGGATGCCTAAATACTTTAGCACTCAATTCAAATATCACCCAAGATAAAAATTTCTCTTCCAGGACAGTTCTTATGTGTGTGACCCTATAGGTCCCATATTACATTGGCAGTGAATGTCCAGAACCAGTTATGACATCATAAGCAATAAGTGGTTCCTAGTCACACATCAATGTTATCCAAGTAAATGGAACTTTGGAGAACAACTTCAACCTACAATATATGTATGGTATTATAGTGTTTGTATAGTTCCATTGTCACTGATATCCTGATTGAAATCGAGATATATAGTAGTCATCCTCTTCAGCATTCAATCTATGTTCCTTGAACCAGAACAAGATGTCTGAGATATATGTGAGCTCAATATCACATATTGACTCACATGTGCATGGCCATGCATTTCAAAGTCTTACTTATCAAGAGGCCTAGGATATCATACTCATAGGAGGGACAAATCCTATCTACATCACTCATAGTCAGTCCCCATGTGTCATAGTCACCCAATCATCACCGTTATGACAACCCTTATTTAGGACTATGTTGGATGATGTCAAAGCATATCGAACAACATGTGATAAGTGTAGTGACTTCAGGTCTAATAATAACAATTATCACCAACATAGTGAGAGCTGAATATGACTACCATTGTAATAATTTCCATGTGTCAGTCTCATGGTGGGTCCATCTGATACACTGTTCTCTAACATGTATCTATGTGTTTGGTTTGATATCACATATCATGACTGATGAGATTTTTTCATCAACCAACACACACTCTAGTCTTATATATTACTATGGTCTACATTGCTTCCATAGTAATAATCGACTGGGGACATAGCAAGAATGTATACTATTGACATCCGTATGATTCCATTGTTTAGGTCCTCAACCCGAAGACATACGTCATTGAGTAATATTATCCTTTAGACATTTATTATGTTACATCATTATCTCATTACTGAATAAAACAGAACAAATTGAAAGTTTGCCTTATTATTAATCAAATCATTTACAAGTTATGCCATTAGAATCGTCATATAATTATCTCTTTGGGCATACATACCGACAGACTCCCACTTGCACTTAGAGTGAATCACCTAAAAATCTTATTTGAAGTGATCTAACATGTCCATTATGCTTCTGCTATGAAAGTGCCTTTGTCAAGGGGTCAGCAACATTGCTCTCAATTGGTACTCTGCAAATGTTCACATATCCTCATTGTATGATCTCTCGTATGAGATGGAAATATGCTTAGAACCCTAATGTGATATGGGTTCCTTAGCTTGTGCAATAGCTCCATTGTTGTCACAATATAGCTCAATTGTATCCCTGATTCTTGGAACAACCCCAAGTTCAGAGATGAACTTATTGATCCATACAACCTCCTTTGTTGCATTCGATGCAACAATATACTTGGCCTCTATTGTAGAATCGACAACTGTCTCTTGCTTGGAACTCTTCCAGCTCACAACTCCGTTGTTTAGTCAAAACACAAATCCATATTGTGGTTTGTAATCATCTTTGTCAGTCTCAAACCTTGTATCAGTGTAACCCTATATCACCAAATCTTCCTCTTTGACGTAGACCAAGAACTGATCCTTATGTCTTCTCAAGTACTTAAGGATGTTCTTCACGGCTATCCAGTGAGCATCACCTGGATCTTACTGATATTTTCTTGCCATACTCAAGGCATATGAGACATCGGGAGGGTGCACAACATTGCATACATGATTGATCCAATTGTTGATGCATGTGGAATTAAACTCATGCATTCCCTTTCTTCACAAGAACTAAGACATTGAGCTCTAGAGATGGTAACTCCATGATGCATGGGCAAGTTTCCTCTCTTTAATCTCTCCATGTTGAACCGCTTCAACACTTTATCAAATTATGTGCTCATACTTAGTCTAAGAAGCCTTCTATATCTATCTCTATAGATCTTGATCCCCAAGATGTAGGATGCTTCTCCCAAGTCTTTTATAGAAAATGTATTTCCCAGCCATGTCTTTTGTAACATCCCTGACCTGGGTTATGTTCTAACCCTAAGTGTTTTGCCTAATAAAGTTGATTATATGCTTTCTCTTAATTCTTGAAAAGTAATTAAGGCTCAAGAGGAACTTATATTTCAATTTCAGTCCTTTTTGAATAATGTTGAAACATTGTTTTGTTAATTTTGGACTAAAGTGCAAATTACCCAAGCTGACGGGTTCACTTGCAAATTGTACATCATAAAATGTTCCTCAGATGTTGAAACATAATAAGAGTGAGTATGATGTAGTGGTATGGCTTCCACAAGCTTGAGCACCAAGATAGAGCTTGTTGAGCAATGTTTGTGCATTAAAACCTAGTTTTGGTGTAAAGTGCAATTTACCCAAAAACCTAGGGTTCAATATCCAAATTACCACTTCAATAAGGTCCCTTATGTTTCTTTTCATCATGTAGAGCAAAGAAAATGAGAGGGGCGCCTCATTTGAATTAATTTATAGGAGAGAGAATCTTGATATTAAAATAATCAAGATTTATGCATAATTGAAACCCTAATTCAATTTAATGCAAAAATAAATATATTAATTAAAGAGACCTTCAACCAAAAGTTGAGGGATGAATTTGAAAAGAGGTTGGATGAGCTTGTTCCTTGAAAAGGCACGAAAATATCCAAAGGAAGTGGATAACTCACTCACATTATTATAAGAAAAAGAAATATCCACTCACTTATGGATATTAGTATAATATGATCTAAGGTGCTTATTTTGCTTTTCTTTAAATTGAGGATAATTGAGAGGAATAAGAGGAAAGAAGGATAGTCTCGTATCTAAGGGATTTAGGGGGAAGAGGAGGCACTAATTTTGGAATTAAAAGACTTTTAATAAGGCATTTTCTCTCTCATTGATTTTTCTTATAAAAACACCCTTTACAAGCCAAATCAAAGGCTTTTCCGAATCCCTATCTTCTCCTTGCTTGGAAAACGAGCAAGGGAGCTTTGGAGGACCAGGAGGACGACCCCCAATCTGTTGGTAAGCTTCTTGACCTTGGTTCACCTTGATTCCATGGTGGAAATCGAAAATAAATCATTGATTTCTTCTTTTCTTCACTCCATCTTCAACCCTAGCTAATTTTTTCACCCAAAAGCTTCAGGACGAGTCTAGGGGGAGTTGCAAAAGCTTCATCCACCGTTGTTTACGTGAATCTCCAAGATTTGAAGCTCAAATGGAGGCGGGTTTTATAACTTGAACCCTTAATATTGTTATTTCATTCAATACCATATCAATTGATGATCCTTTCTTTAATTCCGAAATTTTGTTTGGTTGATTGATGCAATCACCATGGAAATCACAGCAAGTTTCGTGGGTTTAGAGCTTGATGATGATGACATCATCATAAGCACACACCTCCCCAAATATCAATTGCAAATGGTTTCAACAATTTGGTCCAAACGGTTTTACCAAACCGTTTGGAGGTATGGACCCCAAACCGTTTAAAGGAGTTGACCGTTTGGATGGGTTGACCGTTTGAGGTCAGAACCCTAATATATGTTGGATGATGATCTAATGGATCCAATTGATTAATTCAATACATAGACAATCATCAAGTAGCAGACCCTAATCAGGTTAAGTGTTGATTTTACAATTGATTGTTTTAGAACTTTGGGTTGATTAACCCAAACGGTTTCAAAACCATTTGGAGATCACCCAAAGGGTTTCAAAACTGTTTGGAGATCAACCAAGACCATTTGGAGGCCTAGGGTTGAGTATGGTTGGGTATTTGAAGATCCAAAGATACTAAATTGTAATGCAAACAATTGTTGATTTGATGATCAATTCAATGACCTAAACCCTAATTGAATTCCACACATTTTCATGATGGAGTGGGAAAACGATCGCAAAACCATTTGGAGGTCATCCAAATGACCTCAAGACCGTTTGAGGTTAGGTCATGCCCAATTTGAATGGAGGTTCAATGATTTCAAAGTAATTTGTTTCATAGTGACTAATATTGAAGGTTCATCGATTTCAAACCCTAATCCCATTGAATTCAAAACCCAAATTAATGATCAATTGAAAGCCAAATAAATTGAAGGATGATTTATTAAGCTCAATTTGAGTATGATATTAGGATCAATTGGTGAGTGGTTACATAATTCAATCGATAAAGGAATCAACCTTGGAAATCCTAAATCAATATAAGTGTTTGAGACCATTTTTGGTCCATTCGGTTTTGAGGAGGTTTGGACCAAACGGTCTCAAGACCGTTTGGGACCAAACGATCCCAAACCATTTGAGGCCCAATCGATCTCATGAATGTTTTGGTTAAACGGTTATGAGCACAAAGTTTCTAATTTGGTTTCAAGACCGAATGAGGTCAAGCACCTCAAGACCGCATGAGGTTAAGCACCTCAAGACCGCATGGATGGTCAAAGGTGGTGATTGAAGGATTGAAAATCCAAGGGCCAATAATTGTTGAACCCTAACAATTTAATCGATTGAAAGTTTCAATGTAGCAAAGCATGTTCAATTGATTGATGAGTTTATCTAAAGAACCCTTGCGGTTTTGAGACTGATTTGGCCCAAACGGTCTTGAGACCGTTTGAGTCCAAATGGTCTTGAAACTATTTGGGGTCAAACAGTTTCAAAACCATTTGGAGATCAAACGGTTTCAAAACCATTTGGTGATGAAACCTCAAAAACAAATAAAGGTCAATTGTGATTCAATCATTTGGAAATTGAAGGTGATGATTGTTCCAATGATTCAATGATTGATAGTGATGGTAATCAATGAAGGTACAAAAGTTGAAATCCTAAAATTACCTAAATGATTAGTACCATTAAAGGGATAAACCCGAATTGCTTATAAGAACAATAACTTAGTACACTATGTTAATCATAGTTGTATGTAATTGATTGAAGGGTTGATATAACCTAATCAAGTCGAGAGGATGATAGAATGGAATTCATACTAGAGTATGATTCATGTGGTGATTAAGGGTATGATCCTTAGTAAAGAGATCATAAACCCTAATCATGAGCATAAACCCTAATTGATAAGGTTATTGATCCCTAACCCTAACTCAGGGAAATTTTGAGTGAAACCCTAATATAGGGTAAGGATGTAATCCTAATCCAGGGTGATGATATGTGTAAACCTAATTTAGGGTAATGTGATGTAAAACCCTAAATTGGGATGAATAGTAAGCCTTGATTGTGGATACTTGAATAGGAATCCTAATTGGGATAAATAGTAAACCCTAATGGTGATTAATCAAAGTGGAAATCCTAATTGAGGATAATTTCATGTGAAACCCTAATTGAGGATGATGACATGTGAAACCCTGGTTGAGGGTGATGACATGGGAAATCCTAATCTAGGGTAATGCCATGCGAAACCCTGAATTAGAATAATTCATAACACCAATTTTTGTGATGTTTTTGGCTTTTTTTCTATTATCAAAACTTCCCTTTTCTGATGTTTTCCTCACTTTTATATGCATTTTTGCAATAATTGGCCAAGCAATGCTCTCAATCCAATACTTCAACCTTTTGCAGAGTTTCCTCCCTGTTTGGCCCAATTAGTACCAATAAGGCCGTTCCGGCCCGCAAATAAGTCCAAGACTGTCTCGGCCCCCTGACGCCCGATACACACGCTAACCGGCAAGGCTGCGCGATACGACGACGCGCGATGCAAGGATGTCGCACGAGAAGGTACTGATGGACGACACACCTCTTTACCCGACGGGGAACCAAGCGCGCCGCAACTACTCCATGTGTCGTGCGATATCGGCCACCCACCGATAGGCGCTTCTCGCCAAGACGCCCGACAACCGACCTCCTTGTACCGGGCGATACCCGCGTCAGCCGACCACCAAATGAACGGCGGAAGGGAGGGCACGTGGCGCTTCGAGCACCATATCTGCTCCCGACCAGCTGCCTATAAATAGCAGCTACAGGGAGCCGAAAAGACGGCTTAGACAATTCGGACAAGCTTGGTCACTTCAGGTTTCAGATAGTCGAGTGATCTTCGGTGGAGGCTGCAAGAGCAGGCATATCGTGCTCCAGTGTTCGTACCGGGCAACACTAGGTGAGGTCTTCCTCATCCCGAGAGGGAGGGGATTGGTTCACCTAGGACTATATCGGGAGACACTGGGAACCGATATCGGCCGATGTAGATACGCGACACGAGTGCCCGACACCAGTGCCCGGCAGTAGGATACGCAGCTCCATGCCTGACACGATAACGAACCCGATACGCTCCGCCCATCAGGCGTGTCGCCCGACTTGAGCATATCGGCCGGGTCCTTGAGCGATACAGTCGCCCGTCGCGGTATGCCGCTTGAGAGAGCGTGCCGCCCGACACGGCTGTATCGGGCTAGGCCCTTTGTCCGATATCGGGCGGGATGGTTACTGTAGCTTGTCGTCCTTCTACATCAAGGAGGCGACACATATCTTTAATTCTGTTATTTAATTCTTTACTCATGCATTGTAATTAAGACCTTTAATGCTTATAGAAATAGAAATGCTTACTTACTTGCTGCCCTATGCTTGGTGCAATATGTTGGATGATTGCTATGTTTGGTATCTGAACTCTAGCTTGCATGTTTTGGATCGCGTTTCGCTTAGTTATCGAATCGTGTTTTCCCATCGCAACAACTTCGAGAGTTGTGTTGTGGCTCTAGTGTTTGGTCTAATTCTGGAGTACGAGAGTGCCCGGAACGGAGTTGCTTTAGTAACCTTTCCACTCTAATTTGAGTCTGGTGACCCCTAGAGTGGAACCGATGCCTTGTTAGAGGTGCCCGCTTCGAGAGGAGGGGTACAGGATTGGTCCTACCGCCGCTTGCTTTACCGCAGTTTTATCCTTCGTACCTCGCCTTAGCTCTGAGTGTATCCTTCTATTTCTATTGCATGAAAACCACTAAAAATTGTTAAATGTCTAAAACCTTAAATCTTTCTAGTAACTCCACTTGGAGATAGTTTTCTTGTTTTGTTCGTGACATCTTTATGCTTCCCTCCTAGGGAATTAATCATCTCTTTATACCTGTTGGAGTGTAGCGTGTCGATTCTGGGTTCTCAACACTACCCCCCTTGTCCCTGTGTTCGACCCCGTATATCTACTTCGACCCCGTAAACAAAGTTGCGGGGGACTAGAAGGATTCAGGTTTATAAATGTAAAAGCTCGACTACCTCAAATCCGCCTCCAATTTTAGGACGCGCGATTTAGGCCGGTCAACTTTTTGGTGCCGTTGCTGGGGACAAGGCAAAGACGGTACTGTTGACGAATCCGAATCCACTAACTACACTCCTGTGCCTCAAGCTTAGAAATAAGCTTGACAGCACACTTTTTCTTTTATCATTTCCTTTTTCATTACTATTATTCTTAGCCTAAGCTAAATAATTCAATTTTCTGATTTGATTTTTCGTGCCATTCTTTTAGGAACCCTGAAGAACAGATCACCGTTTCACCGAGCTCCGACACCATTCAACCAATCAACAGAGCACAATCATCGACATTATGCCTCCCCGCGTCAACCCGCAACACATTGAAGGGGAACAACAGGGAAGGCCTAGGGATGAATCACCTCCGCCAAGCGACAACGATCGCTACGACGGAAATGATTAGCAGGAAGATTAGGAATCGGAGCACTCCGAGGAAGGCCACCCCCATGTCAGGCGTCGTCACCGTCATCGACACAGGCGACACCAGTGCCAAGAACAACAGGGAGGCAGTAACAGCGATGACTCAGACGAAGAAGGGAAGACTCTGAGGGAGCTAGCCTCCACTAAGGCCAATAATTCCAGATGCCCTGTCATCGTTCCGCGATTCAACGCCACAAACTTTGAACTCAAGCCGTCTGTCATCTCCATGATCCAGAACAAAAGATTCAGAGGGAGTTCCAAGAATGACAACCCCTATCACCATTTGGATGCTTTTAAGAACATCTGTGATACTATCAAGATGAGGGGAGTTCCCCAGGAGGTAATCTATTGCAAGGGCTTCATCTTTTCTCTGGAAGATAAAGCTCTATCATGGTACCTAGGGTTGCCCCACCAGGCTCTGAATGGATGGGGAGCATTGGCAGATGCATTCGTAAATAAGTTCTACCCAACTGAGAAGACAGTGAGAAACAGACAAAGGATAACGTCGTTCATGCAAAAGCCTAATGAGAATCTCCATGACGCTTGGGAGCGATACCAAGAATATCAAAGGGACTGCCCTCACCACAACTACAAGAAAGGGTTCTTGATCACTACCTTCTATAATAGCCTGACTCCAGAGGAAAGGGTTTCAGTGAACACAGCAGTAGGGAGCGACTTCCTAGGGAAAAAGCCGAGCAGGTCTGAAAAGATCATCAAGAACATGGCCGAGCTGCAAGCCGGCACTGACTATGACAAATCTGACCGGGGCCAAGCTAAGAAGGGTAGTGAAGGATCTTCTTTTGAATCCAAGGTGCTGGAGACAATCACTTCTCAGATCCAGAGGATAGCTACGGATGTAAAGCAGCTAAAAGAATCTGGCGGAAAGGGTAAGAAGCAAGTTTAAAAGGTAATGAAATGTGTAACGTGTGGAGAAGGCGGACACGGGGTAGACAATTGCATCTACACCCAACCAGACGCATCAAGCGATTCTGAATCTGAGGATGAGGAAACTGAGAAGGTGGCCTTTGTGAATTTCAAAAGGCCGGACCACCCTGGTTTCAGCTATGGCAACAAGGATGCAGCTGAAAATGTGCATCAGTTGCAAGGCGCCTCCAAGCAACCTCAAGCTTTTGAACAAAGGGGAGGACCAAGCCAATACCCCAAAAACACTCATTTCCCATCGAACAAAGGGAACTTCCAAGCACAGGGGAAGTATCAAGGGCCTAACCGAGAACAAAGCAAGGGCACAGGGCAGGCAGACGTGGTTGGCCAGTTATTTGATTTTGTCAGGAAGCAAGATACTATCAACAATCAACTGGCACAGAGTGCGTTATCAAATTCCGGTGTCTTGAACTCGTTGCAGGTACAACTGGCAGACATGCAGACGCACCAACGCCAGATCGACCAGCAGCTAGCTCAATTGGATGAAATTGTGAAGAACCCATCAGGAAAGATTCCGTCCAATACCGAACCGGAGAAAAGAACGGGACAATGACCGTAGGAGCACGGATGAGATGCAGGATGAAAGAGCTTTGAGCGTCCAGCTGAAGATGAGAAACGCAGTGCTTCTCGGGAGGCAACCCGAGTTGTCTTTTTAATTCCTAGAATAGGACGTTTTATTTTCCTGCAAGAAAAACATTACAAACATTTTGGAATGTAATAAGGCCCGAGTCAGTGCATGCGCCACATGCGCTGACTCCATTTTATAGGTCACCGAAGTATTCTTTAGGACGGGATGGGTAATGCTAGCTGAGGCCGGGACCTTAGTTTCGGGCCAGTGATGTTTTACTCCTCAACCGCTTTTGTTATCCCTTTTCGTTTTCAAGTTTCCTTTTCTTTCTTCTAGCTTTTGCTCTGAAGGTCGTAACAGAAAGCAATCCCACCGGCAGGATATGCACAACATCGTGCAAAAAGTGTTTCAGGCATCGCTAAAGCCATGACAAAAGACGCTCCTGGATGGCATGAGCCTGTGACGATCGTGCCAAAGGACTGATCACCCTTAGGCCGACGGATGGACTGCCCATCTCGGGAAGGAAATGCCCTATCGGCCGATGCATGCCCAGGACTGCTTGCCGTGTTTTCACCGTATCAAAAAACCGAGGTTGAGTTCGCTATATATATACGAACATGTTTTACCGTGTCGGGCTACCTGTATTACTGTGCTCGTGCTCCCGTATCGTACAAAAAGGACTTTGTGCTTTTTACTCCCGTGTCGCGCGACACCCCTTGCCTTCGTAACGCACGGAAATCCCGAGCTCTGTGAGGGACAGCCCGACAGACCTATCGCCCGATAGATCTATCGCGCAGCAGTCTTTGCCGCCCGACACGTTCTCTGTTTACATGTATGGACTATCGGCCTTGTTAGCTTAACAATTTTGTATCGCCCGACATGCATATCGCGGAACGTATCTTTTAGTGACTATTGCCCGATATGCCCGGTCAGGCAAGAGTCGTGTCGTCCATTTTTATATCATCCCAGATGTTTTGTGTCGGGCGGCACGCCGTTTCCTTTGTGTATATACGAGCCGTATCGGGCATCTTTTATCACCCGACACGGCCGAGCATTTGTCGCCCTATCGCCTAGTCCGTATCGGGCGATACCCATCCCTAGTATCGGCCACATGACTTCACCGCAGAACCTTGTGTGTCGCCCGATACTGGGGGGGAAGGGGGGCCATGCAACCTTTGTACAAAAACACCGGGCCACACATTTATTCTTTATTGTATACTTCTTTCAAAAGCCAACGTATTTAGTCAAAGTATTTCTTTTGTTGTCTTACAGAGATGGCCCGCACCAAGATAACTGTTGTCCCAGTTGACTCTCAGGGTAGGAGGATCTACCCCGAAACTGCGGCTGAACCCTCCAACGATGGGCGGAAGCGCCCGAACCCAAGACCAGTCAAGGCCTCTACAATAGAAAAGAGGGCCAGGGTTGGAGAAGCGGCAACTCCAACCCCAATTTTAACTCCAACGCCCCCAGCGGTAGCTGCAATCCCGAAAGCCTTGGCGGTGAGTTTCGAGCCAAGGAACGACGAGCATACTCGCCGGTACGCTGAGCTGGTGCCCAAAATCTACCGCCCCAGCAGGTTCTGCCATGAAGCCTCATTTGCTGATCTGGGAATCGAGAAGAGGCTGAAGGTCGTCCTCACCGCGGCGGGTCTGAAGAAATTCTGCTTCAGCAAGTCTTCCTCGTACACTAGGCTGACAATGGAGTTCATGTCTTCCCTCCACCAGGTAAGGAATTCACCGGCGGAGAGAAAGGAATTCAGAGGGCCAGACAGACTCCAGGCCCGACTCTACAACTGGGAGTGCACAATCTCCGAAAAGTTCCTGAACCAGATCTTCTCTTCAAGTGAGGAGGAGAGGAACCTGATGGACAACGGTGAGAGAATCACCGAAGGAGACGGGTTTGATCCCGTGAAGCTCTGGAACCAGTTAATCGGCGAATCTTCGTTCAAGCCGAGAAAGAAGGTAGTTGCTATGCACTCATGCTTCTATAGGATAGTGTACAAACTGGTGGCATGCCTCTTGTTCAGCAAGTACAAATCCAGCAACATATACACGGAGGAGCTCCATGTCATGTGGCACATAATGGAAGGCCGCGTAATCAACCTCGGATGATTTTTGATGAACAGACTACATCTGATGAAGGAAGCTACAAAGGACTACTGCATGGGCGGAATAGTCAACCTTATCGCAGAGGGGCTCGGGTACCCGAAAGAGCTACGCAGCCTTTCGAGGACGCATGGCGATGAGGTAATCGACACCAAGTACCTGATCAGGGCCAGTATCATTAGGAAGGAGGGGAGAGACTTTTTCTATAAGTTTGCAAGGACGAATATACTCCTCCCGCTCCCTCGCTGCACCGACTATGACGTAGACAAACTAGTCTTCACCGCCACAGATATGGAAGCTGTGGCGGCCAACACAGCCCAAGCCGCCACCATAAGAGCCCAAGAAAGGACATCCACATCAACTACCGCCCCTGCGAGGACGGTGGCAGCTGAGAAAGAGCCGGTGATCGTAGAGGTCACCGAGACATCAACTTCGGGAGCTGCTACGGGGGAGACAACCGCAGCCCCAGACATCCCCGAAGGGCCTGTAGAGGTAGAAGAAGTACCTGAGTCAGACACCAGTAATGAGGTGTTCGCTGAGATCCTGAGAAGGGAGCTCGAAGGTGCACGGCTGACACCGGCCCCGACAACGGTGGCCCCTGTCAAAGCTGCTGGAAGGATCGCCGAGGACGTAGAGGTGGAGCAACATTCGCCCACACCAAGGCCGTCTTCACCAAGATATGAAGGTGAGGCAGAGGCGGCCGCAAGGGGGCCAACACCTCGCCCAGCAACATCTGCCACGTGAACAATTGAGATACGCTCTACCTCGTCTGGTGGGCCATCACGCCGGCAGGATGTCGCGAGGACGGGAGGGAGGCACGCAGGAACCCCTCCGTCACTCGGGAAGATGATAGGTGACGAGCTCGACCTCTTGCGCGAGGTAACAGACAACAACTCTGCTACATGTTTTTCCCTAACTCGCAAACTTGAATATTTCCAAGACAGGCTGGATAGCCAAGAGCGAGAGCTGCTGACTCTGGCCAGCCTCCCCGGCGGGCTAGAGACTCTGAATGCTATAATGTAGCAAGTTCTCCAACGCCTCGACAAGATCGAGGAAAGGCTGGATAGAGGGAACGACCATCCGCGCCGAAGGCAGCCGAGACGGTCGCCGTCACCTCCTAGCCGTGGCTCTCCTTCATCTTCTTCAGCGTCTCCCTCGACATCAGCGTCACCCTCCTCCTCCAGCGGGCGATCCTCAACGCCCGAGGAGGGGACGCAATTGAAGTCCACCGAAGGAGCTCCAGCAGGACGGGCGAGCTTCGTAGGTCCCGAGGAAGAAAATCCCGCAATTCCCCTGGATGATATTGAAGATGATAACGAAGATGTCAGCATCGGGACAGACTCTTTAGATGAGTCGGAGGGAGAAAAGGGGGACGTGTACGCAGCCAATGAAAGACACTTCCCCCGAGGTAGACGATCGATGGCAGACATGTTCAGTGAGCCATCAGAAATACCGTCCTTCGAAATGGCCGACTTCGACAGAAGGGCCATCGGCTACCTGTCGATCAGAGACCAGAAACTGCTAGACAGGGTCCTAAGATCACAGGCAGATGAAGAAGACATCGTCTGGAGCGACGACTACTTCTCCGTACGACGGGGAACACTCTGCAACATGTTCCGCTCGACGGCCGTCGTTAGAAAAAGGTTATTCAGGGTCCTCGAGAATGCTATAATAGAAAATATCGATAGTAGGATAGGTCGGAAGAAAATATACTGCGCCACCCCGACCTTGGTGAGAAGGCTGATGTGCAGAGAACTAGACTCCTCTGCAGTGTCCAACATGCTGCAGCACATTGACGAGCACGACCCTAACCTCGTGTTGGCACCATACAAGCACCGCGACATATGGTTCCTCTGCGTAGCAGACCTAAGGAACCACGAAGTTCGGCTCCTGAATTGCAGCCATAACGAGGCGCCGCACTCAGGGATCACCTTCAGCCACTCGGAAGACAAAAACTTGAGGCTTCTACCGGTGCGTCTTCAAAGAATTATCAAGCGAGGAGCCAAACACCACGGCGGCGTTTGGAACTTCTTTTCTATTAGCGACTTCCCCGTCCAGGCTGAAGAGGGAAGTGGAAATAGCGCCTTGGTCATCTTAAGTGCCATTGAGGTGCTCAGTACATTTGGCAACTTGAGGGCCCTTAGGGGCCATTGTTTCTATCAACGCAGGGGCACCTACTCCATGTTGCTGATCAAGGACAAGCGCTATTTCCGGGACGCCGGGGTACCGGAGCGACTGCTGGACAGTGACCTGGATGAAGACTCTTCTCAGTCCAGCAGCCCCTCAGAAAAAGAAGAAGAAGTGGTGACCGTCAAACATGGGGCAGGCAAGGAGCTGATGGTCCTTAAGAGAGTGCACGGGATGGAAGAAACTACTTCGCCTAAACCAATGATCAAAAACTTCGACCGTTTCTCGTGCACCACGCTCACGCAGGAGCATGTAGATGTAATCCTTCTAAAGTTAGCAGATGCTACCCCGAGGAATGTCATTTACAAGGCGGGCAATGTCGTAGTCCCTATTGATGAGTTAAGGGACGTGGTTAAAGAAGGAGGATATTTGGCGATATCGGTATTAACCGCTTGCGTCTAAATTTTACAACCAAAGTTCGATCATGCATATATAGCCCATCCTATGTTGTTTAACGACGTTTGCCTAGCCGACGAATCAGGAGCACAGAAGCTTTTCCTGGAAGAGTTGGAAAGCAGAGTCCCTAGCCAAATCTTTCTGCCAATTCTTCATTATAACCATTGGACACTCCTGACGGTGTACACCCAGCAACGAGCAGGAATCTTTTACAACAGCTCGGACGGCAACAACAACCATCCAATGCCGTGTACATCAGAACCGCTGTCATCCGCCGAACGCTTAACTCGGAAATACTATGACGGGGTGACAAAGATGATACAACCATTCCTAGACACACAAGCAAACAAAGGGCACAAGCTTCAGTTCTGCCACCGCAGCCCACAGCAGATCCCATTATCCAACGACTGCGGTATCCACATCCTGGAATGGATAGCGAATAAAGAGACGCCTGACCAGCTCCATCACATCGATTACCACAGCAAAAGAGGAGAATATGTGTGGGAGCTTTTATCTGACAAAGGCGTGCTCGTCGGCTAACCATCACTGGATTAGCATTACCTTACCTAATCTACTTCACAACTCTGGGACAGAGTGTGGAGTAAGTTTGGGGGGGTACCATGGTACCAGTGAGGGAGGTACAAAATTTCTAACTTATCCTTTGATTCTTTTGTTTATCATGTATACATATACTTGTTCATATAAAACTCTTGGATACATATACATGTTCATATAAAATTTTAAAATTTTTTTGTCCCTATGTATATGTACAAAGTTTCTGTAATATTAGTAAAAATCCTGATGCAACTGCTTGCCAAGTTTATTTTCTTTGTGCTAAAGGCGACGCAAGTCCTGTTATATCTTTTTGATAATGCTGCTTCAAATGAACAAAAGAATATGTTTTGCCATGTCAAAAATTTTCAAAAATATAATAATCTCACAAACAGCTAAGAGACGAGTATGGAGAAGGAAAAAGCTACCCAAACAGCAATAATCTCTTTGTTTCCCTTACCCGACAAAAAAATCCCAAAAGAGAGAGAGAAACCATATGAGAGTGAATAAAAGCATGAGAGTTGTGCCCAATAAAAGAAAAAGAAAAAAATATATACACACACTTGTTTTCCAAAAGTACCCATCTTTAGGCATGGTAGATCTGGGGCAGTGGTACATAGGATGTGAAATTACTGCTCTAAAGCCAACTCGCTTGGACTGCAGGAACCACTTGCCCGTTAACGGACCCTTACCTAGATGGACCGATGGGAAACAAGAAGAAAACCCAAAAAGCCTTAGCCTACCCTATACACAACTTTTCTGCCCCAAAAATAAAGTTGTTTGGTGTGTAAGATAACTTCGGAATCATACAACAAAGTCTCGCCGAAGTTGTAGAGAAAAATCTTACTTAAACAATAAGGCAGGAAAAACTAAGTCTTTTGTTCGTATTGAAACAACATTATCTTTAAGGCATTACGATCTTTGTTTCACTTTTTGAACAAGAAAAGTTTTCCCAAGCAAGAAGAAGCGTCACAAAATAAAGTTTAAATATTGATTGAGGACAATCAAAACGCTAAGTTTGGGGGAGTTGATAACACCAATTTTTGTGATGTTTTTGGCTTTTTTTCTGTTATCAAAACTGCCCTTTTCTGCTGTTTTCCTCACTTTTATATGCATTTTCGCAATAATTGGCCAAGCAATGCTCTCAATCCAATACTTCCACCTTTTGTAGAGTTTCTATAACATCCTCAATTTCATAGCTAAAATAAGCCTTTAATGTGGGGTTTTCTAGTAAGTGTATGCCAAGGGACCTAATCAACCTATTATGACTAGGTATGTAATTAAGTTCACAAAATGTGTGATACAAGCCATCTAAAACAACCAATACACACATGATGACTTAAAGGTGTATAATTGTAGTCAATTGTATATGAATATAAATGAATTATTTCTATGAACAATAATGTGACGAATATATAATATGATGAGTCCAGTCCATGACTTGAGCCTTAGACCTAGCTTAGGTCTTCATGTTATGTAATTAAAGAAATATTAATCACATGTGTCATACATGAGCTTCAATTGAGAAATTATATTGACTGAAGACTTATTTTCATGATTTGGAATACAATTAATCTTATGGACCCTTTGAAATACTAAGGGATGGGCCATGTGCCCTAGAGCCCATTCCATCCCTATTAGACTAATTAAGCTCTACAAATAGGTCCTTAAGAGTACAAATTTGGGGATTTAGAATTTCATGTTCATAATAAATACTCAATATAATTTTAATAGATGAAGAATTTATATATAAGATCAAGGGAGAAAATTTAGAAGATTTTGAGTTATCTAGTGGCCTAGGTGATTAAATTAGTAATTATCTGGTATTTATCTAAAAGGCAAATTTGGAGGGTCTATCTAATTAGTTTTGACTTGATGTATTTTTAATGTAAAGATTATTAGAATACAATGTATCTCCCAAATTTTGGGATCAAACGGAGTTACGATTTGGGATATACAAATATTTCTATAAAATGGACTTTTATGCAAAAAGAAAAAAAATAAAAAAATAAAAAATGGGGGCGACTCAGTCCTCGCGGACTGAGAGCCACGCTCTGTTTTCAAACCGGAACAGAGTCCCCCCCCAAGCGGGGGGTACTTGCCCAAGATCTGAAGGGCAAAAGCTTATAAAAGTCGCTTTTCCTAGGCCGCGAGGGTTAGACGAACCTAGATCTAGGGTTTTCGCGAAGCATTAGCAGAAGAGGGGAAGATCCATAGCGAAGAAGAAGACTAGGAGGGGCGGCGGCCTCAGAATGGTTGTGTCTTGGGGATCTTCAACCTCATCCACCCAGGGCACAGGGAAGGTGTCGCCCATGGAGTGTAGATCGGGAGGGAGTCATGGAAGCAATCACCGCACGAGTTCGTGGCCACAGAGGCGAGATCGACCTCCGAAGGTGATGGACCAGCGACGCTCTGTTTTTCTGCTTACGCATGCAAAAATGCAAAGGGAGCGGGAGGTAGACGCCGGCCCTAAGGCCTAAGATGCATCTGAGATGAGGGTCGTCGGATCAGATCTTGACGGCAGATATTGGCCAATGTTAGGTAAGCTTCTAAAATTCATATCTTGGGCTACAGATCTCGTTTTGGGACAAATAAGATACCTACGGAAAGCTATTCGAGTGTACTATCTTATAAAAATAGTTCCAGAATATAATTTTGATGTCTTCTATTTATTATATTCTGGGTAGACAAAACTATATGATTTTGATGTTTTACCAATTAAAAATAGTAAACGCCTTTAGAAATTTATACAAATTTTACTGAATGTGTATTTTGACATGTCTAACATTACTTCAGAGCCTGATCTTTCATATAAGAAGTTTTATTGAGATTTTTGATATAAATCCTAATAAGGGTATTTTGGGTATTTCACCCATGATATGATTTTTTTCTTATGACCTAATATTTTATACATGATCTTACTACATTGTGTGATTACTTTTCTAGAGATTTGATGGATTTTCTTGTGTTATCATATTTGTATTAAGATTTGGACCTGAGTGACCATTATGTGAGGGTAATAGATGATTATCTTGACAATAAGTGATATATGTATGGCCAATTAGGCCTGATATTAGTAATGTGAGGGTATTCTACTTTGATTTCCTAATTGAGTCAGTAAGTTTAGAATATGTGACTATGTTTGAGAATTATTCTCATTGTCTGAAGCATATGTTCATATTAGTGCATAAGACGATTTATGTCTTATTTGAGTATAAAGATAATATTTACTATATAATATGCATTTTATTTTATTTTAACGCCAAGATTTTATGGTGATTTTAGATTAAAGTTATGTTTAGTCTAAATAAGAATCCTAAGTTGGTATATGTAGTTAGGAAGATGGGGTTTTGAGATTTAGAAATAGAAAGAGAGAATATAGGCTTGGACTTATAAAACTTTGATTATATCCAGGTGATTAAGATTTGGAACAAGAAATCAAGACTAAGTTAAGGACATCATCAACACAAGAGGTAAGTGGTTCATGCCCATGAGTATTTATGTTTGTCAAACCAAGTACATTTACATGTTTCTTAGGTAAGACATTCATGTCCTACACTCTAAGTTAAATATGTAAGAATGATTTTATGTGCTTATGATTGTAGAATTTCATATGCTCAATATCTTAAGTAGTGATGTGTCATGGAATGATTCTAAATCATGAAGTTAAGTTCATAAGAAGGATAAGAAAATATAGTTCTATCATATCTCTTAAATATAGATGTAACCATGTATTGAGATTTCAAATAGGAACATGTCATCAAGGTTTCTTATATATGTAGCGATCTAAGAAATTAAAAAGTGAAATAGATTCCTTGATGAGGTTGATGTTTAAAAGTTAAGTATAATGTGAGAATATGAGTGTTGCACATGGTAGACCATGGCCCAATTTCTAGGATAAATGTACTAAAGTGGCATTAAAGATATTGTAACATGAGTTTGTGATGATATTATCATATTATGAGATATTAAGCCATGATTGAGTTGCACGAAGAGAATCTATATGATTTCTACCTTAAGGTTTAAGATTTAAGTTCATACAAATGTATTGAGATCAGACTTAATGAGATTAAATTGAGTATGATTAAGATGCAAGTTAAGATTTTCTAAGGTTCTATTCTATGGTTTATGATCTTAAGACTTAAGTCCATTAAGATCATATTTTGATGAGGTTTTAACATAGAATGAGTTATCTTGCCAAGAATCAGATATCATACTTTAGCTATACACATTACTTAGTTACTTTTGTATATTTAGTATTTCTATACTCATTTCAGATCTCGTCTCATAAGACATTAGACTCATGTGTGATATAATTGGTATAATGAAGTAATCTTACCAAATCATAGTTTTAGAATAAAGTTTACCTAGATAATGAGATACATGATTAAATCCAATAACAGATTCAGTTTAGAACTCAAGAATAAGATATTTAGATTCAAACTTAGACTACTCACTGTGTGAGTAGCCATATTTTGAATAAAGATATATGATAAGGGTTATAGACCCAATCTCAATTATGTTGTACTTTGAGATACATATCCAAAATTCTATAATAGATTATGTTCAGATTTTAAAGAGAAGAGATTCAGATTCAGATTTCAGATTCAGAATTCAGTACATGTTTAGTACTCAGTTTCAGATAAGTTTAGATTCAGTATTTAGTAAAGATAGACGTAAGATAATTAATTTGAAACATTCACATAATGCATTATATAATAAGTCCTCACCAGAGAGTCCTGGGACGATTCAGAGGCGCGTTGCGCCAGACACTGCGGGTGTCACAGAGGGCATGTTATGCCAACAGAGGGTGTGTTGCACCATAGAGGACACTTCGGTGTCAACAGAGGGCATGTTGTGCTGACAGAGGGTGCATTGCACCATAGAGGACACTTCGGTGTCACAGAGGAGGACTTATTGTATAATGGTGGCCACAGTCAGATAAAAATCATAAGTAAAAGATACCATAGATTAGAGATGCCCATATTCTCATCCATGAGTAATGATGAGAGGGTATTAGATAAGATAAGTAAGACCTAGGCACTTTGGCGTAGGTCATGAGATCCATGTACCAGGGTACATGTCTCTAGAGAAAGATAAGATAGAAAGATATAAATTTCAGATTAAGAAATAAGAGATTTTATGTTTCAGATTTTACTCAGAGCTTGATAGTAATTTGTCGTTTATAATGTCAATTTCAGATTATTAGTCATGTACATTTTTAGAATACTCATGCCACTTACTCTAACGACTGTTTTTCCCAATGCATGGCTGGGGACGCGATGTCCGCAGGGTTGGAGCAGCAGAAGATTTAAAGAATAAGAAAAGGTGTAGCAGGTTTTCAAGCTTGCCTAGTGGGGTGCCATCTACCGAGACGATCCAGAGTTTAGACCTCTTCTTTTATGCATGGTCTTGTTATCACAGTATATTAGATGACTTGTTTTCTTTGTCAAAACTATGTATGAATCAGTTTTTCTTACATGCAAAGTGTTTCATTTGCTTTAATTGCAACGACTATCATGTTTGTGACACTCCCAGATGAAAAAAAAAATTATTGCTTCCGCTCATGTGTTATGAAAATTTGGGTGTTACAATATGGTATCAGAGCAATTTGGTAAATGGCCACTAGGCAAACATGATTCTCATAGTCACCCTAGAGTGAAGAGGTAAGAGATTAGAGCTTAGGGATAGATTCCCATAGAAAGATATAATGACATAGATTGACATATAGTTTTCACCTTAGAAGAAATATAGATGTCCGAGAGAGATGTTTATATTCTAGGTCTCATGTTTCAACCTAACCCTAGCTAATGATGTTGCTTCTCCACTCTCAATGGTTATGGCCAGCCAATTGAGAATTGAGGAGGAATGTCATAAGCACTAGACCTTGATGCATCTCTCATTTCTTACTAGTCTGTGTGGTATGGGACACATGTGTTAGTAGGTTAGTGAGAGATAGCATGACAGGATCTCGCATTTGTGGGTATGTGCTTGATCACCACATATCTAGAGGTGTAGGAGATACCTGGAAGACCTAAGATTAGATGGTCAACTACACCTGATGTTTGAAATTCATGACAAGGTTGAGTCAGATGCCCTAAGTGTAGAGACCAGTTTAGCTTCATAGACCTTAAGTATGAGTTGAGTAGTAGAGCAAGGTAACAAATACTGCTCACAAAATCATTTAGTGAAATACATTACATAGCTCTTTCCATGTAAAAGTCAGAACATAAGTGTGCCTTACAATAAATTAAGAGGTAAGCAGAACTCTAAGGTGGGTAGTAGCCTAGAGAAATTTCGAGGACGAAATTTATTTCAAGGTGGGTAGAATTGTAACATCCTCAATTTCATAGCTAAAGTAAGCCTTTAATGTGGGGTTTTCTAGTAAGTGTATGCCAAGGGACCTAATCAACCTATTATGACTAGGTATGTAATTAAGTTCACAAAATGTGTGATACAAGCCATCTAAAAGAACCAATACACACATGATGACTTAAAGGTGTATGATTGTAGTCAATTGTATATGAATATAAATGAATTATTTCTATGAACAATAATGTGACGAATATATAATATGATGAGTCCAGTCCATGACTTGAGCCTTAGACCTAGCTTAGGTCTTCATGTTATGTAATTAAAGAAATATTAATCACATGTGTCATACATGAGCTTCAATTGAGAAATTATATTGACTGAAGACTTATTTTCATGATTTGGAATACAATTAATCTTATGGACCCTTTGAAATACTAAGGGATGGGCCATGTGCCCTAGAGCCCATTCCAGCCCTATTAGACTAATTAAGCTCTACAAATAGGTCCTTAAGAGTACAAATTTGGGGATTTAGAATTTCATGTTCATAATAAATACTCAATATAATTTTAATAGATGAAGAATTTATATATAAGATCAAGGGAGAAAATTTAGAAGATCTTGAGTTATCTAGTGGCCTAGGTGATTAAATTAGTAATTATCTGGTATTTATCTAAAAGGCAAATTTGGAGGGTCTATCTAATTAGTTTTGACTTGATGTATTTTTAATGTAAATATTATTAGAATACAATGTATCTCCCAAATTTTGGGATCAAACGGAGTTACGATTTGGGATATACAAATATTTCTATAAAATGGACTTTTATGCAAAAAGAAAAAAAAAAAGAAAAAAAAAAAAATGGGGGCGACTCAGTCCTCGCGGACTGAGAGCCACGCTCTGTTTTCAAACCGGAACAGAGTCCCCCCAAGCGGGGGGTACTTGCCCAAGATCCGAAGGGCAAAAGCTTATAAAAGTCGCTTTTCCTAGGCCGCTAGGGTTAGACGAACCTAGATCTAGGGTTTTCGCGAAGCTTTAGCAGAAGAGGGGAAGATCCACAGCGAAGAAGAAGACTAGGAGGGGTGGCGGCCTCAGAATGGTTGTGTCTTGGGGATCTTCAACCTCATCCACCCAGGGCACAGGAAGGTGCCGCCCATGGAGTGTAGATCGGGAGGGAGTCATGGAAGCAATCACCGCACGAGTTCGTGGCCACAGAGGCGAGATCGACCTCCGAAGGTGATGGACCAGCGACGCTCTGTTTTTCTGCTTACGCATGCAAAAATGCAAAGGGAGCGGGAGGTAGACGCCGGCCCTAAGGCCTAAGATGCATCTGAGATGAGGGTCGTCGGATCAGATCTTGACGGCAGATATTGGCCAATGTTAGGTAAGCTTCTAAAATTCATATCTTGGGCTACAGATCTCGGTTTGGGACAAATAAGATACCTACGGAAAGCTATTCGAGTGTACTATCTTATAAAAATAGTTCCAGAATATAATTTTGATGTCTTCTATTTATTATATTCTGGGTAGACAAAACTATATGATTTTGATGTTTTACCAATTAAAAATAGTAAACGCCTTTAGAAATTTATACAAATTTTACTGAATGTGTATTTTGACATGTCTAACATTACTTCAGAGCCTGATCTTTCATATAAGAAGTTTTATTGAGATTTTTGATATAAATCCTAATAAGGGTATTTTGGGTATTTCACCCATGATATGATTTTTTTCTTATGACCTAATATTTTATACATGATCTTACTACATTGTGTGATTACTTTTCTAGAGATTTGATGGATTTTCTTGTGTTATCATATTTGTATTAAGATTTGGACCTGAGTGACCATTATGTGAGGGTGATAGATGATTATCTTGACAATAAGTGATATATGTATGGCCAATTAGGCCTGATATTAGTAATGTGAGGGTATTCTACTTTGATTTCCTAATTGAGTCAGTAAGTTTAGAATATGTGACTATGTTTGAGAATTATTCTCATTGTATGAAGCATATGTTCATATTAGTGCATAAGACGATTTATGTCTTATTTGAGTATAAAGATAATATTTACTATATAGTATGCATTTTATTTTATTTTAATGCCAAGATTTTATGGTGATTTTAGATTAAAGTTATGTTTAGTCTAAATAAGAATCCTAAGTTGGTATATGTAGTTAGGAAGATGGGGTTTTGAGATTTAGAAATAGAAAGAGAGAATATAGGCTTGGACTTATAAAACTTTGATTATATCCAGGTGATTAAGATTTGGAACAAGAAATCAAGAATAAGTTAAGGACATCATCAACACAAGAGGTAAGTGGTTCATGCCCATGAGTATTTATGTTTGTCAAACCAAGTACATTTACATGTTTCTTAGGTAAGACATTCATGTCCTACACTCTAAGTTAAATATGTAAGAATGATTTTATGTGCTTATGATTGTAGAATTTCATATTCTCAATATCTTAAGTAGTGATGTGTCATGGAATGATTCTAAATCATGAAGTTAAGTTCATAAGAAGGATAAGAAAATATAGTTCTATCATATCTCTTAAATATAGATGTAACCATGTATTGAGATTTCAAATAGGAACATGTCATCAAGGTTTCTTATATATGTAGCGATCTAAGAAATTAAAAAGTGAAATAGATTCCTTGATGAGGTTGATGTTTAAAAGTTAAGTATAATGTGAGAATATGAGTGTTGCACATGGTAGACCATGGCCCAATTTCTAGGATAAATGTACTAAAGTGGCATTAAAGATATTGTAACATGAGTTTGTGATGATATTATCATATTATGAGATATTAAGCCATGATTGAGTTGCACGAAGAGAATCTATATGATTTCTACCTTAAGGTTTAAGATTTAAGTTCATACAAATGTATTGAGATCAGACTTAATGAGATTAAATTGAGTATGATTAAGATGCAAGTTAAGATTTTCTGAGGTTCTATTCTATGGTTTATGATCTTGAGACTTAAGTCCATTAAGATCATATTTTGATGAGGTTTTAACATAGAATGAGTTATCTTGCCAAGAATCAGATATCATACTTTAGCTATACACATTACTTAGTTACTTTTGTATATTTAGTATTTCTATACTCATTTCAGATCTCGTCTCATAAGACATTAGACTCATGTGTGATATAATTGGTATAATGAAGTAATCTTACCAAATCATAGTTTTAGAATAAAGTTTACCTAGATAATGAGATACATGATTAAATCCAATAACAGATTCAGTTTAGAACTCAAGAATAAGATATTTAGATTCAAACTTAGACTACTCACTGTGTGAGTAGCCATATTTTGAATAAAGATATATGATAAGGGTTATAGACCCAATCTCAATTATGTTGTACTTTGAGATACATATCCAAAATTCTATAATAGATTATGTTCAGATTTTAAAGAGAAGAGATTCAGATTCAGATTTCAGATTCAGAATTCAGTACATGTTTAGTACTCAGTTTCAGATAAGTTTAGATTCAGTATTTAGTAAAGATAGACGTAAGATAATTAATTTGAAACATTCACATAATGCATTATATAATAAGTCCTCACCAGAGAGTCCTGGGACGATTCAGAGGCGTGTTGCGCCAGACACTGCGGGTGTCACAGAGGGCATGTTATGCCAACAGAGGGTGTGTTGCACCATAGAGGACACTTCGGTGTCAACAGAGGGCATGTTGTGCTAACAGAGGGTGCATTGCACCATAGAGGACACTTCGGTGTCACAGAGGAGGACTTATTGTATAATGGTGGCCACAGTCAGATAAAAATCATAAGTAAAAGATACCATAGATTAGAGATGCCCATATTCTCATCCATGAGTAATGACGAGAGGGTATTAGATAAGATAAGTAAGACCTAGGCACTTTGGCGTAGGTCATGAGATCCATGTACCAGGGTACATGTCTCTAGAGAAAGATAAGATAGAAAGATATAAATTTCAGATTAAGAAATAAGAGATTTTATGTTTCAGATTTTACTCAGAGCTTGATAGTAATTTGTCGTTTATAATGTCAATTTCAGATTATTAGTCATGTACATTTTTAGAATACTCATGCCACTTACTCTAACGACTGTTTTTCCCAATGCATGGCTGGGGACGCGATATCCGCAGGGTTGGAGCAGCAGAAGATTTAAAGAATAAGAAAAGGTGTAGCAGGTTTTCAAGCTTGCCTAGTGGGGTGCCATCTACCGAGATGATCCAGAGTTTAGACCTCTTCTTTTATGCATGGTCTTGTTATCACAGTATATTAGATGACTTGTTTTCTTTGTCAAAACTATGTATGAATCAGTTTTTCTTACATGCAAAGTGTTTCATTTGCTTTAATTGCAACGACTATCATGTTTGTGACACTCCCAGATGAAAAAAAAAATTATTGCTTCCGCTCATGTGTTATGAAAATTTGAGTTTTACAATATGGTATCAGAGCAATTTGGTAAATGGCCACTAGGCAAACATGATTCTCATAGTCACCCTAGAGTGAAGAGGTAAGAGATTAGAGCTTAGGGATAGATTCCCATAGAAAGATATAATGACATAGATTGACATATAGTTTTCACCTTAGAAGAAATATAGATGTCCGAGAGAGATGTTTATATTCTAGGTCTCATGTTTCAACCTAACCCTAGCTAATGATGTTGCTTCTCCACTCTCAATGGTTATGGCCAGCCAATTGAGAATTGAGGAGGAATGTCATAAGCACTAGACCTTGATGCATCTCTCATTTCTTACTAGTCTGTGTGGTATGGGACACATGTGTTAGTAGGTTAGTGAGAGATAGCATGACAGGATCTCGCATCTGTGGGTATGTGCTTGATCACCACATATCTAGAGGTGTAGGAGATACCTGGAAGACCTAAGATTAGATGGTCAACTACACCTGATGTTTGAAATTCATGACAAGGTTGAGTCAGATGCCCTAAGTGTAGAGACCAGTTTAGCTTCATAGACCTTAAGTATGAGTTGAGTAGTAGAGCAAGGTAACAAATACTGCTCACAAAATCATTTAGTGAAATACATTACATAGCTCTTTCCATGTAAAAGTCAGAACATAAGTGTGCCTTACAATAAATTAAGAGGTAAGCAGAACTCTAAGGTGGGTAGTAGCCTAGAGAAATTTCGAGGACGAAATTTATTTCAAGGTGGGTAGAATTGTAACATCCTCAATTTCATAGCTAAAGTAAGCCTTTAATGTGGGGTTTTCTAGTAAGTGTATGCCAAGGGACCTAATCAACCTATTATGACTAGGTATGTAATTAAGTTCACAAAATGTGTGATACAAGCCATCTAAAAGAACCAATACACACATGATGACTTAAAGGTGTATGATTGTAGTCAATTGTATATGAATATAAATGAATTATTTCTATGAACAATAATGTGACGAATATATAATATGATGAGTCCAGTCCATGACTTGAGCCTTAGACCTAGCTTAGGTCTTCATGTTATGTAATTAAAGAAATATTAATCACATGTGTCATACATGAGCTTCAATTGAGAAATTATATTGACTGAAGACTTATTTTCATGATTTAGAATACAATTAATCTTATGGACCCTTTGAAATACTAAGGGATGGGCCATGTGCCCTAGAGCCCATTCCAGCCCTATTAGACTAATTAAGCTCTACAAATAGGTCCTTAAGAGTACAAATTTGGGGATTTAGAATTTCATGTTCATAATAAATACTCAATATAATTTTAATAGATGAAGAATTTATATATAAGATCAAGGGAGAAAATTTAGAAGATTTTGAGTTATCTAGTGGCCTAGGTGATTAAATTAGTAATTATCTGGTATTTATCTAAAAGGCAAATTTGGAGGGTCTATCTAATTAGTTTTGACTTGATGTATTTTTAATGTAAATATTATTAGAATACAATGTATCTCCCAAATTTTGGGATCAAACGGAGTTACGATTTGGGATATACAAATATTTCTATAAAATGGACTTTTATGCAAAAAGAAAAAAAAAAGAAAAAAAAAATGGGGGTGACTCAGTCCTCGCGGACTGAGAGCCACGCTCTGTTTTCAAACCGGAACAGAGTCCCCCCAAGCGGGGGGTACTTGCCCAAGATCCGAAGGGCAAAAGCTTATAAAAGTCGCTTTTCCTAGGCCGCGAGGGTTAGACGAACCTAGATCTAGGGTTTTCGCGAAGCTTTAGCAGAAGAGGGGAAGATCCACAGCGAAGAAGAAGACTAGGAGGGGTGGCGGCCTCATAATGGTTGTGTCTTGGGGATCTTCAACCTCATCCACCCAGGGCACAGGAAGGTGCCGCCCATGGAGTGTAGATCGGGAGGGAGTCATGGAAGCAATCACCGCACGAGTTCGTGGCCACAGAGGCGAGATCGACCTCCGGAGGTGATGGACCAGCGACGCTCTGTTTTTCTGCTTACGCATGCAAAAATGCAAAGGGAGCGGGAGGTAGACGCCGGCCCTAAGGCCTAAGATGCATCTGAGATGAGGGTCGTCGGATCAGATCTTGACGGCAGATATTGGCCAATGTTAGGTAAGCTTCTAAAATTCATATCTTGGGCTACAGATCTCGGTTTGGGACAAATAAGATACCTACGGAAAGCTATTCGAGTGTACTATCTTATAAAAATAGTTCCAGAATATAATTTTGATGTATTCTATTTATTATATTCTGGGTAGACAAAACTATATGATTTTGATGTTTTACCAATTAAAAATAGTAAACGCCTTTAGAAATTTATACAAATTTTACTGAATGTGTATTTTGACATGTCTAACATTACTTCAGAGCCTGATCTTTCATATATGAAGTTTTATTGAGATTTTTGATATAAATCCTAATAAGGGTATTTTGGGTATTTCACCCATGATATGATTTTTTTCTTATGACCTAATATTTTATACATGATCTTACTACATTGTGTGATTATTTTTCTAGAGATTTGATGGATTTTCTTGTGTTATCATATTTGTATTAAGATTTGGACCTGAGTGACCATTATGTGAGGGTGATAGATGATTATCTTGACAATAAGTGATATATGTATGGCCAATTAGGCCTGATATTAGTAATGTGAGGGTATTCTACTTTGATTTCCTAATTGAGTCAGTAAGTTTAGAATATGTGACTATGTTTGAGAATTATTCTCATTGTATGAAGCATATGTTCATATTAGTGCATAAGACGATTTATGTCTTATTTGAGTATAAAGATAATATTTACTATATAGTATGCATTTTATTTTATTTTAATGCCAAGATTTTATGGTGATTTTATATTAAAGTTATGTTTAGTCTAAATAAGAATCCTAAGTTGGTATATGTAGTTAGGAAGATGGGGTTTTGAGATTTAGAAATAGAAAGAGAGAATATAGGCTTGGACTTATAAAACTTTGATTATATCCAGGTGATTAAGATTTGGAACAAGAAATCAAGAATAAGTTAAGGACATCATCAACACAAGAGGTAAGTGGTTCATGCCCATGAGTATTTATGTTTGTCAAACCAAGTACATTTACATGTTTCTTAGGTAAGACATTCATGTCCTACACTCTAAGTTAAATATGTAAGAATGATTTTAGGTGCTTATGATTGTAGAATTTCATATTCTCAATATCTTAAGTAGTGATGTGTCATGGAATGATTCTAAATCATGAAGTTAAGTTCATAAGAAGGATAAGAAAATATAGTTCTATCATATCTCTTAAATATAGATGTAACCATGTATTGAGATTTCAAATAGGAACATGTCATCAAGGTTTCTTATATATGTAGCGATCTAAGAAATTAAAAAGTGAAATAGATTCCTTGATGAGGTTGATGTTTAAAAGTTAAGTATAATGTGAGAATATGAGTGTTGCACATGGTAGACCATGGCCCAATTTCTAGGATAAATGTACTAAAGTGGCATTAAAGATATTGTAACATGAGTTTGTGATGATATTATCATATTATGAGATATTAAGCCATGATTGAGTTGCACGAAGAGAATCTATATGATTTCTACCTTAAGGTTTAAGATTTAAGTTCATACAAATGTATTGAGATCAGACTTAATGAGATTAAATTGAGTATGATTAAGATGCAAGTTAAGATTTTCTAAGGTTCTATTCTATGGTTTATGATCTTAAGACTTAAGTCCATTAAGATCATATTTTGATGAGGTTTTAACATAGAATGAGTTATCTTGCCAAGAATCAGATATCATACTTTAGCTATACACATTACTTAGTTACTTTTGTATATTTAGTATTTCTATACTCATTTCAGATCTCGTCTCATAAGACATTAGACTCATGTGTGATATAATTGGTATAATGAAGTAATCTTACCAAATCATAGTTTTAGAATAAAGTTTACCTAGATAATGAGATACATGATTAAATCCAATAATAGATTCAGTTTAGAACTCAAGAATAAGATATTTAGATTCAAACTTAGACTACTCACTGTGTGAGTAGCCATATTTTGAATAAAGATATATGATAAGGGTTATAGACCCAATCTCAATTATGTTGTACTTTGAGATACATATCCAAAATTCTATAATAGATTATGTTCAGATTTTAAAGAGAAGAGATTCAGATTCAGATTTCAGATTCAGAATTCAGTACATGTTTAGTACTCAGTTTCAGATAAGTTTAGATTCAGTATTTAGTAAAGATAGACGTAAGATAATTAATTTGAAACATTCACATAATGCATTATATAATAAGTCCTCACCAGAGAGTCCTGGGACGATTCAGAGGCGCGTTGCGCCAGACACTGCGGGTGTCACAGAGGGCATGTTATCCCAACAGAGGGTGCGTTGCACCATGGAGGACACTTCGATGTCAACAGAGGGCACGTTGTGCTAACAGAGGGTGCATTGCACCATAGAGGACACTTCGGTGTCACAGAGGAGGACTTATTGTATAATGGTGGCCACAGTCAGATAAAAATCATAAGTAAAAGATACCATAGATTAGAGATGCCCATATTCTCATCCATGAGTAATGATGAGAGGGTATTAGATAAGATAAGTAAGACCTAGGCACTTTGGCGTAGGTCATGAGATCCATGTACCAGGGTACATGTCTCTAGAGAAAGATAAGATAGAAAGATATAAATTTCAGATTAAGAAATAAGAGATTTTATGTTTCAGATTTTACTCAGAGCTTGATAGTAATTTGTCGTTTATAATGTCATTTTCATATTATTAGTCATGTACATTTTTAGAATACTCATGCCACTTACTCTAACGACTGTTTTTTCCAATGCATGGCTGGGGACGCGATGTCCGCAGGGTTGGAGGAGCAGAAGATTTAAAGAATAAGAAAAGGTGTAGCAGGTTTTCAAGCTTGCCTACTAGGGTGCCATCTACCGAGACGATCCAGAGTTTAGACCTCTTCTTTTATGCATGGTCTTGTTATCACAGTATATTAGATGACTTGTTTTCTTTGTCGAAACTATGTATGAATCAGTTTTTCTTACATGCAAAGTGTTTCATTTGCTTTAATTGCAATGACTATCATGTTTGTGACACTCCCAGATGAAAAAAAAAATTTATTGCTTCCGCTCATGTGTTATGAAAATCTGGGTGTTACAATATGGTATCAGAGCAATTTGGTAAATGGCCACTAGGCAAACATGATTCTCATAGTCACCCTAGAGTGAAGAGGTAAGAGATTAGAGCTTAGGGATAGATTCCCATAGAAAGATATAATGACATGGATTGACATATAGTTTTCACCTTAGAAGAAATATAGATGTCCGAGAGAGATATTTATATTCTAGGTCTCATGTTTCAACCTAACCCTAGCTAATGATGTTGCTTCTCCATTCTCAATGGTTATGGCCAGCCAATTGAGAATTGAGGAGGAATGTCATAAGCACTAGACCTTGATGCATCTCTCATTTCTTACTAGTCTGTGTGGTATGGGACACATGTGTTAGTAGGTTAGTGAGAGATAGCATGACAGGATCTCGCATCTGTGGGTATGTGCTTGATCACCACATATATAGAGGTGTAGGAGATACTTGGAAGACCTAAGATTAGATGGTCAACTACACCTGATGTTTGAAATTCAGGACAAGGTTGAGTCAGATGCCCTAAGTGTAGAGACCAGTTTAGCTTCATAGACCTTAAGTATGAGTTGAGTAGTAGAGCAAGGTAACAAATACTGCTCAAAAAATCATTTAGTGAAATACATTACATAGCTCTTTCCATGTAAAAGTCGGAACATAAGTGTGCCTTACAATAAATTAAGAGGTAAGCAGAACTCTAAGGTGGGTAGTAGCCTAGAGAAATTTCGAGGACGAAATTTGTTTCAAGGTTGGTAGAATTGTAACATCCTCAATTTCATAGCTAAAGTAAGCCTTTAATGTGGGGTTTTCTAGTAAGTGTATGCCAAGGGACCTAATCAACCTATTATGACTAGGTATGTAATTAAGTTCACAAAATGTGTGATACAAGCCATCTAAAACAACCAATACACACATGATGACTTAAAGGTGTATGATTGTAGTCAATTGTATATGAATATAAATGAATTATTTCTATGAACAATAATGTGACGAATATATAATATGATGAGTCCAGTCCATGACTTGAGACTTAGACCTAGCTTAGGTCTTCATGTTATGTAATTAAAGAAATATTAATCACATGCGTCATACATGAGCTTCAATTGAGAAATTATATTGACTGAAGACTTATTTTCATGATTTGGAATACAATTAATCTTATGGACCCTTTTAAATACTAAGGGATGGGCCATGTGCCCTAGAGCCCATTCCAGCCCTATTAGACTAATTAAGCTCTACAAATAGGTCCTTAAGAGTACAAATTTGGGGATTTAGAATTTCATGTTCATAATAAATACTCAATATAATTTTAATAGATGAAGAATTTATATATAAGATCAAGGGAGAAAATTTAGAAGATTTTGAGTTATCTAGTGGCCTAGGTGATTAAATTAGTAATTATCTGGTATTTATCTAAAAGGCAAATTTGGAGGGTCTATCTAATTAGTTTTGACTTGATGTATTTTTAATGTAAAGATTATTAGAATACAATGTATCTCCCAAATTTTGGGATCAAACGGAGTTACGATTTGGGATATACAAATATTTCTATAAAATGGACTTTTATGCAAAAAGAAAAATAAATAAATAAATGGGGGCGAATCAGTCCTCGCGGACTGAGAGCCATGCTCTGTTTTCAAACCGGAACAGAGTCCCCCCAAGCGGGGGGTACTTGCCCAAGATCCGAAGGGCAAAAACTTATAAAAGTCGCTTTTCCTAGGCCGCGAGGGTTAGACGAACCTAGATCTTGGGTTTTCGCGAAGCTTTAGCAGAAGAGGGGAAGATCCACAGTGAAGAAGAAGAATAGGAGGGGTGGTGGCCTCAGAATGGTTGTGTCTTGGGGATCTTCAACCTCATCCACCCAGGGCACAGGGAAGGTGCCGCCCATGGAGTGTAGATCGGGAGGGAGTCATGGAAGCAATCACCGCACGAGTTCGTGGCCACAGAGGCGAGATCGACCTCCGGAGGTGATGGACCATCGATGCTCTGTTTTTCTGCTTACGCATGCAAAAATGCAAAGGGAGCGGGAGGTAGACGCCGGCCCTAAGGCCTAAGATGCATCTGAGATGAGGGTCGTCGGATCAGATCTTGACGGCAGATATTGGCCAATGTTAGGTAAGCTTCTAAAATTCATATCTTGGGCTACAGATCTCGGTTTGGGACAAATAAGATACCTACGGAAAGCTATTCGAGTGTACTATCTTATAAAAATAGTTCCAGAATATAATTTTGATGTCTTCTATTTATTATATTCTGGGTAGACAAAACTATATTATTTTGATGTTTTACCAATCAAAAATAGTAAACGCCTTTAGAAATTTATACAATTTTTACTGAATGTGTATTTTGACATGTCTAACATTACTTCAGAGCCTGATCTTTCATATAAGAAGTTTTATTGTGATTTTTGATATAAATCCTAATAAGGGTATTTTGGGTATTTCACCCATGATATGATTTTTTTCTTATGACCTAATATTTTATACATGATCTTACTACATTGTGTGATTACTTTTCTAGAGATTTGATGGATTTTCTTGTGTTATCATATTTGTATTAAGATTTGGACCTGAGTGATCATTATGTGAGGGTAATAGATGATTATCTTGACAATAAGTGATATATGTATGGCAAATTAGGCCTGATATTAGTAATGTGAGGGTATTCTACTTTGATTTCCTAATTGAGTCAGTAAGTTTAGAATATGTGACTATGTTTGAGAATTATTCTCATTGTATGAAGCATATGTTCATATTAGTGCATAAGACGATTTATGTCTTATTTGAGTATAAAGATAATATTTACTATATAGTATGCATTTTATTTTATTTTAACGCCAAGATTTTATGGTGATTTTAGATTAAAGTTATGTTTAGTCTAAATAAGAATCCTAAGTTGGTATATGTAGTTAGGAAGATGGGGTTTTGATATTTAGAAATAGAAAGAGAGAATATAGGCTTGGACTTATAAAACTTTGATTATATCCAGGTGATTAAGATTTGGAACAAGAAATCAAGACTAAGTTAAGGACATCATCAACACAAGAGGTAAGTGGTTCATGCCCATGAGTATTTATGTTTGTCAAACCAAGTACATTTACATGTTTCTTAGGTAAGACATTCATGTCCTACACTCTAAGTTAAATATGTAAGAATGATTTTATGTGCTTATGATTGTAGAATTTCATATGCTCAATATCTTAAGTAGTGATGTGTCATGGAATGATTCTAAATCATGAAGTTAAGTTCATAAGAAGGATAAGAAAATATAGTTCTATCATATCTCTTAAATATAGATGTAACCATGTATTGAGATTTCAAATAGGAACATGTCATCAAGGTTTCTTATATATGTAGCGATCTAAGAAATTAAAAAGTGAAATAGATTCCTTAATGAGGTTGATGTTTAAAAGTTAAGTATAATGTGAGAATATGAGTGTTGCACATGGTAGACCATGGCCCAATTTCTAGGATAAATGTACTAAAGTGGCATTAAAGATATTGTAACATGAGTTTGTGATGATATTATCATATTATGAGATATTAAGCCATGATTGAGTTGCACGAAGAGAATCTATATGATTTCTACCTTAAGGTTTAAGATTTAAGTTCATACAAATGTATTGAGATCAGACTTAATGAGATTAAATTGAGTATGATTAAGATGCAAGTTAAGATTTTCTAAGGTTCTATTCTATGGTTTATGATCTTAAGACTTAAGTCCATTAAGATCATATTTTGATGAGGTTTTAACATAGAATGAGTTATCTTGCCAAGAATCAGATATCATACTTTAGCTATACACATTACTTAGTTACTTTTGTATATTTAGTATTTCTATACTCATTTCAGATCTCGTCTCATAAGACATTAGACTCATGTGTGATATAATTGGTATAATGAAGTAATCTTACCAAATCATAGTTTTAGAATAAAGTTTACCTAGATAATGAGATACATGATTAAATCCAATAACAGATTCAGTTTAGAACTCAAGAATAAGATATTTAGATTCAAACTTAGACTACTCACTGTGTGAGTAGCCATATTTTGAATAAAGATATATGATAAGGGTTATAGACTCAATCTCAATTATGTTGTACTTTGAGATACATATCCAAAATTCTATAATAGATTATGTTCAGATTTTAAAGAGAAGAGATTCAGATTCAGATTTCAGATTCAGAATTCAGTACATGTTTAGTACTCAGTTTCAGATAAGTTTAGATTCAGTATTTAGTAAAGATAGACGTAAGATAATTAATTTGAAACATTCACATAATGCATTATATAATAAGTCCTCACCAGAGAGTCCTGGGACGATTCAGAGGCGCGTTGCGCCAGACACTGCGGGTGTCACAGAGGGCATGTTATGCCAACAGAGGGTGCGTTGCACCATAGAGGACACTTCGGTGTCAACAGAGGGCACGTTGTGCTAACAGAGGGTGCATTGCACCATAGAGGACACTTCGGTGTCACAGAGGAGGACTTATTGTATAATGATGGCCACAGTCAGATAAAAATCATAAGTAAAAGATACCATAGATTAGAGATGCCCATATTTTCATCCATGAGTAATGATGAGAGGGTATTAGATAAGATAAGTAAGACCTAGGCACTTTGGCGTAGGTCATGAGATCCATGTACCAGGGTACATGTCTCTAGAGAAAGATAAGATAGAAAGATATAAATTTCAGATTAAGAAATAAGAGATTTTATATTTCAGATTTTACTCAGAGCTTGATAGTAATTTGTCGTTTATAATGTCAATTTCAGATTATTAGTCATGTACATTTTTAGAATACTCATGCCACTTACTCTAACGACTGTTTTTCCCAATGCATGGCTGGGGACGCGATGTCCGCAGGGTTGGAGCAGCAGAAGATTTAAAGAATAAGAAAAGGTGTAGCATGTTTTCAAGCTTTCCTAGTGGGGTGCCATCTACCGAGACGATCCAGAGTTTAGACCTCTTCTTTTATGCATGGTCTTGTTATCACAGTATATTAGATGACTTGTTTTCTTTGTCAAAACTATGTATGAATCAGTTTTTCTTACATGCAAAGTGTTTCATTTGCTTTAATTGCAACGACTATCATGTTTGTGACACTCCCAGATGAAGAAAAAAAAATTATTGCTTCCGCTCATGTGTTATGAAAATCTGGGTGTTACACTTTCCTCCCTGTTTGGCTCAATTAGTACCAATAAGGCCGTTCCGGCCCGCAAATAAGTCCAAGACTGTCTCGGCCCCCTGACGCCCGATACACACGCTAACCGGTAAGGGTGCGCGATACGACGACGCGCGACGTAAGGATGCCGCGCGAGAAGGTACTGATGGACGACACGCCTCTTTACCCGACGGGGAACCAAGCGCGCCGCAACTCCTCCATGTGCCGTGCGATATCGGCCACCCACCGGCAGGCACTCCTCACCAAGACGCCCGACAGCCGACCTCCTTGTACCGGGCGATACCCGCGTCAGCCGACCACCAAATGAACGGCGTAAGGGAGGGCACGTGGCGCTTCGAGCACCATATCTGCTCCCGACCAGCTGCCTATAAATAGCAGCTACAGGGAGCCGAAAAGACGGCTTAGACAATTCGGACAAGCTTGGTCACTTCAGGTTTCGGATAGTCGAGTAATCTTCGGAGGAGGCTGCGAGAGCAGGCGTATCGTGCTCCAGTGTTCGTACCAGGCGACACTAGGTGAGCTCTTCCTCATCCCGAGAGGGAGGGGATTGGTTCACCTAGGACTGTACCGGGCGACACTGGGAGCCGATATCGGCCGATGTAGATACGTGACACGAGTGCCCGATACCAGTGCCCGACAGTAGGATACGTAGCTCCATGCCCGACACGATAACGAACCCGATACGCTCCGCCCGTCAGGCGTGTCGCCCGAGAGGGTGTACCGCCCGACTTGAGTGTATCGACCGGGTCCTTGAGCGATACAGTCGCCCGTCACGGTATGCCGCTAGAGAGAGTGTGCCGCCCGACACGGCTGTATCGGGCTAGGCCCTTTGTCCAATATTGGACGGGATGGTTATTGTAGCTTGTCGTCCTTCTACATCAAGAAGGCGACACATATCTTTAATTTTGTTATTTAATTCTTTACTCATGCATTGTAATTAAGACCTTTAATGCTTATAGAAATAGAAATGCTTACTTACTTGCTGCCCTATGCTTGGTGCAATATGTTGGATGATTGCTATGTTTGGTATCTGAACTCTAGCTTGCATGTTTTGGATCACGTTTCACTTAGCTATCGAATCATGTTTTCCCGTCGCAACAACTTCAAGAGTTGTGTTGTGGCTCTAGTGTTTGGTCCGATTCTGGAGTACGAGAGTGCCCGGAACGGAGTTGCTTTAGTAACCTTTCCACTCTAATTTGAGTCTGGTGACCCCTAGAGTGGAACTGATGCCTTGTTAGAGGTGCCCGCTTCGAGAGGAGGGGTACATGATTGGTCCTACCGCAGTTTTATCCTTCATACCTCGCCTTAGCTCCAAGTGTATCCTTCTGTTTCTGTTGCATGAAAACCACTAAAAATTGTTAAATGTCTAAAACCTTAAATCTTTCTAGTAACTCCACTTGGAGATAGTTTTCTTGTTTTGTTCGTGACATCTTTATGCTTCCCTCCTAGGGAATTCATCATCTCTTTATACATGCCGGAGTGTAGCGTGTCGATTCTGGGTTCTCAACACTACCCCCCTTGTCCCTGTGTTCGACCCCGTAAACAAAGTTGCGGGGGCCTAGAAGGATTCAGGTTTATAAATGTAAAAGCTCGACTACCTCAAATTCGCCTCCAATTTTAGGACGCGCGATTTAGGCCGGTCAATAATGTTATGTGGAACCCTAATGAATGATGTGATGTGAGACTCAAATCCAGGGTGATGCCATGTAATGATATGTGAAACCCTAGTGATGGTATAATTGCCAATACACTAAAGTAGATTGTGGCTGACATAATCAAGTAAGATGAGAATGTTATACCATGAAAGGTGAAATTGATAAGCCATATGAATGGTAATATTGATACTTTAATATGTAAGGGTATAAGGGACAAGGTGATGCCTAGATCATTATTTATCCAACTCTATACATGTGATTAACTTCACATTCATGTGTCAACCCTATACACCTTACAAAGATGAGGACAAGACACTTTTAGGAAGTGATCTATGCAATACTAGATAAGGATGTGGATGATATCCTAAGAGTTGAAATACATAAAGTGGTTGATAATAGTTTATTCTATATCAACAATGCTAAACCATTAAGATAAGTCCATATCATTAAAGATAGTCAGACAAATCTAATGTGTAACCTATACACTATATAATGAAAGTGATATGTGAGTGGTTAAAAGTATTAAGAGGGAAATACCTTAATACAAGGTTTATTGATTAACCTAAGTAAGATGGAAATGATGAGGAAAGTGATATAGTAAGACACATGATAGATATCACATTTAATATTTCAGGGTTGATATACCTTGATGCATCAATCCAATATATTTGGAAAAGAAACACAAGAAGTGTGTGTCATGTAAATTATTACAATGAAGATGTAATGAATTCAATGTACTTTGATAAGTGTTGGCTAAACACTATGAGAAAAGGGTTAAGCCAAGATAATGGGTATGATATAAACATACCATGGTAAGGTTGAGAGAGGAACTCATACCTTGAATTGATATTCATAAATGATATATGATGAAAGTAATGATCATGAGTAAATACTTATGATAGTTTTGAATGCTACTAGAGGGGTGGAGCAATATATTGGGGTTGAACTAATGATGTAAACATGAAACCCTAACTAATGTGAAATGGGAGATCCTAACCCTAAATTGGGTGATGGAATGGAAAATCCTATTTGATAGTAAACCTTGTTCCTGATAAAGGAATAGTGGTGTTACTATTGTATCATATGATGAGATAAATGATTTATATGATTGTTATCATGTCTATTAATCATGCATATATCATGAGGTGATGATGATAGCCAGAGTTGAGCTATGGCTTTTATATAATGACAATGCTGATTGGCCTTGTGTGCCTTTATGTTGTTGTTGCCTAGTAAAAGTAACAAAATGTACATGGACTTTATGAGTCACATGAGTAAGTTGTTCCCTAGTGAAAGGTGACAAGACACTTAATGGGCCTTGTGAGCCATGTGTGATGCTTGTGTAATAAGTATCATGTATACCTCGGTCTGAGAACCTAGAGGTAATAGTTACCCAACAAGTGGTAACAGTGATTAGTGATGAACTGAGGGTATGAATACCCAGATTTAATAAGTATGATAATGATGTTGTTGAGAGATGTGAACTTTCAAGAAATGAAATGAGAGACTAAGATCCCAATGTCTTATAAAGACTGAGAAGTGATTGATGAAAATAGTACATGTTTCTTTGTAGCATTTATCTGAATAAGTTATGTTTGAGAACTTGACTGATGCTAAAAGAATATGCTAATATACTTAATTAATCAAGTGAAATTATATCATGTAGAGCCCTGACCATAGATCCATCATCGTTAGTAATTTGGTGATGGTGAAATGGGTGCTCCACGGCAAAACCCGGAATGCATATTTTGAATATGTGGGGGCAATGGGCGAATGTATCCTGGCGTCCTAATGAGGGAATTGATACAAGGTATACATTAAACCTCTCAGTCCTTCATTATTGTATCGGGATGGATGTATCACAAATCTCTCGATGATTGGGATAGATGCAGTACATATCTCCCAATAATGTTAATGTCGGATCGATGGAGGTAAACATGAAATCTCCCAATCGCGAAGAGAGTGCAGCACGCCACTGTAACTCTAATAGCGAACTGGAAAGCTATATTGAGCAGTTGACATAGTCCTGCTTGTGGTCCCGTGCTGACTGGGATGTGGGAGGTCTTGGTATCCGGCTCTACCATTGACCTTGTATGGTACCGATTTCGACTTCGCAGTGGTCGGTTGGAGTATGAGCGGTATACCTCATCTCCTCAGGGCATAAGTGTGATTGTAAAATGTAAACAGTCGTATAACATGTTTGCTTAAGGATTAAATACGGAAATTCATTGGCTGATGTTACATTTCTTTTATGCATCTTTAGTTGATAGATGTTATTCATATCTCTTTATATTCATTGCAAGTAGATGGATGAATTATGATTATACCATGAATAGATGCAATGCTCTCCTTAGGAAAGGAGATTACTTTACTATTGTTGTTAATATATAAGAATCCTGCTCAGTTTTATCATAATAAACTATTATAACAATGTTTTAGCAGAGATCTATATCTCCTGCTAGGGCAATTTACAATTGTCTCACCCCCGTGGGATCCGATGTTTTTAGGTGGACGCAGACGAAGAAGCAGAAACCCTATAGCAGAGAAAGAACAACATCAGCATCAAGGACAGTAGTAATATCTCAGGTGGAGATACTGCCTGTCAAGTCATATAGAAAGTAGTCCTATGTGTCGTCTTTGTACTCTCAGCTCCTCAGAATTTATAGTTAGTGTTTTAATGAACTGATCTGAGATTTTGGCTTGATGCCTTGAGGTTCTTATGCTGTCTGTATATAATGTTAATAGGGCAGCTGATGTTGTAATCCTCGAGAAGAGTTTATGTAAGTCATGTACTTATGAACCATGATGTGAATGTTATACTTTGGTTCTTGATGAAAGAGATTTCCTATGTGTGGATCTCTTTGCAAAAAGTTTTAATTTTTAGTGATTTTTAGTAATCCGCTGCAAACAATTCACTTCCGCATTAGTTAATCTTGTTTTTATGAGTCAGACGTCACATCTTTACCTTTTGAAAATTAGGGATGGAATTCCCCATCAATAGTATGCCATCTGCATACAATATGAGGAATGTCACTATGCTCCCACTAACCTTCTTATACACACAAGGTTCACCTTCATTTTGAATAAAGCCAAAATCTTTGACTGTCTCATCAAAATAAAGATTCCAACTCTGAGATGCTTGCTTCAATCCATAGATTGATCTTTGTAGCTTACAAACTTTATTTGCATCCTTTAGATTTATAAAACCCTCAGGTTGTGTCATGTATGCATCCTCGAGAAGATTCATGTTAAGGAATGTGGTTTTAACATCCATCTGCCAAATCTCATACTCATGATAAGCTGCAATTGCAAGCACGATCTCTATACCTGGTCTTAGAGCAAGTCCAACCACATCTCCTCGTCGTTGTAGTCGTTCAACACTACTGGGACTCGTTTGTAATAGCTCCTGGTTTCTACCACAGACATTAAACTCGGACGGCGCCTGCAGCAACTCCTCCATAGACTATAGGCTGACATTGTCCTCCTAGTAACAGGAAAAGGCCACCTCACCTCTATGGAAGTTCACACAGACCACTCAAAACTCATGTCGTCCTATAAAAAATGACATGAAGGAGTTGTCCCTCCCGTTGGTGTACTAGTCACCAACTTGCTCTCCCACAATTGTTCTCCCTTGCTATATATCCCTCCCTTTATAGGGTAGGACTTGCTTAAGTTCTCTCAGTAACCACAACCAAAAAAGACAAACAATTGTCAGAGGTAATTGATGTATTTTAGAAGCCCCCAATACCCCTCTATTTATAGGAGGGGTTAGGGTCTAAGTTCCCAGTTTGTGTGGCAGTGGAAGGGAACATAATCTCAAATTTTAGCTAAGAAAATCAGTCAGTTGGCACGCGAGCCGATCAGTTTTCCTAGAGAATCAGTCCATTCATCATGTTTCTCAATCACATATGAATTGGAAATCTATTCCAATTAATGCACGACATGACATAAGCACTAATCATTGATGCATTTGAATTGCACCATGATTGGGCATTTTGCTAAGAGAAACGGTTGTCTCGCGCTACAAACCGATCAGTTTGCTAAGCGATCTGGTCGTTTCACTCCCTAGCTTATCTAGAATTTAGCTAATGCAATATCCAATCAACCTAACACTCCAACTGGTCGTTTCATCACTTGAGCTGAACGGTTGGGAGTCTAGTTAGCTAATTTGTTGCTTGAATTGGACGCCTAAACACTCTAGCACTCAATTCAATTATCATTCTTGATCAAACTCCTCTTCTAGGTTAGTTCCTATATGTGTGACCCTATAGGTTTCATATTACGTTAGCAGTGAATGTCCATAACCAATTATGACATCATAAGCAATGAGTGGTGCCTAGTAGCACATCAATGTTACCTAAGTAAATGAAAAGTTGGAGAATAACTTCAACCTACAATCTGTGTATGGTGTTACAGTGTTTTTATAGTCCCTTTATCACTGATATATAGATTGAACTCGAGGCATGGAGTAATCATCCTCTTCAACCTTCAATCTATGTTCCTTAAACTAGAGTAGATTATCTGAGATATATGTGAGCTCAATATCACATATTGACTCACATGTGCATGGCTATGCATTTCTTAGTCTCTTTTATCAAGAGGCCTAGGATATCATACTCCCATAGGAGGGACAAATCCCATCTAATCACTCACAATCAGTCTCCATGTGTCACAGTCACCCAATCATCACCGTTATGGAAACCCTTATTTAGGAATATGTTGGATGATGTCAAAGCATACTGAATGACATGTGATGAGTGTAGTGACTTCTAGTCTAAGAACCATAATCACCGACACTATGAGAGCTATGACAACCATTACAATGATTTCCATGTACCAGTCTCATGGTGGGTCTGTCAGATACACTTCTCTCTAACATGTATCTATGTCTTTGGTTTGATATCACATATCATGACTGATGAGATCTTGTCATCAACCAACACCCACTCTAGTCTTGAGTATTACTGTTGTCTAAATTGCTTCCACAATAATAACTGAGTAGGGACGTAAAAAGAATGTATACCCTTGACATCCGTATGATCCCATTGTTCAGATACTCAACTCGAAGACATACATCATTGAGTAATATCATCCTTTAGACATTTATATGTCACATCATTATCTCATAGCTGAATAGAATAAAATAAATCAGAAGTTTGCCTTTATTATTAGTCAAATCATTTACAAGTTATTCCATTACAATCATCATATGATTGACTCTCTGGGCATACATACCAATAAGGTTTGCTATATATGGATAACCCCATCATTTCCTATGATTAAAGAAAAATATTCAATTTACCTCAATTCTACGAACACATGGCATCTGCTTATTGGCCTGCACGCCTTCACAACCCAAGGCCGCGCTAAGCGGGCGGGTCCCACGCCCTTTGGGTATACTAGCCCTAAACCGACAACCAATCTAGGTTACACTAGGTTCGTTTGGATGTAGACTGGATCCTGACTCTTCCCTTCCATAAATGCCCGTGTCCGCGTCTCTGCGATGGAGCGAGCAACAACGTCAGGTTCTAATCATTGTAATTGGCATTGCAGCTACCTTCAACGCCCAACCTCCAAGAAGGGACGCCATCCACCCGAATTGTCTCTGGCCTACAACTAACTCCTCCCAAGGCCCTTCTAGTCGTCTGCTATCAACACTTAGATCATCTGTCATCACCTGCCAAGGTTCAACCCAATAACATCAAAGTCGCTGCTTCATATCACAACCAGGATAGAGGGGTGCTTCCTGTCCTGGCCGTCCTCAGGTCCATCCCCAGGCTACCATAGGCAGGTGGTTTGCATAGAGACTTGCAAGTAATGGGCATCTCTAGTCACAGGTGTGGAGGAAGACTACTTCTTGACCACTTGATTGGTTGGTTTTGCCTACGAGTCACAAGCAGGGTTGACACCACCCATGCATCTTCAGATCAATAGAGAAAGTGTTGACCTTGATCAAGTACTACTTCTACCTACAACCAACCTAGGATTGTAGTTGGGATTTCAAGAAAAGGGTTGTACTCTCTCTCGTCTTTGTATATAGGATGTAAGTAGTCCTTCTAGGGTTACAGTGAAGTAAGAAGATGAAGAGAGGGAGAGAATGAGATATTAGTATCGACACATGGCTTGACTACCCTTCTAGTCATGAGATCGAAGGAGAATCTCCTCGAAAGTATGAGTTCCCCTACTATATAACCACGGGTGAGAAACCATTGAGGGTCATAATACACAATATGGAAGGTGTTATCATACTAATCACTACTAGTGTTATATATATGTGTGTGTGTGTTTATATATATATATATGTATATATATATATATATATATATATCCTTCCCTTCTCATTTCCTTTTTTCTTTTCTTTGTTGTACAAGGAAGTTGTCAAAAGGCAAGGTATTCCATAAATACAAGTTACCATCTTTTATGAGTAACCAAATAAAAGATATCTCTTTTATTCAACAATTGGTCTCCAACTCAAAATAGGAGAAAGGCAAGGCATCTCATTTAGGGAGTCATTATATAATTCTACTTCCTTTATATAAAAACTCTATGTATTTATTCTATAATCCAAAGGGGGCATGAGGAGAAACCAATATTTCTTATTTTTGGCAAAACAAAAGCCATTAAGAAAGCATATAAATATTTGGTACACATTGATTAATTGGTCATTTATTCTATTGAAAAACCATTTTATCATTGATTTCTAGATTATTCTTTTATCTCTCTCCTTCATATATCATTTAAACATATTATTCTCATTCTATGACCACTCATTAAAACCTTTTCCCATTATAGTTAGTAATTGAGATTCATTGAGATGTCTTTTATATGTGAAAATTGCTCCTTTAGACATCTCATTATAACAATACCCATTATCTCATAGAATGTCCTTTTTCTCCCAATTTCTAGAATGTCTTCCTTTCCTTATTATTTTCAAGTATACCAAAAATCAGATCAAAATAATACTAATTGGCATCTCAAAACATATGTTGCCACACTTGGCTAGATAATTACTCTTTTAATTATCTAACACACCATGCATCTTATTTTCCTTTGGAAACTTTCATATTATCATATTTCTATTTTTCAACAATTCATAAAGTCATTATTATTTATTCATGTATGAATTCCTTCTATTTATTTAACTTGTTCCACAAGCACCCATGCCACACATGCGATTAACATTATTATTCCACCAATAATACCATTGGAGAAAACTATAATGCTTTGTATTTATATCATTGTTTTTCACCAAAATTGAGGATATAACACACCCTAAACTATAAATAGGATCCCTTTGGCTTCATCCCATGGTTGAAAAGCACTATGAAGGTCCCTATAATACAATTGAGAGAGATTTTATCTCCAAGAACCTCCATCCACTCTCATGAGCTTAATCATTTGCTACATCCATTAAAGTGAGTAGGAGATTTGTATGAGAGCTAGTTCTACATGTATATCTTGTGAAGCTCTCACTTACTCCACCTCCCAATCTCTCTTTCTACCATGAAGATGAAGATGAATATTCTCTCTCTTGGCTAAGAGAGGCGAATACGAAAAAAGGAATGAGTCCCTTGGTGAAAATATTTCTCATTGGTGAAGGTAAAACCAAAGGCGGAAAATTAAAGACAAGAGTGGGTAAGACCTTGAAGGCCGAAGACTAGTTGCAAGAGTGGATAAGTCATTGGAGAAGACCAAAGACTCCTTGCAAGAGTAGGTTAGTCCTTGGGAAGGCGGAAGACTCTTGGTCATGGATAAGTAACTCCTTTGCAATGGTTCTTGGCTCCTTGATCTGAAAAGAAATGCTACTTTGGCCCTTGACCTAGAAAAAGGTGGTCTTATATTGCAACTCTTATAATGAAATATAAGGTGTGAGAGATGGTTGAAAATCCTAGAGATTGATCCCTCTAGGTAGTGGATGTACATCTCCTAGTTTGGAGGTTGAAACCACCATAAATAACTCGTGTTATTTGATACTTGTTCAACATATCTCTCCCTTACTATGCTCGTTTAGTTGCACTCAAAGTTCATACTTACAATTTTATCTTGGAAATATCTTAAAGGTCTAATGAATTTTATTTAAGTACTTTTAGCACTATTCACACCCTCTAGAACCCATTACAGATGCAACAAGAGTATAGAAGCTTTTGCACCAGAAAGACAGAGGAGAAGGAGCCAAAACCAGAGAGTTCTGTGTTAACTGAGAAAGAGGTGACAAAAATCCCATTTAACAAAGCATCACATGCGGTTATATCCCGAAAGGTTGTGTTACAATTAAAAACTGATGAAGGTTTTGGAATCATCTAAAGGAACTAGGACAACTTCAAAAGGAGGCGACACATGTCTGAAATGGTCAAGTGAATCAAATGACAAAATCAAACTAAGGCCACACCCTCACAAAGAGCAAGGGGAAATCCGAGTTTACTCCACCCTTACGCGCGCAGAACGCGACATGCGACAAAATGTCTCATTAAAGGATTTTTGAACCAAACCGACCTAAAGTTGGACTGCCCTACCAGGCCCATGCGAGGCCCCTGATCCCTTGTGGTCCTCAAATAATCGATGGATACGAATCTATATATACAGAGGAAAGAAGTTTTAGAAGTACTCTATGTGGGACTAAAACTCTTCCTTTGTATTTGAAATACACATAAAATCAACACATACCACATAGTGTCCATCAAAATATAAACCCCACAGTCACATTTCTCGATTTCAACCTCCATCATGAGTTGTAGAAGAGGGGTGTGAGATTTTTTTTCTCTCCTAATCCCAATATTTTGAATACAACAAAAATCACGTGTATAAAATTGTAAAGACCCACTGAAATGATTTCGGATTGATAGATAGGCGTTCTAGAGTACCTTGGTAGGTTCTTTTATATATATACATGTATTGGGCAAATTATTGTTGTTGATTTTCACATACGGTTAATAGACGTATGAGTTTATCGTTTTATCCTTACTCTCCTTATTTAACCTGTGGTAATATACTGTTTCAATTGACAGCCCTAAATATGTGTCGGCTTAGTTTGAATTAATTAGACTATAGTTTAAGACGGAATCAAATTGTTATTGTGGTTCGAGAGAAATTAATAAAATCATATCAAACTAACCATCTTATTCTATAAAAGAAAACCGAGCTGGTTGTTTTGGTTTAATTTCATTAGGTTCTATAGTCTGGTTTGGTTTCGCCTTTCGGCCTTCGCTCCCGGCCTACAATCACATCAACGCCCTTCCACAGAAAGCGTCCGAACTCCGGAGGTTCTCTCTGGGCAACTGAGAACCAATACACCTAGCGCGGCGCACTACAGAGCAGGAAGATGACGACCGCCCCACCTCCCGCCCCGGCGCCAGCTCCCGCGGCGCCGGCCGCCACGGGCGACGCGCCATCTTCCGTTCCGCCAAACGTCACCATCTACATCAATAACCTCAACGAGAAGATCAAGCTTGATGGTTCGCCCTCTTCCCCGTCTCTCTCTCTGTCATGTATATATGCGCCATTGTGCTTGCCCTGTCTCCTGTTCTGCAATGTTTTGTACCTGTTCTTTTGGGTGTTTACCATTCGCTGTAGTAATTTTTGCCTTTTGGATAAACCCACACGTTTATTGGAATTCCTCTCCCACTCCACTAGGTCAGGATTGCTATACTGGTTAATGTTACGGCTTTCAGAACCTAAACAAAGGGGAAAAGCAACAGTTTTCTGCCCGTAGTCCGTCCTCCGAGGTTAACGAGGGGTTGACGTAGTTAAAAGGGCGTGTCCTCCTTTCAACAGCCAAGCATTGGTTCGTCATCAGGACGGTGCGTTTCCTCTACATCTCGTCCGCAACGAATACCTTTTGGTTTCTCTACATGCCACTAGACCTGACTATTTAGGCCATTTAGCAAAGGATTCCGTAACTGATCGTGTGGGATCTAAGTGATCACATTTCTTTAAATAGTAATAATCTAAGCACTTCAATCTCTAGCTGTTGGCTAAACAAATCGTATCAGCATTTTGTCTTTGGAACTATACTTTAGAATGATGTAATTTGACTACACCAACCGCAGTCAGCTGATTTAGCTGCTGGCCTGGTTAGTCATAGACAGAGGCTTCTCTAGAACTCTGGTTTATGGTCATTCCTTATCCCTTGAGTATCTTACTCCCTTCAGCTTATGACGGCACAAGGAAGCTCTAAACTAATACATTTAGCTTCCCCCATCCCCAAATTGTTTTTTCTTTTGGGTTGAATTGTGATTTGTACGATGGTGCTTTACAAATGTGCAATGGGTTTTGATGCCACTGGATTTGAAAGGTTGAAAGCGAAATCCTCAGATACTTCTTACCTGATCATAAATGAAAACGAAGAAGTAGAAAATCATGCCTTTTGCTGCATGCATAAATATTCATTCATTCTGAATGTTGTACATGATGCCATTATAGCTCTGTTGAAATGTGATTGAAGCCTTTCCTTCTTAGAAACAACGCAGGTTCAACTCGACTAAAAGCCGAAGGACCTGGACTGGATTTATTATTTTCTGGCCATTCACCATCAAAAGAAGAAAGAGGATTGAATTTGATTTCAGCTTTTAACCTTATGCAATGCGAGCAATAGGCGGAGGGAAAGGATGGTAGAGCATCTAGCCTGAAAAGGGTGGATTTGAACTTTTCAGCACCCAACTCAAATCTGACAAAGTGACAATCTACTTGCAAAAAGGAAAGACTCTGTCCGACAAGGTCTCCTGTGGCTCTTCTTTTCTATATGATCTCACATAGCTCTCGCTGTGTCAAGGATAAGTTGCAACGGCAAGGTTTGTTAGCTATATATACACAGTTATCCAGGTTCCCACTTGGGCTCCGCTTAGGCTCGCCTAGGCCTCCTAGGCTCTAGGTGGTTCACCTTAAACTGGGCGCCTAGGCTTTTAGATAATGAAAGTGGATTCCTAATGCCTTTTAGGGCCAAATTAAGACACTTAAAAACAAAATTAGCATAACTCCGGTCTGAATTTGGTCAAATTAGATCATGCTTAGTTATTTTTGGGAAGATATAGATCTGATACAGGCCAAATCAAATCTAATTTGGGCAGATTAGGTCTTCTTTGTGGGGAAATAGGTCTACATTGGGGAAAATATATCTTATTTGGGGGAACTATGTCTGATTTCGCCAAATTAGGGCTCATTTAGGTCAATGTAGGACAAACTAGGGGAAGGTATGTCAGATTAGGTCATGTTATGGCAAAATAGGTCTGACTCAGGCTAAATTAGGGAAGACCAAGTTAAATTAGGTCCAACTTATAACATGTTAGGTCAAATTAAGGCCGAATATGTCTAGCTTAGGTCATGACATGTGCGATGTAGATGAAGTTATGATTGATTAAGCTTAGGGATAATCAATAAAAGTGTACATAGTGATGTATATATATTTGAATATAGCTAAATTTATTACGCAAAATCATTTATATATATGTAAAATATAAACAAATATGAAGAATTCCTAGAAATGCTAGGCCCCCGCCTAGGCGCCTAGGTCCCCCATGCTTCCCTTGGGTGGGAAAAGACCACCTAGCCTCCTAGACAAGTATGTATATATGTAGTCCGGTTTCATGTGAAGAAGAAGAAAGGAGGAATAAAGGTATCAACAACATTCAAAAAGGTGCAAGGGAGGCCCTCCTCATGTGGCGATTCTGCCACGTGGCAGTTATACTGCTTTGCAAACAAGGGAAAAGAAATAGGGAGGCTTTGCTGCATGGATATTTTGGTCAAACATGTAAACAGTAAAAGGGGATAATTCTCTGAGAAAGCCCCTCAAACGAGTGTATATTCAAATAGTATTTCATAGAAAACTTCATATATTTCCACCAAGCCAAAGGTGATAAAGAAAGGAAAAAGATATGCATTTGGGTATCCTGCACTCTAGTTTAGTAGTTCAGTCATCATGTCCAAGTGTCCCTTGATTTTGCTTAAATCTGGGTTCTTGTTACGGGTGTCAAAATATCGGTTCCCGGTCCGGACAACAACCGGGTTGATACAAAATAGCTCAACCCGGAACCGACCCAGAACCAAATTTTTTACAGGGTGGTATGTTTGGAACCGGACCCGGTTTCAATCTATAACCCAGAACCGAATCCAGATCATATACTTTTGTTAATTATTGATGGTATGTAGTAATTTGTACATGATAAGAACTTGTTTTCTCAAAATTTGTCAACCCGGATTCAATCCGAAACCAAAACCGAATATTTCCGGGTTGGACGGAGTCGGGTTCATGGGTTTGGACAAAATTTGACAGCCCTAGCTCTTGTTCACTAGCAAATTTATTTATTGTACTCGCATGCTTTGACTAGAGTCACTTGACAATAAATTTGCCCCAAACTCCTCTCACACAAGGAATGAGTCGAAGAAAGGCCCATCATATAAATTTTTTACTTAATCCTATTTCTTTTTGACAAAACTTGTGTCTCTAATTCATGTTGCAGTTAACATGTCTCTCAATACTATCAGTCCCTTTGTTAGGATTTAAATCTGTTGGTTAGCCTGAACCATTGGAGCATTCTTAAGGTGAAAAGTCAGATTGTGTTGAAGTTGTACATTTAACCACTGACACAGGTTTAGGAAAATCTAGAATAACGATTTTTGTGAGATATTGGTTTTTGCTTTAACTCAAGTAGGGCTGGCAAGTTTTGACCCGACAAAATCCAAACAAGAACCGAAAAGACCCGAAATTAGTTAATTTAAGGATTCCATCAAAACATCCGATTTCAAGACTTCTGAACATCTTGCTTCAGATCAAACAGTTGAACCGATTGCTGCCCCTGAACTCAAATTTTATCTTTCACAGAAACGGAGCCGTGCTAAGCTGAGCGATGCTTGTTTGAGGAGAGAAACGGGTGAGAAACTTTTGATTTAGATATGGATTTGTTCCAGAAGCTTGTTGGATTTTGCAGATGCATCTGGATTATTGACTTAAATAATAGTTTTATCTATATACATAATCTAACACTTATAAGTTATAACTTGGCTGCATAATGCTTTCATCTCCAACTGTGGTGCATTTTGCTATTTCGAATGTTCTGAGCAGTGTTAGCATTTCAGAATTCAATTTCTAAATCTGTTTTCTTTTCCTGAAGCTCATTCTGATTGTTTGTAATGTATTCAGCTTCATGCCGCCATCATGTTACCTTTACTGATCAAAGCATGTTTGTTTTCCTTATTACTGTTACATTGTTCAATAAATTTATTTGCTTTTCAGAGCTCAAGAAATCTTTGCACGCGGTGTTCTCTCAATTTGGGAAAATATTGGAAGTACTTGCATTTAAGACTCTAAAACACAAAGGACAGGCTTGGGTTATCTTTGAGGAAGTCCCTTCTGCAACAGAGGCTTTAAAGCGGATGCAAGGGTTTCCCTTTTATGACAAACCAATGGTGAGTTCAACTTATAGCTTATTGAACATGTCTCTATGAAGTAAATACCGTCTTTTTTTAGAGCTGTATAGATTGATATGTATATGTGGAACTGTAAGACTAGGTATGGATAGAGACCATTTTTAGGTATGAGTATATATATTTAATTTTGTCACACTATTGACATTATCATCTCGGACTAGTGGTATCTGACTAGTGATAATTCCTTGGTCATTGAGTAATTGAAAGAGACATCTTGGACCATGAGTTCATACGTAAAAATCTTCATTTGGACTTGAAGCAAACATGTTTGGTATAAATGAATCACATTCATTTGGAATACCTATCTACCATCACCTTGTTATTAGAGAGCATTAACCTTCTGACCCATATCTTGGTATCTAGGAAGTACGGACACGGACACGGACACGGACACGGACACGGACACGGACACGGACACGGACACGGACACGGACACGGGACACAACGATTTTGAAAAATTTAGGACACGGACACGGCGTGGACACGACATATTTTTTTTACTAATATATATATATATATGTATTTTTTATATATAAATTTATGCAATCATGGAAAGTGAATTGTACAATTCAGATTTCATTCACTTGATGGGCAGACAATCATTCATAAAACCATAATTCCACAATCCATAATTTCAACTTTCAAGCAAGGCTACAAACTACAAAGCTAATACAGCCTCAAAAAGATACATGATCGTGATAGAAGCATCACCTAGACCTATACATAACTACTCAACTAAAACAGAAACATCATCATTATCATCACCATCATCATTAACTAGCAAACCCTCCATGCCAGGCTCATCAAGTGAGAGGTTAGCCACCTCAAGAAGTCCAGCGCCTGCAAATGAATCAAAGGCATCTCCAGCAATATCCCACATCTTTGACTCCCCTTCATTGTACTCTGGCTTCTTCCTTGATAAGAGACGAAGATTGGAATGGACAAATACTAGATCCTCTCCTCTTTTCGGAGTAATCTTGTTCCTCCTCAAAGAGTTGATGAATGAGTATGTGCTCCAATTCCTCTCACTGCAAGAGGAAGAACATGGTTGCTGAAGTAATCTGTTTGCTAGTTTTTGAAGATGTGGGGTAGTTCCTCCATGGACAAGCCACCAAATATGTGGCTCCATGATCTCCGTGTCAGTCAATGATTCAAATCCTCCAAAAGCTTCAATACGAGAGGAAAACTTAGCAAACTCAATGTTCACTAAGCGGCGTTCCTCTAGACTAGGAAAATATCTTTTCAAACATCTTGATCTTTCAGCTGAGATCTCTAAATCTTGATTTGGAGCAACCCTAGTTTGATCCTCATTCAACCAACTATTACAATAGTACCTATAAGAGAATAAATAGTATGTGTGAGATAAATTATAGCAAGTGATATTTAACATAAAGAACTTTAGCAAAATATGCTTACTTAGGGTTCAAAGAATGAGTCATGCAATGGAGAGGAGTGTTGCTTTTGTTCCATCTATCCACCAAGATCTTGTGAACAACAGAATAAAAATTGGACTCCTCTTGATGGCTTTTCCTCTCATGCTTGTAGATGATAACTTTGACTTTTTCAATCATGGTGTCCCACATGTCATACACCAAATGCAAGCATGGCTTATCAGTGTCGATTGCCCTTAGCATGTCATACATGGGCTCAGTGAAAGACAAAATGTAATCCACTTTATCCCACCAGATGTCATCCAAGATTTTATCTTTGACAGATTGGGCCTTAACAACATCATCCTCCCTAATGAGGGTCCACTTCTCACTTACTACCATGTTTCCAAGACCAACCTTTATGGCCCTCAACCTCTTGAGCATCACAATTGTTGAAGCAAATCGAGTCTCTGCAATAGCAAGCATCTTCAATTGTACAAATTCATTAAACATAGCAAGTCTCATGGAATGGTTCATAATGAAAGTGCGAATGAAAGATGCATCCATAGCAACCTCGGTAATCCAAGAACACTCTTCATACACCACATTATTTGCCTCAGTGTTCTTTGCAGCACAAATGTTCTTCAATGCAAGATTCAATGTGTGCACCACACATGGAGTCCAGAATATGTGAGGGTAATCAACCTCCACAAGTATGCCAACCCCCTTGCAAACAGGAGCATTGTCTGTTATGATCTGAACCACATTTTGTGGTCCAACTTCTTGGATGCATTGCTTCATCAGATTTGCAATATAGTATTTATCTTTGTAATCACCCTCACAGCTGACAGGCTTCAAGAACATTGGCCCGCTCTCAGACACTGCCATGAAATTAATTAAAGGCCTCCTTTGGGCATCAGTCCAACCATCAGAAACAATACTCACACCTAAATTCTTCCAATTTTCCTTTATAGGCTCAAGTTGCTTCTCAAGGTTGGCCCTCTCCCGCTGCAATAGAGTGGTACTCAATGAATTGTATCCAGGAGGAACATATCCAGGAATAGCATTATTAGCAGAATATGAGAAAGCAGCAAAATAATGTGGATTTCTAGCCAAGTTGAAAGGCAATCCTCCAGAATAAAACATGCGTGCAATTTCAGAATTCAAGCGCTCTCTCTTCTCAAGGTTAAATGCTTTCTCTAGTGCTGAACACCCTATGCACTTCCGCTTTCTAGGATCAACAACATAGCCATCTTGCCTAAAAGATAGTCCCATTGTGGAGCTTGCACTCGCACTATGACTACCTTGGCTTGAGAATGTGCGACTACCAGGCAATGGCACTTGCCTAGGAGCAGCTTGCTTTAATCTTGCCTCTGCTTCATCACACACTCTTTGCATATCAGAAATATTTGCTATATTAACTTTTCCACAAACCTTGATGCCATGACCAGGAGTCCTCAATAAGTGCGCCTTCACCCTAGAATATGACCCCTTAAAAGTGGTCATACAATAGTTGCATTGAAACAAGTAGTTTCCCCCTTTTGCAGCCTTCTCCAACTTTGTGACATATTGCCACAAAGGAGTGGTGTCATCCACCACTTCTCGCTCCAAATTTGTCGGATTCATGTCCTAAATCAACCGACAAGAACAAACAAATACAACAAACCACAATCAAATTCATTCAACCATTACCAAACAAGAGATGGCAGGTATAGACAATTAAATACATCAGTAAAATCAGTTGTATAATAAGCTCAGTAAAACAGTAAATTTCATTCCTTGCAAATGCAATCAGTCCAACCAATTCCAGCAGCAGATTAAATTGACACAATCAAATTTATGCTGTAGATTATTTGATCAATCAATTGATTCAAATTCCATGCAAACAATAAACTTAATCAATTCAATTGCAAGTTTACAACAAGACCCATGCAGCAGTAAACTTTAAATTCGTAATATTAATAATTTACTAAGAATGAGGGGGTAAGGGGGTATAAGGAGAAGGGGATTGAGATGAGAAACGGAAGAAAATTATATGTGGAGAAGAATGACCAATAAATTGGGACAGCAGGGCGTGCAGCAGGTTGAGCAAGAGGGAGATTAGGAAATTAGTTGTCATGGATGTAGATATTGGGGGAATAGGGAGTGGAGGAGGAAGAAAATAGGAAGATTATGGAGTGGAGAAAGTGAAGGAGGAAGATAGGGACGAAGTGCAGCAGGTTGGGAGAAAAAAGAATGTCCAGTAGAAAGAAATCGTACAGGAGGTCGGGAGATCAGAAAAAATATGTAAGAGGAGAAAGAAATCAGAGAGAATGGGGAATTGAGGAAGTAGAGAAGGAAAGAAAACGTAGAGGATGGGGACGAAGTGGAGGAAGTAAGGAGAAAAACATAAAAAAAGGAGGAAAGCAGTACCTGTCTTCGGAGGAGAGAGCGCTGGAGATGAAGGCCTTCACGGCGGCAACCAAAGCTTGCGTTCCGGCGGCGCAACAGCTTGCTTTCCGGCGGCGCAGCAGCTGGTCGACGACGGCAGCGGCGCGGCTACTTGCAGCTGCTCCTCTCCTCGCGGCTGCTTGCTGCTGCTGGGGCAGATGTCCTTGCGAGGTTGCTGCTGGTAGTTGCCGGAGACGTGGCTCGCGACGGCTACTGGAGTGGCTGCGTTGGAGATGCAGCTTCCTTGGCGGCAACCGGAGAAGCAATGAGCGCGAACGGGAGAGACGAAGGAACCCCAGAGAGACGGGCGGGGGTTTTAGGGCTTTGGGAGTGTCGGAAGACTCGGGACAGACTCGCGCGAACCGGGTGAGGGGGATCTTTTTTTATTTTGTTAGGGATATCTTGACTGGGCCGCGTGATGTAATGGGCCGACGTGTCCAGGCCGTGTCCAACCCCTAAAATTCCAAAAAAAAAGTGGATACGCCAGGGCTGTGTCCACGGCATGGCCGCGTCCGACACGGATTGAAGACGGCCACGGGAGGTCCAGGGAAGTGTCCGTGCTTCCTAGCTTGGTATCTACAATGTTTCAAATCTTTACCCATTCATCAACAAGGGTCTAAGATCTGCATGCCCTACAATACAAAGCACAAGGGCTCTAGTTTTCTCTACATGCTTGGTGGCCCTAGCAACTGTCTACTCTGTGGGGAACATGGTGCTGTTAGAAGTTGCATGGTTGATGCTGGTGCTAGTTTTTCAATGTGTAATAGTGTGGGCATCATTGATTATGTGTTGAATGGTGGCGGTTTTATGTGAAGAGGGGAGATCAAAGGAAAAACGAAATAATCTATTCCTCTAATTATATTAAACTACCTGGGACAAGATCCCAAGGCTAGTCTTTACAATAAAAGACCAAACACTACTCCTGAGGCGATTGCATAAATTGCCAAACAAAATATTAAATTACAACCAAACAATCAAAACTTGCAGCTTGGTGGACATAACTAGACAAACTGCACTTAGGCCCCTACATTTAAATGTATAAAGAAAATATTGTATTGCACGCGCCCTGCTTCAAATAGAGCAGGTAGGCTTGTAGTGTAATAATTTTGGTGGTATTTTGGATGGTGCCAGTGGTTGAATGGTAGATACTAATTGTGGCAACATTCGTTTTATGCTGCGGTACACATATCCTATCAACTAAACATACATTGAATTACTTAATACGTATATTATAAATATACTACATATTTGTCTATACGAATATTGTTCAACTTTAATGTAACACTGTATTCTACTTTATGGCATATCCTATCTCTTGTACTGCTCTGTACTTCAGTGTATGTATTATCTACTAGTATGTAATTAGCTACTTGTACTTAGATATTAGATGTAACTAAACAGTGTATGCATTATCTACTAGTATGGACTTGACTACTTATACTTAAATAATTAGATGTAAGTGACCACTGTATATATTATATACTGTATACCACTAGTTGATATAATTTACTGGCTACTGCTGTGCATATTAATTTAGTATATTAGTATATTAGTATATTACAATTCAGCTAATTTACTACTTATGACAGTTTCAATAGTACTCAAATTTATATAATTGTTTTGCATTGTTTTTTGTAATATAGTTATATTACAAACTAGTTACATAGTTGTGTAGGGTGACATTTACATTTATCTTGTGGTTCAGATACGTATAAAAGTTCCAACATAATGATAATTTATATATGAATATGTGTAACTTTATACCAAAATTTATAGGAAAATAAGCATCCACCTTTTTAAAAAGTGACCGATTCTGAGCGCCTGCCTTGCGCTCAACCAGGCACAAGGTGCTGTTTGCACGCCTCCCCCTTCCCACTTCCTGTTTTTTAAAAGATTGCTAACACATGGAAGCAGAAGAGCCAAAAGCATTATGTCTTCTACCAAACAAAGAGGTGTCCATGGAAAATGAGCGTAAACTTAGGGCACGTTTGGTTGGGTGTAAAGTCAGCCCACACCATGAATTTCAAAACAGGAAAGTCAACCCCACGAGTTCAAACCATAACAGATTCGTTTGGTTCCAAGTAGATGGAACGCATTTAGTTGGATCTTTTCTGTTTGGTTGGACGACGTTTGTCCATGCAAATAATTGATACATGGATGAAGGTCATGTGCAAATAGATGGTCAATAAACTATCAACATGGTGAGTAACATGAACGGGAGGTGATATTCTACTTGACTTCGAGATTAGCTTGAGGAATGGTACCCGTATCTGATCTGCTACGTCGTGCATGGTGTTTACTGTCTGGCTGAGTCTTTTTTAGTGATGTGGGAACTCATCTTCTTCAGCCTGAGCAGCAGCACCTTCCCTGCAAAGTATCACTTGGGCTGGTACTGCGGTGGTTCGTGGACCATCAAAGCAAACAGACTGGTAATATAGATGTGCATACCTGATGTGGAAGTCTGTAAAGTCTTTACTGCTGCTTCACTAGGGTTGCAACGAAGGAGAAGGTGGGATGAACCCGGCCATGCTGAGGAAAACGATGAGATGTCGGGACACTAGTAGAACGTTAGACTGTTTCTATCAGCAAACTGCAGACTGCAGAGCTTGATCCGGCGACGACATCAAAAGCCAGGAGGCAGCTGCAGCTGACGAAGCTGATCACGAACTAGAGACGGCTGGCGTTGAACACGAACCGCGCCCGTTTTAGGCGCAGTCCACTTTCCGTGATTTATTCAGAAACGTACGGTTGCCGTGTGGTTCGATCCCCCACCGTGGGTTGAAGTTACGCCCAACCAAGCGATAGGATTTGGAGCCCAAAGAGAAAATGAACTTTTCTCGTTCAATTTCTGCTGAACCAAACGAGCCCTTAGTGTAGATAGCCAATCAAAATCCAAAAAATGATGTCGGATCTACTTGTACGAAACAAGCTCATATGCAAGGAATGAAGGAGGATGCCAACTGCGTCACCATGTTGTTTCCATAAACTAGTCAAGTCCATCTTAAGGGGGGATAAACACTTAGCTCATAATGTTTTCTCCTTGAAAGGCAAAAAAGTTATTAGCAAGGAGAATCATTACTCTAATTAGAAATTTTATGGAGCTTTTATTTGATCGTCTAGACTGGAAAGATTTGGCATATCTATACATGGCTGAAGACTTGGGCTCGTCTGACTCAAATGCGCTGTCATAAGAAGATCCTTATGGGATATGGGAGATATGCAAGAGGTTGAGCTCCTGACAATTAATTTTGGAGTAAGGGAAGCCCAACCAGGAACGATGGAGTCTGATCGAAACCATTTGTGCGTCATGTTTAAACTTGACATCGTTGTTTCCACCTTTTTTTGGAGTAATAGAAGGGGGGGGACCCCGCTGCTCGAAAGACCGCACACCCTAATCTTTACCATTAATGGGACCTTAAGCCGTTGGGTGAGAGACATGACCCTCAAAAGTTGCACATATCTCAAAGGACCGTGAGCATATACCATCTGAATAGGTAACATGGGATGGACATATTTCAATGTGGAAGAGGAGTAAGAGTCTGTAATGATGTTTGATGTGTGCTCATCTTGGGTTAGGCAAGTAAAGAGGCATAATGCACACAGGCACGCAAACGAATTAGGTAGACACCAAAACCCATTTCTTTATGTGGTGTGTGCTCTGGATGTTAATGGTGGATGCCACACATATCTTTGGAGGGGTTTCTCAATGTGTGTTTGAGAAAAACACGTACCATCTTTTTCTAGAATTGTGGAAGGATGATATGCCTTACCTTATTTCTAGGCTGCAAGTATTTGTGGAAATAAGTGGTCAACTTAAAATACGACACTTGACTGGTGGGGCGAACATGTGCTGAGGGGAAGAATGATCCTTGGTTAGGTGGACAAACCACTATAGTAGACACAATAACATATTTTTTGTGGCTCATGCTCTGGGTGTTAATGGTACTGTGTATGCCATTACACTTTTCTTTGGTGAGTATTTCTTGATGTCATGTGTGTTTGAGAAAGACGCTAGCCATCTTTTTCTAGAACTGTGGAATAATAAGGCTGACACATCATACCTTAATTTCAGGGCAATTTGCATGCGAAAATTAATGGCCAACTTAAAATAAGACACTTCTTGAAGGGTGAGGGAGCGGCATGTGCCATGGTACAAAATTTCGATCGAAATTGCGAAATTTCGATCGAAATTTCCGATTTTTTTTCCAATCAGACATCGAAACACATGTACGCAGAGAATGGGACGTCATTTCGCAGAAATTTCGCTAAAATTTCGCACTTAGGTGCGAAATTTCGCAAAACAGTGCAAATTTCGCCCAGTTTGGGCCATAATTTCGCAAAATGGCACAAAATTTCGATAGAAATTTCAAAATATGTGTTCCTAAGACTGCTGCCACTACATGTTAGGTATTTTGGCGATTCTCTTTGTATCTTTTGCTTATAGAGGCTATTTTCTTTGATTCTAAGGTATGTTTCCCCTATCCCTAGCCCATGTATACCTCTTTCTATGTTTACACTCTTCTAAAAGATGTGAAGAGATACTATGAAAAATAACAAAGTTCTAAGTGCTGATACTAGTACTACCTACTACATGTTAGCTATTTTGGCGATTCTCATTCGAAAATCACATGAACTACAAACAAACTTGTGGATCTATGAAATAATAGTATTAAGTCTGCAATTCTACAATAAATTTGTTATTATTACACATATGTATACATAAAATGACTTTAAAATAATGCATTTTCTTTGATCTATGTATACATGACCCATGTAACCTAACTAAATTTGAACACTAGACTTATATAAGTTGTAACATGTAAGTTTGTAACTTGCAACTGTAAGTTTTAAGGTCTAAGTGGTAAATTGTGGGTTTATAAGTTGTTTACAGTCTAACAGACTTGACAATTCTGTTCATTTGTGCACTCACTCATTAAGATATGGATCCCACCCTAACCTCTAAACATATAACTTTAATATATAATCTAGTGTATCTTTGTCTAAACATTGTGTATGCAAAATTTCATAATCTAATCCCTTCATTTTGTCATCGAAATTGCCATCGAAATTCTGTCGAAATTGTTCAGCTTCCTTCACTTACAAATGTGGGAGACCCCCTACCCCACATATCCAATATGAAATATTATTGCATATTTGAGTAGATCTTGGTGTTTAGATCGTCCTGGTAAATTTTCATAATTTAATTCGCTTATTTGGTCGTCGAAATCGTTAGGGCCGTAAATATCGGAATTTCGTGCGAAATTTCGAAAAATTTCTGTTTCTGGGCCATCGGACACGGCATCGAAATCGGACATTTAATTCTATGGCATGTGCGGAGGTGAAGAATGATCTGTTGTCAATATATCTTGGGACAGCCCTGCTTAAATATGGTAGGAGAGGAAATGACCCATATCAATAGGTGTTTTCTCCTGTTCGTTATGGTTAAAGGAGGTTTACATTGAATACCTTTTATTACGCTGAGGTAGTATGAAGGAAAAATGACTTGGCTGTATCTATTGGCTCAAGAATATTGAGCTGTTTGATGTTTACCCTCTGTGCAGCCTCAAACACCCACATGAAGAAGACATCGGTTGACATTTTTGAAATATATATTCAGAGGTTAAATTCAGGATAAAACGGACATGATGTGATTTCACTGTCTATGCCGATATTGAGTGCAATCCCTGCCTACCTGGATGGTCCTAAAATCCTCTCTCCACACCTTCAAGCCTGTTTGCAAACCTTCTTAACCATTCTATGACCTGGAGTGGGAGGCAAGTGCAATGGGAAATTGGCTTTACTTCTCTTTTTTAATCCTGTAAATGTTTATATGATACATGCTATTGGAAGTAAATAAGTAGGCAACAAAAGGATTTAACTACTCTATATATGTGTGACTTAATTCATAGTTAACAAGGATAATAACCAAGCAAAACTAATAAACAGTTCTCATGAATTTTGTTGATATATAACATAAATCAATGTTTATTGCTAGCTATAGTCTTGTAAGCTACTCCAAGCTACTCACATCCTATAGGTTGCAACAATTGAAGGTTTTGGTATAGTTGTGTTTATTTTATTATTGTAGGGTTGGCTAGTTAAAATAGGAAATCTCTTTTTAATCTGGGTCAAGTTAAATTTAGAATGAGGTGAATTCAGGAAACTCTTATTCAAGGAAGAAAATGTCCGGTTTTGATGCCGTTTCGGTGGCCACAGAAACAGAATTTTTGATAAATGCGTTCCTGGGGTTTCGGCGGCAAAATAAATGAATTAATTAATGAAATTTTACCAGAATGATCTACTAGTGTAGATCTACTCAAATATGTAATAATATTTTATATTGAATACGTGGGGGATGGGGTCTCGTCATTTTTGAGTGAATGACCCTGAACTGTTTCGATGGGCATTTCAATGGGGAATTTTGATGTCAATTTTCAATTGTTAAATCAATGAATTAAGTCATTATAGTTTGCAAGCACAATATAGACTTAAAGACACAAAATTGTCCAAAAAAATATGCTCTAGGTAGTACATAGTATATGATAAAGTAGAAAAAAAATCGATGATCTGCCTGTTTCGAGAGTTTCGTCAGTCAATTTCGATGTCCGATTGCAACCGAAACAGAAATTTCGGGTGAAATTTTGACCATTTTGTCGAAATTTTGAACATTGCTCCTATTATTAAGTTGCAGTAATGTCAATCTCAGCGCTTTGTTCAGGCAGACTTGATTCTAATATCTGTTTTTGGTTTGCAAAGCGAACTAGCTCTCTAGGGTATTCTCACCCTCCAAACATGCACACTATCAGATTGTCCACACTCCACAGTTCACCATAAAGGAGTGAAAATCCTATGTAAAGCTGTATTTTAGTCCTATCTGATTCCAGTTCTAAAACCAAAAATAATTCTTTGTAAATTTCTGTGCAGTAAGTTAGTGGTGCCTTACTGTAGGTATTTGTTCTTGAAAATAAGGAAGCGCATGGTTTTTGATTGAATAAGCAAAATCAACTGTAATCTTTAGCTTGCAAACTTGACTATTTAGGAGAGGATACAAAATCCTACTTTTGGGATCTTGGACCAGTTGTTGGTGACCCGGTCCATCCTCTCACTGTAGATGTATTTAAGTTCTCTTTGTTGTTCCATCTCCAAGAAGTTCTGGCCATCCCTCTTCCATTTATCTAGTTAGCCTCCAATTTGTTGAGAAATGGTTCCATTGCTTCAATCTACTTCTTGTGACCTCCATATTGTGTATGTATGTAACCGGGGTCTGGCTTGCTCACTATGCTTTATTTTGCATTTTGCAAAAGAGTATTCACATGCCATGTTGCAAAAATTGCATCATTTCGAATGGGTTCTTGGAACTTGTTGTCTTGCCTGCAATGCTCAAGCAGTATCATCTAAGCCTCAATCCTGACCATATTGGAATTAATTATGTGGATACTTCCTTTCCACATGATGTTTTCTAGCTTGCTAATCTGTTAATGTATTTGCTTTTATTTTATTTTCTTTTGCTAAATTCCAGATGCAATATTTTCTATTCTCATATTAGCTTGGCATGCATTGATAATGTGATGGTTTGTTTTTATAGAGGATACAATATGCTAAAACAAAATCAGATATAATCGCGAAGGCAGATGGTACATTTGTTCCTCGGGAAAGGAGAAAGAGGCATGATGACAGAGGTTTGAATCCACCCTTCTGTTGTATTTTGTATCACGAAGTTACAATTTTCTTTTTGCAACCATGACATACATCTTTTTCTAAGGCTCCGATTGGTTTGTTGTAACTGGTCTGTAGGACTTATAACTCAAGTTCCTCATACAGTTCTTCATGATTGATATAAAATAAGTGGGCAACCTGAGTTCCAGTAACTTTCTAAGATTTACAAGCATAATATAAAAACAATTTCTAAGTTCCTTCTTAAAAAGAATGGAAAACGAGTTCCAGATTAACTAACACCACTTCTTATGCAATTATATTCAATGTTTTTCATAAATGAAAAATATAAAACATTAATGACTAGAGATGGTAGTGTTGTTGATTGTCAAAACCATAACCTCTAAAATGGTATACTCCATAAACACACTATGGTAAAACATTATATACCATCACCACACTATATCCACTGCAATTTTTAAATTGAAACCATATTTGCACAATGAAAAATAATCACACGTTACCACATGGCAAAAAAATATCGTTTAAGCACATGGAGTGGAAAATCATAATTCACTATATTGTTGTATGAAAAGTATATTGCAAATAAATATTCTACATTGTACCAAATAATGAACCAACACTAATATTTACAAGCACACAAAATAAAGATAACTTATAGCACTTTGTACATATAAAGTGAACTAAAATAATTGTCATGTGATTTGTAACCACGATATTATAAAAATCGTAATCAAACCACATGATAACGATTTTTAGAAAAGGAATTTTCTTTGCACCATAAACACTTGGTGAAGTTATTGCAATTAAAAAAGATAGTGCGGTTATCCGCGATATGATTTTTTGTTTACATCTGTTACATCCCTGTTTATTATTATAATACACCGTAAAAAGTCAACAACAGTTTGTAATGATTTCTCTGTTTACACTTACATCAAACCAATCACATGGGAGTCAATGGAACTTAAGTTTCAAAATTTGAACTAGATTTCTTAGAAAATGAGTTCCTTATCATTTATGGCTTACATGAAACCAATTAGAGCCTAAGGGGAAGACAGTTCCATGAATTCTGTTTGTGTTTAGTGGCGATTGGTGATAACAATTGCATTTTAGAGTTTTAAGTGCAATAATATGAACTACAACAGTAAAATTTATATGGCCACTGTTGGTTAGTGCTATTATATGTATATAAGCATTCCTCTCAAAAGCGGTACACGGTATGTGCTTTGGATTTTTTTATAAGTTGATTATATTATGCCTAACATATTAAATTAAGCTTATAAAATTATACACTTAAACCATGAAACTAACAAACATTAATAGGGGTGGCATAAAAAGACAATCTAATCCAACCCAAATATTCAAGATTACTAGGTGTCTTTTCGGGCATTGGGTCGGGATCAATGTTCAAAATTTCGCTTCGACAAAATTTCACCAATTATTTCGATGTCGACATCAATCGGACATAGAAATGGCCTTACATTGTCTGTATGTACGGAATTTCGCCAGAAAAAAGTTAAATTTCGATGAAAAAATGGCCCATTCCGTCCACGTTTTGACGAAATTTCGAGAAACACATCTATTATTTCGAGAAATGGGGTACGATGTCTGCAGATTTTACTATATGATTCCTTGGGTTTGTTAGGGGCAAACTAAGTCGTGTTTCTTCTCTTCCTAGCCTAATTCTACCTCTCTCTCCTATTTCTTTCACTTCTATAAAGATCTAAGAAGGAAATATTTAAAAAGGGTGTGAGAGTGATATCTATGGCTATGGTGACCCGCCAACTTTCATTTCTGAGGTCACATGAATTGTATTGATAGTGTGCAAAATTAGCATGACTCCCAAGATATTTTGTATGTATGCCGTTATCAATCACACCTCTAACTATATGGTTGCCTCCTATAGATTCTAGCTACAAAAGCACATGACCAAGGTTGAAAGATGCGTGAGGCGTAACGAGGCGTTTTTGTCTCAGTGAGGTGAGGCGTAAGCCTCGAGGCGTAAGCCTCAAAATATGTATGAGGCGGTCATAAAAAATTAAATTATACATGTATTTACATATATATATATATTTATAGGTTATATGTATGAATGTGTTATAACAAAAATATGTATATACAAGCACTTATAATAATGAAACTTAATAATGATAATAGAGACTAAGGACCCACCAGAATACCAAAATAAATATGTAAAAAAATAAGAAGATATCAATTCTTTATACTACTAGAATAAAAGATGTCAATAGATAAACTGAAGGAGATAGAATTTCAAATTAGTAGGAACGAGGAACCAAAATTAGTTAACAATGATATGAAATTTACAGACATAGTGAATAAGAAGGTAGCAAACAAAGAGAAATTTAACAATGAAGATTGAAAGATGTTGCTCAGAAAATGATGATTAGATGTTTAATAATGAAAAGTAACAATCAACTACAAGAAGATTGATTTTTTTGAAGAAAGTATTTTTAATAAACTTAAAAGTAGACAATTTGGTGGTTAACATAAGACATCATCATTCAGAATTGAGGCGTGCACCTCAGCTAAGCCTCAGAGCCTCAGTGCTTTGAGGCGAGCCTCAGACATTGTGAGGCGTAAGCCTCAGTCCAGGACACTGAGGCGTAAGTCTCGAGGCACATTTGGGATAGCCTCGCCAAGAGGCGTAAGCCTCAAGGCGGGTTTTTTTATTACCATGCACATGACCAAGAACAAACCTTGAGTTAATCCATGAGTATGCATTTGATCACTAGTAGGCATATAGAGATTAACATATAGACACATCTATGCTTGTATAAAACAAAATAAACTGAAGCCAATATGTTGATAGGTTTAAGCAACAAGGAGGATGATAACCATCATGGTTCAACTAGATACATAAACCATGGTTGTCTCATGCTTCCTCAATACTTACATACCACTGTAACATTGTTTGCTACGTCCTGTCATCCTACCTAGAGGTCCTACCTCCTAGGTCATGTTATGTTCCATAAATTTGTCTCTAAGTTTATATATTGTGCTTACAAACTATAAAGACTTAATTCATTCATTTCTCCATTAAATTTGACCCCAAAATCCCCATTGAAATCCCCATCGAAACAGTTCAGCTTCCTTCACTTACACATTAGGAGCCCACCCCCTCACATATCGAATATGAAATATTATTGCATATTTGAGTAGACCGTCTTAGTAAAATTTCATTAAATAATTCGATCATCTGGCCGTCGAAATGCCAGGAATGCATATGTCGAAATTTTCATCGAAATTTCTGTTTTTGTGGCCACCAAAACGGCGTCGAAATCAGACATTTTCTTCCTTGGTCGGGATAAAATTTAGTTCCGGTCAGGTCGGGTTCGGGTTTAGCCGTTCAGGTTTACCTTGTTTTTTTTTTCTTTTTTTCTAATATTTATAAGACAGTATTTTTCTTATTGTTTGGATCAGGTCAGGTCGGGATGGGTTCAGGTTCACGCCACGTGGGTTCGGGTCTGTTCCAGTCAGAGTTTTTACATGTCGGGTCGGGTTTGGATTTAGCATGTGCAGGTCGAGCTGAGTTTGGGGTCAGGTTCAACAAAATGACCAATTGCCATGGCTAAAATATATACATTTAAACACAATCATGTAATTATACATGTATAATATGTATATGTATGTGTATATATGTTTGAAATGTAATATATGTACATGTTATATATATTGAAATGTATACATATAATGTGAATATATACGTGGAATACATGTATATGTATATGTATGTATGTAAATATACCATACATGTATAATACGTATAGAAATCTGTGTCAATATGTGGGAGGGAGGGTGGGAGGTAAGGTTTCGATTTATACGTGAAGCGCACATGCAGATACACGCATGTGCACGTGCACAAGCACTCCCATTATGCACATATAACAATAAGTTGGTAGGGTATCTGTGATAAGTCTATTGTTTACTGTATAGCTATGTAAACATGTGATGCAAATTTTTGTTGTATCATGTATATAGAGTGTTTTATCCATGTCAGGTCTATTATTTACTATATTATAGCTATAATCATTGTTTTCTAGTTGTCGTATAAACTATTTGGGTGTTTTATATTGTTGGGTAGAGTGTTTAGATAAATATATAAAAGTTCCTAACAATATAGTATTTATATACATATGTGTAATTTGTATGAAATATATAGGAAATGAAAACCCGTTTTTTCAAAAGTTGCTCGCTTAACCAGTTACAAAGTGTTGTCGCATGCTTACTGCTTAACGTGTTTTAGAACTATATATATATATATATATATATATGTATATATATGTATATATATATATATATATATATATATATATATATATATATATATATAGAGAGAGAGAGAGAGAGAGAGAGAGAGAGAGAGTCAGACTGGAATACACTCGAGTGTACGGATTGCACGCTACACTCAAGTTGTGTTTGCATATCAAGACTATTTTTTTATAAAATGTAAACCATTGATCTTCATTGTCATACTATAATTAGGCTGCATACGAATTTTGAGCCCATTTGGATGAGTGTAAGTCACTCATCCGAGGGCAACAAAATCGATGCACGAAACTAATTTGAAATGCATAATTCTTGTGGTCTTCATAATATGACGCCTATAAATGTCCAAATGGGCTCAAATTTTGTACATGAGCTATTCACAAGATGTTTAAGAAGATCAACGGATTAGATTTAAAAAAAATATATTGCATCATGAAAAACTACTTGAGTGCATTCTGCTTGGAATACACTCGAGTGTATTCTAGCCTGACTCTCTTCTCTCTCTCTCTCTCTCTCTATATATATATATATATATATATATATATATATATATGTGGGTTACGAAGTGCGTACCGGTTGGTACATGTAATTATGTGTGTCAACCATTAAAATGGCACATGTGGAATACATCAATATAATTTAACCATGTAGATTCAATCAAAATTGTTTAGATTAGACGTGTTCAAAAAATTAGAGCCATATCTCATGTATATCATGAGATGTATGGATATTTCATGCAACGGTTTAGGCAATTTCTGCAATTTACCATTTATTGGAAAATATGCATCTTCATTCATTGTATGAGCTAGGAATGTCGAATCGAGGTGATTTTTGATACACATGTTATCTTTGATATATGTCACATCCATAAGGTTGGATTGCTTTATAGAGTCTCAGAATCATCATTACTTAAGATTGGTACATGTAAGCTACACGTACTCAGGTACACAATTCTTTTAGCCATATATATATATATATATATATATATATATATATATATATATATATATATATAAAGTGGAGACTCATTTCTATGCAACACATACATTATCTTTTCAAAACGCGGTTTTAGAGTATGAACCTTAAAACAACTAAGGTCTTGTCTCCCCTCTCTCTCATTCCATCCACTGATGTCCTCTATTTCATCTCCCCCCTCATCCTTTAGCCTAACCACCTTTGCCTTCTCTTTATCTCGTGACTCTCCGCCTGCAGTTTTGCGGCCCTAGACTGTGGTTGGTGAATAACTCTAGGGTACGGTTGCCTGATTGCCAGGGCAAACTATTCATCACCTAGGTCGTCAGCCTTCTAGCATATGTTGCGTGCACCTTTGCTTGTGATGTAGATACGGTACTAGGGCAATTGTTATTGTTGTTTCCATCAGAGCCACCATCCTCTTTTCTATCCTTGACGCTGCCTCCTGGGGGTGTTGACCTTTGATCTATCCTTGTTGCGACGTGGCTCTAGAAAGGAGCCAACATCCTTTATTGCTGCTAAGGAATGTTGACCCCTCTATATCTCTGACGCCATTGCCCTAAGATTTTCATTTGTTGACTTTGCTCTATACTTGTCCCTGAGACAATGCCTTCATAATCCTCTATTTATAGTATCGAAACTCATGATAAATGTGTGAACATAAAGGAATATACTTTGTAGGTGTGCCTTTTTAGTTTCCTGAACATAATACTGAAGTGATTGCGTTTAAAAGGACAAATTATCTGATGCCACGAAAGCTGAGTTAAAAAAAGTATGTGTCACATGATTCTCAGGTTTTGTCTTGGATACTTAGTACCATCTTTTAGTAAGATCTACTATATATTTATTCAAATACCTGAACGCTTTAGATAGGATGAGCCCACTTCTTGTGCATCTCACTGTAAATTTCACCAAGGATACTTGAAATCTCAAGGTCTGTTGTTCCATCTTCACTTATTTCGAACAATTAGAGAAGCAATAAAATGAAATGCAACTTTGTTAGTTCGTTGCTTCATAATCTACTAGCTATGAGCACATACGCCAACAAATTTGTGCTTCTAATTCATTACCCTCTAGGGGTGATGTTTATGGAAGCTTGTCTAAAAGTACACTAGTTTTCTCTTCTGTTGAACCTGCTATAATGGCTGCATATGTACATGGATGCAGGGATGGCAGTAGTGCGGATATAGTGTGGTTTATATCAAAACCATAACCGCACCACAAAAAAACCAAACACCATGTCTGCAACATATCCACTGCAGTTTTTGAAATGAAAATCATATTCGCACCGTTCAAAAAATCGCAGTGAACTTCACCGCATCACACTGCACCACACCATGAACAAATATCTATTAATCATGTATTATAGTACACAAATTTTATGAAGTTGTACACGATATAGAAATAACAACATAGACAAACAGAAAAAGCGGTGTTTTGTTTATGTGTTTAACAACAACAAAAATCAATGTTTTGTTTATGTGAACAATCATTGTAACTAGAAAATACAAATATAATATTTTCCAACTACATTCTTTTTCCTTCAGAGTTCAAACAATATCCTCTTCTAAGACGGCTCATTAAATCTCCTCCCACGAATATACGTTCTTAATTTTTTCAAACAACATTATTCTATTTGAAACAGCTCCACAAGTCTTTTCCTACAAAGGAAACCAAACACCATATCTGTACCATATCCACTGCAGTTTTTGAAATGAAAATCATATTTGCACCGTTCAAAAAATCGCGGTGAACTTCACCACATCACACTGCACCACACCATGAACAAATATCTATTAATCATATAGTATAATACACAAATTTTATGAAGTTGTACACGATATAGAAATAACAACATAGACAAACAGAAAAAACGGTGTTTTGTTTATGTTTAACAACAACAAAAATCAATGTTTGGTTTATGTGAACAATCATTATAACTAGTAAATACAAATATAATATTTTCCAACTACATTCTTTTTCCTTCAGAGTTCAAACAATATCCTCTTCTAAGACGACTCATTAAATCTCCTCCCACTAATATACGTTCTTATTTTTTTCAAACAACATTATTCTATTTAAAACAGCTCCACAAGTCTTTTCCTACAAAGGTGTCCTCATTTTCAAGAATATAAACTGTGCTTCTTTCTTCTTTATATTTATTTTTATTAAGAGAGAAGTAAGAAAATATTAAAAAATATAATTTTAAATATGTTTGATTATATTTTCACATGCAAGGGACACATGTATGTTTACTAGTTGTACAGGACAACTATGTGTATAATAATTGCATAAAAATCTGATAGTTCCTACTTCTCTGTACATTTAATGCAATTAAAAATTGAGATCTAGCTATCTATTTTAGAACAACAACAAACAACTTGTGAATTACTTAATAAGTGAATATATCAATGAATGGATAGTTGGGGTTGTGTTGAAGGTATCAAAATGAGTCACATGGTCATTTAGGAAAGGATATAATTTCAGGAAAATGTGCCCGAGTGTTTCACCTGAGGACCAGGCCACCAGGTCAGCGGTTGAACCTGCCTGATCTCCAGGCCAACTCCGACTCTTGGCAAAAAAAAAACAGGTTTCAGTCACAGCCGATCCGTTAAACTTATCGGGTGGGGGTTCAACCGATTGGGTTGGGTTTGGTTTCAAAACACTGCTCTAACAGCTGCTTTGCTCCCTAACAATCTATTTTTCTCAATTAGCAAATGCATACTTTTCCAAGAACATTCTTCTTCCAATATGTAATCGCAGTGTCAAACCATCCTATTTCATGATCTTGGTCATGTCTTCTAGCTCTAACACGTTTCGTAGTAAAAACAACTGCACACAAAGTATTGTGTAGTAATGGTTCCATTAAAGTGTCGTAAGGGTTCCAGAAGTGGGTCTACTATCTTTTATCTTATTTTTTGGCCGGAAAAACCTCCTGTTGCTCTTGTTGTATTTTTTTGTAAAAGATCTGTACAATGCAGGAGGAAAGATGTACAAAAAAGTACATTACCTCAGAAGAAAAGAAACAAACTATACAAGAGGTGTATAAAGAAAACAACGAAATAGTGTGTATCCTCAGGACCCAGGACAGGCTTCAAGAGATCGGCATATAACATCAAAGCTAGTAGACCCACAGAACCATACAACAAATATCATATAGACTTCATCAACCAGCAGTGATTCACGACTCAGATATAACATAGAGGTATAAACTTCATCAACCAGCAGTGGTTCAGGACTCAGATATAACATAGGGGTATAAACTTCATCAACCAGCAGCGATTCACGACTGTTTGAAAGTCAGAAAATCAAACATGATGTCAACTCATCACTGCAGAGCAACCTCAGATATAGCATAGAGATGAAAACGGCTCTTCAAAACTGCAGAACAACCTCAGATATAACATAAAGATATAAATTTCATCAACCTGCAGTGATTCACGACTGTTTGAAAGTCGGAAAACCAAACATGATGTCAACTAATCACTGCAGAGCAACCTCAGATATAACTGCAGCCTCATCCACACCCATCCATAGACAAGGAGGACCAGATCAAAAAATGACAAGGGAGCTGGCACATACGAAACATCCCCATCCACCAAGAACACAAAGAAGAAAAATCATAGAACTGCTCATGAGATAAGAAACAGAACCAACGACAGCACAGGCTACAGATGCTACAGAAAACCATAATCAACATTGATAGAAACAAGAGAACTCTTCATTAACAATTCTCCATAAATGCTCAGGAGGTTTAATCTTATCCTCGTGGGCTCTATAGTTTCTCTCACCCCAGCAGTGGTGATAGATAAGACTTGCCATACACTTCTTCTTAGGACAAATCCGAGTGACAACTTGATCCCAAGATGAAGGCATATACTCATTAGCAAGGATCCAAACATTCTTCGTATATTCACATTCAAACATAATGTGATTAGTATCCTCATAAGCTCTGAAGCAAAGGAAACAAATCAAAGCAAGACACATACCTCTTCTTCTAGAATAATCAGAGGTGGGAAGCCTATTATGTCTGTCCTTCCATAAGTGTAAAATAGCACGATTATGAGATCTAACTTTCCAGATCCAGTCAAAGACATGATCTTCAGTGTTCTTCTCTCTGATGGCCTCCCAAATACCATGGAGTTTAATATACTTTAAACCATTAAACGTAACATAATCCTCCTGTCCATTATAAATATACAGAGAGCTGACAACATTATAAATCTCGCTCTGCCCTCTATTATTATATTTCGGCATGGATCATTTACCATTATTGATCATAATACTCAACTTAGAGTCCCAAGGAATACCAGATTTGATGATGCTTTCTTTTCCTACAAATTCAGATAGAAACTTGCAGTTGAACCAAGGGTCTTGCCAAGTAAGGAAAGACTTACCATTTCCAACAAAGAAATCGATATGCCTTCTCAGCTCACTCCTAATACAAATAAGATTATTAAACATACAGGATTGGGAGATTCAGTGACAAGCCAAAAGGAATTTTTCTTGAGATATTTCTCTGAGATCCTTCGGACCCAAAGAGAGTCTTTTTTCCTAGCAATGTCCCAGGCATTCAGAATAAGACAAGCCTTAGCAATCACTTTAGGTTTCTTTATACCAAGCCCTCCTTTTTTAGGCTCAGTAACTTTGTCCCATTTCACAAGGTGAAGATTCTTTTTAAGATCCGACCCACTCCATAAAAAATCCCTGCAAAGTTTATCAATTTGCTCAATAGTGGAACTAGGAATAGGAAAGGAGAAGAGCTAGTAGAGTTGCATATTCCCAAGAGTAGATGTAATAAGTTCCATTCTGGCGGCTAAGGACAAGAGCCTGGACTTCCATGATTTTCCAGCCTTCGTTTAACCCTGTCAACAAGGGCCCCTCAAAGCCTCTTAGATAATTTTCCTGTAAACAAAGGAAGACCAAGGTATTTCGAGGGAAAGCTACCCTCATTGATCTCAATAACATCAGTAATAGGCTCCTTAATAACATTCCTACTGAAAATGATGGAACTTTTATCATTGTTCACTTTAAGACCAGAAATAGTAGCAAAAGAGTCAAGAATCTCCTTAATAGACCTTGCATCAGAAGCGCTGGCTCTAGAAAATAACATAAGACTGTCAACAAAAATTAAGTGAGAGATCTTCAGGTCCTTGGAAGCAGCAATCAGAGAGATATCACCATTAGACATATCATTCTTCAACAACTCAAATAACCCCTGCATGCCAATAACAAATAAGTATGGGGCAATTGGATCTCCTTGCCTCACACCATTGGAGGGCTTGAAACTTTCAGACGGTTCACCATTGATGAGGACCTGGTAAGAGGTAGAAGAGAAAATTTTGCTGATCCAATTAATCCATATAGGAGGAAAACCCATTCTGTACATGATAGAGAAAATGTAGGACCATTTGATAGAATCATAGGCTTTAGATATGTGAGCTTGTATACACATCTTATCCGAGGAATTGGTCTTCTTAAAGTCACTCATGATTTCATTAGTTAATAAGGTCGCATCCTTAATATTCCTACCCTTAACAAAAGCACATTGAGAAGAATCAATAATCGTGGGGAGGACAACCTGCAACCTATTGGCAAGAATTTTAAAAATCAACTTATAGAAAACATTGCAAAGAGCAATGCGCCTCCAATTCTTAATATCCGAGGAGTCAGATGCCTTAGAGATAAGAGCTATGAAAGTTTTATTAGCCTCCGGGAGAAGCTTGCCATTACGAAAGAACTCAAAAATAGCTTCACAAACATCATCACCAATGATCTCCTAAGTCTTTTTTGTAAAAGAAACCATTAAACCCATCGGGACCCGGGGCTTTGTCAGTTCTAATGTCTTTGATAATATCCTCTATATCCTTTCTAGTAACTATCGAAGATAGTTGAATTTTCTGTTGAGGGGTGATGGTTTTACCTTTCCGTTCTTTCTTCCAAACATCCTTGGATAAGGAGGTATTGTTGAAAAGACCAGAATAGAAATCAGTGATAGATTTTTTAATAACCTCAGCATCATACGAGACATCTTCTCCAACTTTAAGCTTATTAATGGAATTAGAATGTCTTCTAATCTTCATTGAGGAATATAAGAAGTTAGTGTTGGAATCACCTTCTTTAAGCCACAAAACCCTGGATTTCTGCTTGTAAAAGGTTTCTAAAGCGTCAACCTGAATCTTAGCTTCTTTCTTGAGGGAAACAACTTTAATTCTTAGATCTTCATTGAGAGGATTATTATCCGCATCTTCCTGAGCCTTGATAGAACGAAAGTTAGAAACCTTTCCATTATCATTGATATCACCAAAAGTATTCATATTCCATTTGATGAGACTTTTCTTAAAATTCACAAGTTTCCTATAGAGCATGTACATCGCAAAGCCATTAACCTCAATGTTCCAGGCATCTTTGACAACAACCTCAAACCCTTCATGCTCATACCATGCATTGATGAATCTAAAAGGAGCCTTAACCTTCATAGGATTACCAACCTTGACAGAAATTCGTCTGTGGTCACTGGTAATATTAGAGCTAACTTCACCAGAGAAATCCACACTAGAGTTAAGCAAAGACAGAATTATACAAGACTATCAATCTTTGACATCATAAACCTTGAGTCATCCTGTCTATTGTCCCAAGTATATACAGGACCCTGAAGATCAAGTTAAAAAAGATTGCAATCCATAACACACTTATTGAACTCATCCATAGACTTTTTGGTAGGCATTTTCTTACTAATTCTTTCATCAACTTTACGTACACAGTTAAAATCACCCAAGAGAATCCATGAGCCATCAACTTTAGAATGAAAAGAACAAATAGAAGTCCAAAGGTTTTCCCTGTCTATATTAGGGTTATGACCATATATGGCCGACAAGTAGAATTTAGATTGGTCAGAGGTAACTCTCGCATGAATGACCTTGTCATTTTCATCGAGCTTTTCAACATCACAATCAGATTCTTTCCACATGATAAGAACTCTACCCAGGACATGAGAAGAGTGGTTAGACAACCACTTGTAACTAGGGAAATACTTGATGACAAAAGAATTTAACTTTTCTAGCTCTAAGTTTAGTTTCTACAAGAACAAAAATGCTACTATTCGCCTTCCTTACCTCTTCCCGAACTCCTTGGATTTTTTTACCAACACCACAAACATTCCAGGAAGAGATCACTAAAAGAGAGATCATTTGACCACCTGGGCTGTTGGGCTGACAGCCTCAGCTTCTTCAGAAATGATACTCAAGCCCTCTACTTGAGTAAGAATCAGAGAGAACTCAGACTCAGTAATCCTGTGAAATATGCCTGTAGCAGGCTCAACATGGCATTTCAGAGGAAATATGTTTCTTCTTCTATCACCTGGATCCACTTGAAGCAGAGAAGCAGTAGAGTTCATACTATCAGGAGAAATGTTTGTGAACACAGGCACATCAGCTGGAGTAGAAGAAATTGATCCACTAGGTTTGTAACATTGGAAATGCTGATCAATCATTTCGTTATAATGTTTCTTAGCTACTTCATTATAGACAGGCTCTTTCACAGAAATGTCTTCAGGGTTCAGAATCACATCATCAACAATAGACTCTGCACTTTGATAAGTAGATTTCAACTTCTTACCCCAAACTTGTTTGGTAATAGTATTCTTCTTAGCAGGAGGCAAAATCTTTACTATCTGAACACAATCATCATGTCCAAATAATCCACAGTGAATACATTTGTACAGGTACCATTCATATTCTATAGAGATCAAATCCTCAGAACCTTCACTACTAGCAAGATTGATCGAATTAGGAAAGTTAGATTCAGTCGACATAAGAACTTGGCATCTGGAAAAATCAATACGTCTATATGAACTTGTCAGGAAATCCATCTTCAGAGGTCTACCAAGCATCGAACATATCCTCGCCATCATTCTATAATCCCAAAGTTCAAGAGGCAAGTTATATATACGAATCCACACCGTGACTTCCTTCAGCCTTTCTTTTACCAGTGAAATTCCTGGATTCCATTTCTTAAAGATGACCAGTTTGTCCTTAACGTACCAATCGCCTTTCAACACCATGTTCAAACTGGCTATATTAGAAAATTTCACAATGAAGAATCCTTCGCCTCTGTCAAACACTTCGATGAACCCACCCAGATCCCATATCCGAGTAAAGTAGTCCGTCAGAGTAGGTATATCTGGCCTGAAATCCAGGACATATCCGAAGATACATTGCTCCCAACGAGCTGCGTTCTCTACTACTTCAGTAGCCGGGTAAATCAACTTCCCATCCACGATAGAGATGCCAGTTTGTTTCAGCAAAAGAGGGGATTCCACATCTAGATTTCGAATCGCACCCCATGAGATTGGATCTGGACTTGGAGCTACATTGGCCGGGTATTTGTTCTTTGGCATTGTCGGAAGATGCATTGTTCTTTGCACTCGAGAATCATCCCAGGGAGGAGGCCGGCGGCGCGGAATCGCCTCTTCAGTCGCCTTCCCAGTCGCCTTAGAGTGCACAACCATTTCTTCCATTGTAAATTCTACTATCTTTTATTTGACTCACCATAAATAATTTTCTATATGAATCACAAATTTCCACGGTTTTGATTGATAAAGTCTCCTTTCATTGCTTAATTTTTTTTATCAATACGAATAATCACAACGTGGCTAGAGCCATAATCCGGTGGGGTTTTCTCGAGAAGCTACTTACTAGGCTTCGGGGACGACCACTCGGGATAGGTTCAGTGGCTAAAAGTAAACTTTGATTCAACTATAGCCCTGAGCCTCTAGACTTGGCATGTCCATTCTAACTTGCTTTGTAATTTATGGCTATAATATAAAAAGGCGAGCTTTTATATAGGTAAAGATAATCAACAATCTAAACTTTGATTAACCCTCAAACAACAGAATGACGTCTTTATGCATGCTCCAAACTAACCATATTGGTATTGATACATTCAGAGGTTGCTCTTGCTATTGGATCGTTAAGCTTTCTGTAACTTTTCATATATCCAGCTTATGCATTTCTAGTAGGTATCAGACTCAGTTAGATGGAATATTGATACTTCAAGGTGGCACTTCAAAACAATCAGGGTACTGATATTTCCTTGAACTGGTGCTCATATCATTGAATATAATAAAGGAACATGGATTGAGAAGAGTCCTTCTGGAAGAAACCCCTTGCTTATGTAGTCATATTTGTAATCATGCTATAGGTGGTAGTCAATCCTATTCACCTAAGATATATGCTGAGCACGAATGGGGCATTGGAACAACCAGAATGTACTAAAATAGTCTCAACAAGGAGAAGGTGATAGATCAGGGCTACTACATGTCTTTAGTGAAGTCAATTTGCACACTAAAATTGATATATAGATTTTAAGTTTAATGCTTTGAAATGGCCTCTTTAGCAGCTCAAGAAAAGCGGGATTAGACATGCTGAAGTGGGAGAATTGGCTCGCCTAGGAAGCCTCTCTAGACCATTCCTCTTGACCACGTCCTCAGACATATTAAAACAATGCGCAAGGTATAATGAGGCATTACTTTTCATTATCCCAACACAAGGTGTTGCAAGCATAGTGACCAATTCGGAAATCAATAATTTTTTGACTAGTCGAAAAAAAAATCGGAATTCGGAAAAAATCGGGAAAATTCGTGAAAAAAATTGATAATTTTTTGTTGAAGTTCGGTCAACATTTCGGGAATAATCAAGAATAAGTCGTATATATATACATATATAATTATACACACACACACACACACACACACACACACACACACACACACACACACACACACACACACACATATATATATATATATATATATATATGTATATATATATGGGATTAACAGAGAGATTTCTCTTCCCCTCTCCCTTGCCTGTGGAGGAGGCCGAACGCCAGGGAGGGTGGTAAATCAAGGCGGCAACTGAGATTCGAACCTGGGTCCCTTTGTTAGGAGACACCGTGCTTGACAACTTGAGCCACTCCTTGTTGGTTATACACACATATGTGTGTATGTATACGCGCGCGCACACACACACACACACACACACACACATATATATATATATATATCAACGATTTAGATTTTTCAAAAAGTTACTGCATCTTTAAAAACGATTGAGGTGTATAGTGCCTCCGGTACACTCGAGTGTACACTAGCCTGACTCTCTCTCTATATATATGTGTGTGTGTGTGTATAATATGTATGTATGTTCATATACATATCAGATGCATGTAACTATTAAGGTCACACGACAAACAATCTTACTGACTGAAAAAGTAGGAAAGGATTGAAGAATAGTTGAGCAATAACCATGGACTGTCAGGAGAGTCAGGGAATTGGCGGTTTAGTGTATTTCAGGAGTTATGTGTACATGGTTTGGTAAAAAAGAGCGACTTAGAAGAGAAAAATTGCGAAAAGTCCCAAAAAATCGTTAAAAGTTGAGAAAAACCGGCGACTAAAGTATTAATCATGCTAAACATTCGGGAGCCTATAAAATCGTGAAAATTTGTCATTTTTTCATAAAATTCGGAGACTTTTATTACTATGGTTGCATGAGGGGTAAATTGCTCTGGTGCAGAAAAACCAGTTAAGTTTAATTGATATATATACATATATATAGATATAGATATATATCTAATATAGATATAAATAATTACAAAATATAAAGAAATGTATTTTGCACTCATTAAGTGAATATATAAAAGCTAACAAAGTAATAAAAGGGCCATGGTTTCGTTGCAAAACAAATATATATAATCACCTACTAGTATTATTATATCCAAATTTTGTAGCTACATTAGGGGAAATCCAATATGGTTTTGGTAGGAACTAGGGATTCAAAAACGTTAGAAAGTAGATTTGAAAATCTGACCCAACAACTAATCAAGTTAAATAAAATGAAAACCAATAGTATATATTAGAATATATGAATTTCAAAGCAGTAGCTTTGAGTTATGAGTATTTTTTAAAAAGTCACAATTACTAATGAGAGTGAAGATCAACTATAATAAATGCAAGTAAATATCTCGAAGAAAGTGTATATATTTAACTCAAAAAGTTTTAAGCTCAATCCTTATTGCAAGACATTATATTCGTAAATCAAGACTTAAGCTTCAGATGCGCTCAAAGCCAGTGTTTTCAGACCCGGAAAATTGAATGACCTGACCTGAGACAGACATATGAAGTGGAAACCGAGTAAGGTCACCGCAACCCCGCTCCCCTCTTTTTTTTATTTTGCAAAAACTAATCTGACTAGGTGATCATACGATTGAATTGTTGATCAGGGTTATCGTCTAAGCCTCGATCCCAATAATATCGGGGCCGGCTAAGCTGTGGTATAAGTCACATTCTGGTCAGGATGTAAAGATCATTAAATTCTAGTCATCATAGATTTCTAGATTTAATAACATTAATACGAAGGTTTAATATGCAATACCAGTTAATGTATCTCATTAGGAGTTTCTTGATAAGTATTTATTTATGTAGGTTTGTCTTCTTGTTTGTGCAACATATAATGAGTATTGGATACATTACTTGAATTGATTTTGCATATCGGCATAATATTGTACTATGAAATGATATTAATGTTCTACACGTTTACATATGCCCTTTCCAATCAAATTTCAGCTAATTATCTAAATGATATACTATTCATAACTAATTAGCTTATATGTAATAGATACAACACAGTATGACATCTTGGTCAACTGAGTTAACCAAGAGTACAACTTGAGACCCAAGAGCATGGAACTTCTGCGGTCAGTCTTCAAGTTCGATATAAAAGCCATGCTAGTGAGACACGCCCAATTTAGGCTGTCAGGGCTTAAGCCCCTAAGCAGACAGAGAAGTGTCTCACCCCAAGGTGGGATTCTTAATACCATGTTCCAAGTTTTTGTTATCCTTCATTATCTGGTGGACGGAATGCGAAGTGTCACTGAATTTGTGTAGGCTGTGTTAACTGTTAAGAATTAAGGCGATTATATTGAGGCGAATTCAGGTGACCGGACTGAGGCGGATCAAACACCAGGACCAAAATTTGCAGACAGAGCCCATTCTGTAGTGGGCTGGCTGGCTTTTCTCCCACTTTAATTATCCAATTGAAATAGAGTAACAATGACAGGAATAAATATGGTTAATCATTAGAAAATGTTGAGTTTCCAGCCTTTATAAGAATAGAAGGCAAAAACCTAATGCTTATTGTTGTTTGTCAAACCTAAAACAGGATGCTAACATTGAAGTATACCGTTCCATACTATTATGCCACAAAACTAATCATTCCCAAACATGGTGTGTTAAGAAGAAGAAATGACACCATTAGTGCTCATACGATATAATTGAAGGCTTTATAATAGCCTACATATATCAAATATGAGGATCAAAACGATTACATTTACTAAGTGCTACCAAAACACTTCTTGATGTGTTTATACTTAAAAGTGTCTAAAATAGAATACCTGTAGATTCGTTAACAGAGATCATGAGCGAGCCAAATGGGTTCAGATTGAGCCTGACAGCCCACTAACACTACTGGCTAGACTGAGCCTAAAGCTGTAGACGAGGCCCGCATTTCAGTTGCCGGCTTGGGTGGGATGATCCGGGTAGCATGGTATTTGACGTGAAAAGTTCGAGTGCAAAAATCGTGATGGTCTTGGTAAAAATGATCTGGTGAAAGGATAGTTGAATCTGATATGAACATGTAAGTGCCGCTAATTCCATTTCTATTGCTGTATATAAGTAGAACATTAAATTGTTAGACCGTACGTCAGTTTTACATTGTTGTCCCCTGGGGACATTATATGTGCAATCAGTTAATGTGTGTTTGCTATAGTAATTTATCCTTTCTATTGATGTGAGACGCTTCCATCTTTGTCTGCGCTGTTATGTTCCTTGTTGTTTTGGGCGAACGACTTTTCTAATCTTTACTTACACTATACAATTTCATTGTGCCGCATCTTCTTTTCAGTAGATTAGGTTAATTTATCTTTGCAATGACTTTATCGGATTCAAATTTCTTTTGAACTTTTGCAGCTGAGAGGAAGCGGCGAGAACAACATCATGATGCAAATCTTGCTGCAAGTCTTGGTTCAGCTTATGCTGCTGGATATGGTGGAATTCCCCCTGTAAGTCTCTTTGTAGTGCCACCAGCAACTCATAGTTTCATTCTCAACTTAGGGCCATATTGCAAGTACAACATTTTCAATTCTTAATCAGCACTGGCTTCTCAAATTATCTGCTAATGTTTCTCTGATTTGATTTTCTGATTCTGAAGTGTAGGCACTCCCTATTCAAACAACCTGCCTTTTGCCATTTATTAAGTTTCTAATTATTTGGTCTCCTACTAACGTCTTTCCAATGCTATATATTTGTATCTATCTATACGCCAAACTTTAAATTATTTGGTTTCAAATTTCAATTATGTTTTGCTTTATATGCCTACAGTTGCATTTGTGAAGCCACCCGAACTCATCCAAGAAAATCCTTTGTTTTTACCTAAATAACTTCCTTTGAATAGAGCTTCACGAGCCCTTGGACTTGTTTGCATGCCACATGATTTTGCAGTAGCTCTAGTCAAACATCAAGCAGTAATAATTAATAAAATCAAGATAAAATGCTGCAGGCTGCGGTGTTGGCTGACCTTTGTTTTGCGTCTTTAGCCCAAAATATTGGATTGTTGGCTTTTGTGCTAACATTTGCTTCGCATTTGACGTGGTATTTGGTTATAAACCCAATTCCTCTGAGATACTTTCTGAATTAAACATGGTCACGTAAATACTGTAGCCTCGCAAATTTTGTTACATCGGCTAATCAAATATCATCATTACATGCTATATCTTTTGTGTTGCTTTAGTTAATTTTTCATAGGCTGTGACATGTATTTGGTTTACTATAAGGTGAAGTCAACAAATTAATCTGGTTCCATTGTAGAGTTTTGAGCGCTAACAATGTAATATCTCTCTTAATTGACTATTTCTCCTGAATTTTTTTCCAACTCTTGCAGCTCTCTCAGTTACCTTATCCTGGTGGCGCCAAGTCTCTTCCTGAAGCACCTGCGCCGCCTAATAACATTCTGTTCGTTCAGAATCTGCCTCACGAAACTACGCCAATGATGCTGCAGATGCTTTACTGCCAGTACCCTGGGTTCAAAGAAGTACGTATGGTGGACGCAAAGCCGGGCATTGCCTTTGTGGAGTATGCTGATGAGATGCAGTCGACCATGGCAATGCAAAGCCTTCAAGGATTCAAGATCACTCCCCAGAATCCAATGGTTGTCTCATATGCAAAGAAGTAGGGGAGGTCAGGTAGGGTGTTCCATTCAGGAACTTTTAGGAAATGCAGCGGCCTTTAGGAGCTGCATGAGGAGAAGAAGAATGATGTTGGCGTCGTCTTCTTTCCGGTTCATGTTTCCTGCTATTTATTTAGCCAACTTCATCCTCTTGACGTTTTGGAGCCAGTTGTATCATTATTAGAGAAGTACCGAGTAGAATTGTAGTTTTGTGGACAATGAACGCTTCAACCAACAGATTCCGAAATTCACGTGACATGTTTTGCATTTGCATAGGTAATGAATAGGTATGTAGGTGATCGAATGGGGTTGCGAAACAGCGGTTTCAATTGCAATACAAACATTGAAACTTTGTTACCTTTTAAATGATTCTTGATGTCCTGATAGGTAAAAAAAACTGATCCTAGATTATCTTACTCATCAAACGAAACACAAACTGTACTTCCACAAAATTTAGTAGTAGGAGTTTATTAAAATTAAGCTGTGCAAAATGAATTTATTGTATGTGACAGTCATGCAACTAAAAATAGCTGACAGGTTTGTGTGAATTTACCGTGTCAGTTTGTTTGTGTGAATGTCCTGGTTTTGTTCATTTACCGGGACTATTGTTCGTTTGTGTGAATCTTGAATCTCCTGGGAGTGTTCATTTATACTGTTGTTCGTTTGTGTGAATTTCCTGGCTGTGTTTCATTTACCAGAACGGTCGTAAAATGTGTAATTAGGTGAGAGTTCGTTTACTAGAAAAACTGTCTGTGAATTTCTTTTGATTAAAATGTGTAGTTAAACCCTGAAAGTTAATTCACTAGAAGAATTCCGTGAATTTCTTTTCAAAATGTGTAATTTGGCCCTGAGAGTCCCTGCAGTAGAAGAATTCTGTGAATTTCTTTTCACTAGAAATGTGTAGATGGGCCCAGTTCTTTTGACCAGTATGTGTTTGTGTCAGTTCATTCTGACCGAAATATGTAAATTTCGATTAGACATGAGATGAACCTTGTATTTAACTGGAATGAGAAAATATATGGCTACATTTTGTGCTTGCATGAACAAGCAAAGTAGAGAAACACCATCATTATCTCACAGTACTACGCTGACTAAACATATCCACTAAATCTTCAGTTTTACTGATTTGAAAGTTATGTAGATACACCTTCCCGGCCTCACTTGTGTAGCGGTTGGAGCTTGGATTGCAGCTGAGGACTGTGAGTCTGTGACTTGGCGATCTTGTTGGTCTGGGGGAGGCTGTGTTGGCGGGAGATTAATATGGCGTTAGGCAGTGTGAGGCTGCCGGTCTTGCTGAGGCATTTGTGCTTCATCAGCTGGTGTCAGGTGGGTGTGGGACACCCTCGCACTCGCCTCCCTGCATCTCCAAGTCGCTCTTGATGAGGTGGGTGGAGCCCTCTGCCCCTCATCTTCATCTTCGGCGGCCTACTTAAGCCAGCTGGCATCTGGGCTTTTTCGAGTGGTTTGACGATGGCGTCGGGGACCTGCAACACGGAGGAGGATGATTGTGACGGATACCAATGGAAAACAAACACTACGTTGTGCATGTCAGGCGCACGCGCCGAATTTGGGGTGTGGGTGGGGGGGGGTGGTGTTGCATGTTTGCGGCGGAGTACGTATGAACCGTCCTTTTTATGGATGATAGATGACCGAGCGAAGTGCGTGCGCTTATCCCAACCATGGATGTGAGAATTGTCAAGTGGCGGTGGATGAAGAATAATTGGAAGTGGTTGCAAGAAGGTTTTTGTTCCGCACACTCGTCGGAACTTGGATGGCAGTGACTTGCGAAGGAAATACCAACTGTGTGTCGCAATTGGCCGAGTGATGATAGAACTTGGGGCGGCTAACGGATGACTTCGCAATTATACCTGTCGCTTTATCCACACAATTCTAGAAAGTTGGAGCGTTGCTTTTAGCTGATAGATGAGTTTCGATTGCAGTTTTGTGTGTTAATCTAACTCACACGCAACACACTAGCAATTAATGGAGTGACGTGATGAAAGTCGTACTCGAATTTGAGGAAGACTCCATGACCAGAGTATGAAAGTCATACCCGTATTTGAGGAAGACTTCATGACTAGAGTGACGTTCCCTTTGTGACTGATAGCGATACATGCAATGTCAGAAACACAGTACGGATTGGGCGGAAACGAAGTAGAAGCGGAAGGCCTCGAACAATTGTATGAATTTGTGACCCGACGTTCTATTTCTCTCCCCTAGTAGGTTCTTCAACGGATGGAATCAGTTGGTTACAAATAGATCCGATGGAAAGAGAATCAAACTTTTATATATAAAATATTTAGTGCCTCTCTATCTAACACCAACAGACATGACGGTTATGAGGACTACACTAAACTCAATGAATACACCCCTTCAGAAAAAATACATAATAAATACATTTCTATTAATTTTGGGCCCTATTGAAAAGGGACTTCAACAATTTCTGGTTTGATCCAAAATATCATGACAATAATATTCATTATTTTGTTTGATGTTTAACATATACACTTTCATATACGAGAATAAGATATGAGTCATAATAGTTGTTCAATAAATGAATACTACCTTCTATGCACTATTATATTAAAACATCTTATATGTTGTGGTAAAACTTTATGAACATATCGACCTCAAATCTATTTCTTAGTCCAAATTTATGTCAGAACTAACATTATGTTATAACATTATTAAAATAAAGATAGGGAGTCAAATATGTGATCACATAATAAACATTACATCGTAAAATCACATTGAACATTACACATCAAATAATTTTCTCAGAACCATATTTTTTTATATGAGGTATATACAATCCTGGAGCTAGTTCTTTTATAAGAGGATTTGAAATCATATACTGTGTACCAATGTGATCAAACATTATCATCTTGTTGTCAACTCTCTCATTAACACATAGAGCTTTATGTCTAGGTGTTTGCATGCCATGATACTTTTATCATTATTAGCAAAAGTGACTACAACTTCATCATCACAATATGTCTGTATTGGTTTATGAACTGAATCAACAACTCTAAGATCTTGTATGATATTTTTATGCCACATCGCATGTGATTATGTTTCATGACAAGCTATAAACTCAACTTTCATGGTGGATGAAGCGGTAGTCTTTTGCTTGGCACCCCTCTATGACACTACACCAAGTAGTAGGTATATATAGTCTATCGTAGACTTTCTACTATCTAAACAACTAGAAAAATCTGCATCTAAATATCCCTTAACCTCAAGCTGATTTGTCCTTCTATATGTAAGCATGTAATCTTTTGTTACTTGTAGGTAGCACATCACGTTCCTCATGGTTCTCTAATGGTCAATCCCTGGGTTACTATGATAATGACCAGGCATTGTAGTAGAAAAATTAATGTCTGGTCACATGCATATTTGGAGATATTGCAGGCTCCCAACTACATATGCTTACAATATCTTCCTCATTTCATTCCTTTCAATGTCATAGCTTGGACAATACTTAAAGTTATATTTATCCCCTTTAACTATAGGTGGTCGCACATGAGAGAAATTTTTCATTCCATATTTCTCTAAACCTTGAGATATATAGGCCTTTAGTGATATTCTAAGTATTCCATTAACTCAATCTCGATGAATCTCTATGCTGAGCCCACATCTTTCATCTCAAAATTAGAAGAAAAAATTTCTTTAGTTTCATGTAATATGTCAAAGTTATTATTTGCAAGTAGAATGTCATCTACATAAAGAATCATTATTGTGAACTCATTCCCACTAACCTTGAGGTATGTACACCGATCAACAATGTTAGGCTTAAATCCAAAGGTTAATATAATGATGCTAAACTTTTATATACCATTGTCAGGGTGCTTGTTTACGTCCATAAATCGGTTTCTTTAGTTTACAAACTATGTGACTTCTACTATCATCAATGAAACCTTTTGGTTGCTCCATGTAGACTTCTTCAGATAAATCCCCATTCAAAAATGCCATTTTCATATCCATTTGGTGTATCTCAAGATCAAAATGAGCCACTAAGGCCATGATTACTCCAAAGGAGTCCATTGACGAGACTGTGGAAAATGTCTTTTTGTAATCAATGCCTTCCTTTTGTATGAAATCCTTCACAACTAACCTAGCTTTGTACCTCTCAATTTCACCATTTGACTTTCTTTTGGTCTTAAGTACCCATTGGAAACCAATAGGTTTAACACTCTTCAGCAAAGATACAAGGTCCCAAACTTGATTTTTATCCATGGACGCTAGTTCTTCCTTCATGGTATCAAGCCACTTAGAGGATTTTTCATAGTCCATTGCGTGTGTAAAAGATAATGGCTCAATACCTTCATAGTATACATTTGTCTCTTGATGGTATACAACATATCTGATGGTATGGCTTGCCTTCTTAGTCTTGTGGATCTTCTTGATTCAAAATTGAGTTCTGCATCTTCTATAAGCTCCTCAGACTGTTCTTCACTATGAACATGTTAATTTGTTCAATTTCAACCTGCCTAGGAGCTTGATCTACTTTTAGTGGCTCATCCATATGACAATCGTTCATGGCAACAATAGCTGGATAGCCCACATGACTTTGACTAAGTGCATGAGAAGTAGAACTATCCTGCATTTCATCAAAGGAAATATCCTGAAGCAGATCATTCCCACGAAGATGATGATCCTCCAAAAATCTCGCCTTATGCATCTCAACTATTTTTTGTGGGTGAGATAGACAGTAAAATATATTTCCCTTTGACCTTTCTAGATAACTAATAAAGAAACTACTAGCGCTTCTTGGGTCAAATACCTTCTCATGTGGATTGTAGATTTTAACTTTTGTACAACATCCCCATATGTGCATATAGTTCAAGAATGGTTTCCTTAATGTCCATAATTCATATGGGGTTTTCTAGACGAACTTGCTAGGAACTTTGTTTAATACATGCACTGCCATCTTTGAAGCCTCACTCCACATTATAGAAGGAAAGGATGAATTATAAAGCATTACATGAATCATTTCTTTTATTGTACGATTCTTTCTTTCAACAACACCATTTTGACTTGGTGTTCTTAGCATTATATATTGAGGTACATTACCTTCTTCTTGAAGGAAATGTGAAAATGATCATTTCCTTTGTCCCATCTCAGTGAACCTTCCACAATATTCTCCTCCTCTATTTGATCTAACTATCTTAATCACTTTACCTAATTGTTTCTCTACTTCAATCTTAAATTTTTTAAAGGCTTGTAAAGCCTTAGTTCTATCATTCAATAAGTAGGGAAACATGTATCGTGAATAGTCATCAATAAAGGTTACAATATACTTTTCCCCTATAAAACAAGGTGGAAAAGGTCCACAAATATCTATGCAAATTATTTCTAATGTTTCATTACTCCTATTGGCACCCTTTTTAAAAATGTTGGTCTGCTTAGCCTTTATGCATGCATTCAACACATGTTCCAAAATTAGTAAAGTGCAAAGGCCCTAAAATGCCTTCCTTCACTAATATTTGGATTCTTTCTTTGTAGATATTCCACAATCTTCAAATCCAAAGAAGTGATGATTTATCATCTAATAATGTGTGTTTATTAACAATAGACTCATGTTGGACTTTAAAATATTGCTAAAAAATATATGGATAAAGATCATTTATTAAAACAAAAGTACCAACTATATTAAAGTTTTTACACAATGATATTTGTCCACCTTGGAGAATAAAAGTGTAGCCTAATTTATCTAATCTAGAAAGTGAAACTAAAATTCTACTATAACTTGGTACATAAAGAGTATTTTCTAAGTCCAACAAAGTTTTCAGTGTCAAAGATTAATTTGCTGTGCCAACAACCTTTACGCGTGAGCACAAAGTATTTCATGAATAGAGGACTCTTTCATACTTGTTGGTTTCCTTTGATTCAAAAATACTAGTAATGTATTGGCAATGTGCATAGTGGCACCAGAGTCAAAACACCAACTATATAATAGAACATTTGAAAGATGCCATTCATATGAAATAAGAGACCTTATATATTTCATTTATAACCATTTCTTATACTCAAAGGACTCCTTTTTTGCATGTACTTTCTTATGATAGAAGAAGCATTTCATGTTAGCATTGATTCCCCTGGCCTTGCCATCACCTATCTTGACACCACCTGAGATTGAAGTAGTTCCCTTCATTTTACCTTTCCCTTTGCGGCCACACTTGTCATGAGTACTCAAATGTGCAGTAGGAATCCCTTCATCCTTAAATATCTCTTATTCTTGAACACAAATGGCCAATAAATCATTTATTGACTATTTTTCCTTTTGTGTATTGCAAGAGACTTTGAATGATCCATAGTTTTAAGACTCCTGACTTGGTTTAATGCTTAAACATACTTGTTAAAATTAATTAAGTGTTTATTTTTGTAATTAAAACCTAGATTATATTTTGATACCAGTTGACAAAACTATGTTTCAAATTTAGGGCAAATCGGACTTCGTTTGCTCAAGTTCTGCGATTTTATGTACTTGTGTGGACCTATATGCAATTTTCTCTTTTCCAGGGATCCAATCACAATTTTAACACATGAATTTTTTGTTACATAGTATTCTTAATAATATGGTAAAGTTTGTCTTATTTCAATGATTTTAAATGTTATTGCATATATGTACCAACCTTTGATGTTAGTTTTGAGTGGAAATTGATGGTATGTGCCTTCTAGCAGTTGTTGTGGGTATGCCTTTCGATGGTTATTCTGTACGTGCCTTTGGATGGTTGTTTTGAGTGTGCCTTTAGATTGTTATTTTGGGTGTTCCTTCCAATGATTGGCCTGAGTGTGCCTTTCAATGGTTGGCATGGGTGTGCCTTTCAGTGGTTTGTCTGGGTGTGCCTTATGATGGTTGGTCTGGGTGTGTGTGGTAACCTGCCATGCTAAATGAGATTACTCAAAACAAAAAAAAACTGACCACTAATTAATAACACAACTAAAAAGGGGCAAAACCAAAACATATTTAATCTTCACAACATGTCCAAGAACATTTACATGTAATTAAGTCCAACAACATACAATAAAACGTACCACACCAGGTATCTATACAACTATCCAATGGCTTCAACCACAACCTTTATACAAAAGTATGGTTCCACATATACACATGCCATAAAAAACATCAACATACTACCAAAAATTCAAATCGACATACATATCATCTATAAAACTTCCACTGCCCGGACCAGAGAGTATAGAGACAACTCTTGGACACACTAAACACTAGACAACCTTATGCTCATACTGATCTCCAAGCTCCTCCTCCTCCTCCTCACCACCACGAGCCTAAAGAAACCATTGACGATCACTTAAAATGATGTGGTGACCCACGAGGCGAGACCCATACCCCAATGGGAGATATAATTCTCAACAATGTTTATTGATCACAACAGGTTATGTGGTTTAACAGATAGAGCAGATAATATAACATGATGGAAATATGCGATATAAAAGCTTCATTAAGAGCAATCCTAACTAGAGTCTTAATTTTAGGATTGTAAGGTTAACATTATTGATAATATATTAGGCATAGCTAACACCATATGCATCTATTATCATAAGCATGTCTAGAAACATAAGCATGGATAACAACATAAGAATGGCTAACAACATAAGTCTGGCTAACAACATAAGCATGGATAACAACATAAGCATGGCTAATATCATAAGTATGGCTAACACCATAAGCATGGCTAACACCATAAGCATGACTAACACCATAAGCATGGCTAACTTATCTCATTGCATTATACGTCATCCATATATATAAAAGAAGCAAAATAAGGTTTATCATCCAATGTGAATCGTTGTATAACCCTAACCGATATGCTACACAATTGGATTACATATTTTATTAGGCCTTGGGGACTTTGAGGTATACCAGTCAAACTTCCAACTGACCATGGTGAAGTCACAATCAGTTCCATACAAGATCTATGAGAGCCAGAATCCTAAGATCTCTTCCCCTCAGTCAGTACAAGTTCACCACAATGACATATTAGTCAAGCTGTAATCATCCTAGTCCACCCTTGGTATATAGGTTATGTACTAGTAACCAGGGTATATAACCCTATCATCCGAGGTACAATTGCAGATATCCTCAATCACATCATATGCAGATATATCTGAGACATGACCTCAACCAATCTCAATTCAAGGCATGACTACAAACATCCTCCAAATCTTGGGACCAGGATGACAATGATATATCCTCCCTACACTTGCACATACTCAACAATATGAGACTCTGAGTTTCCTTTCTGGAATACTCGTTTCTCTATCGAGCAAGTTGACACTGAAATAGTTATATGGTATAAGGCACTACATGATTAAGGTTTCACTAGATTAGTTATTGCCAATTGGGTGAATTCAGGTTGCATTAGCCAAGTTACATAAAAACCCTTAAAGAGTTCTACAAAAACATTGGTTTATAGCATCTTCAGAAGATATAGAACATATGAGATATATTCCTTAACACAACATCATGGGGTACCATCCCCTTGTCAATCATAAAGAGGATTAAACCTCCACTAGGGATCAAGTCATGCCCAAAGGTCATTTGGACCATTCACATAATCTCTTACAAGGTCATCATTATATTTTAACACCTTGTAAAAGGTTCCACGTGTCATCAACACACTTGTAGTACACAGTTTCAATATAATATTTGCATCAAACTTAAAGAGTTATGATGTTCACAAAGGTAACATAGTAGGATTACTATTAGCATTATGAGAGTATCCTTCCATCATATCAACATAAAGGAAGACAAATATATTTGACCATTATCACTTAAATACTTTAAGTTAGGTTCAACAAGGGAGATTGAATTGATGTTATAAATCAACACTCATAACTAAACCATCAATTTGTACACACACTTAGGCAAATGTATACACTCTTACACCTTGCATCCCCATCAGATCATAGATGTCCTTTAGACAAAACACAACCATCGGACCATGGTCACTAGAAAGACCATTTTTTCACATACTAAACATAAGTAAAGACTCATACACAACACAAAGGATGACCATCAAATCATGGACCTCAATCAAAATAATCGGATTCGAATTAGGGAAAAACCATCAAATCATGGACCTAGAGATACCATCATTTATTGAAACTTGGTTGGTAGATTATTCATAGAATAGTAGCACAATTAGTTGTGATAATTGAGCTAACAATTAGTTATTTATTATCTCTACCTCTTCAAGGAGGAACAATTAAAGTCCACATTTTTTTATAATTTGAATTAGTATGTTTTTATGTTATTTTCCAGCGATCCCCACGACCCGAGTCTGAGCTCTTGGAATAGGTTCGGCAGGGGATCATGAAATCTTCTCTATCTAATGAATGAGGAGTCCATTTGAAATCGTCCACCCTGCACCCACCCCCCGAGTATATGATTCAACATGAATCATACAAGGGTAGATTGATAGAAACCTCTGGTAAAATGCCCGAGAGCAGTTAGCAAACCATCAGTTGAAAGGACTAGTGAAACCATAGTTTGTGAAAGCTATAAGAACCATCATTTGTAGACATAGGCAATCCATCGATTGTGGACCCTAGGAAGACCATCAAATTCAAATTCTAGAAGGATCATCATTTGATAGGCTAAGTAAACCATCGTTTGATAAGACCAGTGGAACCATCATTTGTCATGTCTAGGAAAGCCATCAATTGTTAAAAAAGGGTAGACCAATGTTTGTCAGAGAAGCCAAACCATCAGTTGTAAAATCTAGGTGAAAGACTTTCTACACTAAGTAAGCACCATCATTTCAAGGGCAAAAGAAACCATCGATTCATCCATTGATGAGGGCATCATGACTACCGATTCTTGAGGAAAACATGACCATCGATTCTTCAGCTCAAGCAAAACCATCAAAACATCAACCAAGTATTAACCATCAATTCTTCACAAGTGGTCAAACCATCGAGTCATGAATCAAGGAAGAAATTAGTTCATAACAGTTAAGGAAAAGTCATAATTTTCACTACAAGGAAACCATAATTTCATGGGCATGAAAGTTCTTGAATTCCTACTTCCGAGGAAGAAATGTGAACAAGGCTAAGAGGTACTTTATCTACACAAGCACTACTATACATGATCAAACCCTAGTTGAAGATTCAATCTTTCTACTTGTTTCTATGTTTTTAGGGCAAGATCTACATATAGCAAGATAATAGTAAGCAATAAACGTGAAGAAAGATATATAACTTGTTTCAAGGAAGGTGGGGAAGGTCCAAAAAGTAAGGTCGCTCAAAGAGAGAGAAGTGAAACCCTAGCTTGAGCACTCCACACGTCCAAGCTAGCTCCTTTCTTCAATAACAAGGAAACCCTAGGTCACAAGAGAAGAAAGAAGGTGTTCATCATCCTCAAGCTCAAGATTTACCAAGAACACCATGGATCCACCCAAAAAGGAAGAGAGAAAAAAGAGGGCAATAAGGAAAACAAAGGTAAGGAAGGTGATCTTACTTGCTTAGGTCAAGGAATAAGGTCAAGAAGCTCCAAACATTCCTAGAGAGGGTAGATCCAAACCCTAAAACCACTTGAAACCAATCTCGACCAAGCTTCTTCCTCTAGATCTCATCTCCTCCACTAAGCAAGAAGGTGGGCCCTCTTAAACAAGAATAAGAAGATGGAGGTGTGTTAAGAGCTCATTTGTGTGAAGGAAGAGAGGTATATAAAGCTTAGGGTGAGAGAGAAAGGTGGGTTGAGGTGTCAAGACATGCATGCCATGTGTCCAAAGGCCAAAACCTCACATCCATGAAAACTAGGTCAAACATCAGATCTTGATGCTAGAAGGACCATTGGACCCCAGGAGCACCATTTAGTTCCAACACCAGATGGGCCATCTGATCTTGTCCTCACTTAGTCACAAAAGAAAACCCTAGAACCTCCATCAGTTGGTGCACATCACATAGAAAACCATCGACCTTGGCACCTCAAAGGAAAAGCATAAAATTATAAGCAACACAGGATGACCATCGGATCCCACACTTCCAAGAGAAAGCATAGGATCCCAAGCTATTATAAGTAGACCATCAAGTTAGGTCACTTAGGTGAGAAACCCTAAGTCTCAACCCTAAGTTAGATAACACCCCACATCGGATGGTGCAACTAGGTGCCCAAAGATGCAACTATGTCAATCATGTTATGAAAACTTATGAAGCAAAACATACATTTGAAAATTACAGGTAAAACCCTAGATGTGTAAGAATTGCATAAAATCCCTTATAAGAACATAAATTGTAAAAATTATTCAAACAATGTCCAAACTTGACCAAACTTGAAACTTAGTTTTGTCACATGATATCAAAGCATATACCAGGGCTTTATTAAGGCTTTAATCACCTAATTTAGTTAAGAAAGTATGTTTAACCATAAAGTAAGGTCAGGGGTCTTACAACCATAAACCCCTAATAGGGATTTCGCCCCCAAAATCCAAAGTAAACAAGGATGGGTACTTCCCATGCTATACATCCTCTAACCTCCACATGGTTACTTATATCCCATGGTGATGTCACAACACCCTCACTAAGGATAAGCCCTTATCCCTCAACTTATGTTATCCAAGATCAACACATAATCCTCCACATAAGAAACTTCCTCCTCCAACTCCACTTCCATAGTCTGTATCACTATATCACTTGTTCTGTACCGGGGTGACACTTTCTCAACATGGAATGCATAAACTACTGTGCAATCTATTCAACTCTGGTGGTAACTTCAACTTGGAACTCTAGCAGCTTACCATGGTTATCATCTTATGATTTCTACCTGTCTTGATGTGCTTTCAACTATTGATGAATCTCTATGATCTTCTCTATAGTCTATTATATTTACACATCATTCAAAATCTACTACTTACTTGCTTCATACCAAACAAGAAGTGTCCCGTATATCCTACCATATATAGCTTTATATGGTGTCATGTCTATGCTCCTCCAGGTGGAAGTTGTTGTAAGAAAACTCAATAAAACTTAGGTGGACATCCTTTAATTGCTAAGAATTGTAGGAAATATGTTCTTAAAAGTTTCTCCAATCATCTAAATGGTCCTTTTTGACTGGCCATATGTCTACAGGTGAAAGGTTGTGCTGATCTTCAACTGCATGCCTACAGTCTTCTGATGTTTCACCTCAACTTGTTGGTAAGTGCACTCTAACCATAATCTTTACCCCATCATGTTTCAGACTGGGATTCCATCACATATTCTTCAGATATGATTCATCTATGTATTGCCTGATATGTTGCATACATTGGGATAAGAATCCTCAGATAGTATTTTATTTAGTCCATCAATATCTAAAACCATTGTTTGGTTGTGGATGCACACTATCCGATCACCTAACTCATGGAATCCATTATGCTTCCAGCTGCCAACTTTGACATGATTTCCTACTTCATGGTGTCATCTATCTACATTCCTATGATCTACTATAACAATCGTTGGTTTGTCTTATAGCTGTATCAACAATCCTACCAACATATATACTTCCAACTGTACATCCTTCTTTCCTGGATGATCGTCTATCGTACCATCATAGTCCTTGATGAGCTCCATCTATTGTCTTATTCTCATGTTTAGATCTTACTTTGAACAATGTATCCAAACCTTCTGGTCTAAGACTATAAAAACTAACTCCCGATCATGAGTTGGATAGTCCCCCTTATCCCTCTTAAGCTGTCACAAATCAAGAGGGGTCATATCCTTGTCCTGTATCAACACACATCCCAAGCCATTATTTGAAGTATCACTAGAATGATGTAACCTTTCCCTTTCCTTGGCAACACTAACATTAGAACACTTGTCAAATCTCTCTTTTAGAAATTGAAAGGAATACTGGCACTTATCATTCTAAAACAAAAGGAACATCCTTCCTAATTAGCTGAACCTAGGAAACTTTGGATCTTAATTGGTGTCTTGGGCTGCTCCCGCTCTAGTATTGTTTTCACCTTATTTGGATCTACACAAACATCCTTAGTAGATATATCATGACCCTGAAAAGACACCTTAGCCAATCAAAACTTGCACTTTGCCAAACTTAGTATACACCTGATGCTGCCTTAGCAACTCCAGTGCTTGACGAAGGTGCTGTTCATGGTGCCAAATATCTCTAGAGTTACATTGATATGTCATAAAAAAAACTTGCCACAACTAATAAGGATATGGTCTAAACACCCTATTCATCAAGTACGTCAATGCTTCTGATGCATTGATTAGTCCAAATGGTACAACCATGAACTCATAGTGATCATACAACTTATGCCACCCATCTTGATTCTTATCTGATGATAGCCTGACCTTAGGTTTATCTTGAGAAATAGTGGATCATATCTCATCGGATCACATCATCTATCCTAAAAAAAGTTACATTTTCTCCCTTTTGAATAATCACTAGAGGATCTCAAAATTAGACTCTCCAGGGGGTAAGGAACATCGAAAAACTCATTTGAAAACATCTCCAAACTCATGTACCATTGGTACACCCTAGATACTAGGACTCATCACCTTGGTATCCACTACATGAGCTAAGAAGAGCTTACACCCTTGTCTTATAATCTTTTCTACCATCATAGACAACTCAAAACATGTAGGATGAATCTTCCTAACTCCTTGGAAATCTCAAAAGGCATCTCGATCACCAAACGTCATGATCTTGGAACTATAGTCCACAACAACTATGTGCTTTACTAAGATATCCATCCCTAGGATCTCATTGAACCCATGCATACCAAGTGGAATAAGGCCTACTTGAATGCAACTTTCCAAAAAAGAAAGGACACAAGCAAAACACATCTCCCACAACACAACAAAACTATCCAAGGGATTAACAGTCCTACCATTATCAGGCAAGTTACAACTTTTTATGTATCTTTTACTTTTTCATTTGGGTTCCTTGCCATCTGCTTAGGAATTAACATGATTATCATATTTCATTACTCTTTCATTTAACTATTTACCATTCTTGTGTGTGTGTCCTCTCGTGTTATCATGTTTCTCATTCACTTGTTAAGCGGTAGCTCATCATTTTTCACATTCTCTTCATATATCAAGGATAATCTCCCTTTAATCTCTTTTACATGTCATGATCATTTTACATTAACACCTTCTTCACATATGAATTGGTTTGAGATTTACTTAGGTTTCAGTTTGTTCACTCGCCATTGTTCTTATTTATCATCTCATGTCACATTTATCATTGGAGTTCTCCTCTTCGTATATGAATTTTACACCTTAAACCATTCCATTAACAAATATTTATCTCTCTTTTATTTCGTTATCTTATAGAATCATAGTTTTAGGAACTCTTTTTTAATTATCTATATTCAGATTTAGGCTTCATGGTGTCATATCATTCTCTTTAATCAACAAACATTCATGTTTTCACGAGTTATGATGTGGTTTTAACCTTTCTTTAGAGTAAGGTTAAGCCATTTTCTCCATGATTTATTATTTATTATGCTATTTGGATTGTTTCCAACTGACTACTTGGTCAGAGTAATCATAAATATAACAGTCAAAGAGTTCCACACTTGTCCTTCCTTCAATAAGTGAATACATGGCCAGGGCATCCAAGTACTGAGTTCAGGTAGTATGCATTATATTCTTGTCATTTTCATCACCTAGTTATCATCCTCGTCTTAAGTCCTAGTGTCCCTCTAGACTTAGCAAACCCTAAGCTCTGATATTACCAAATGTGGCAATCTACCATGCTAAACGAGACTACTCAAAACCAAAACACGTTTGATCGCTAACTAGTCAAACTACTAAAAAGTGAAAAAATTAAAACCGATTTAATATTCACAACATGTACAAGAAAATTTATATATAAGTCTAACAACTTGCATAAGAGCACATAACACACCAGATATCTATACAACTATCTAGTGGCCTCAACCACAACCTTTATACAAAAGCATGGTTCCACATATACACATGCCGTATACAACATCAGCATACCATCAAAAACTCAAATCGATATTAATATTATCTATAAAACATCCCCTTCCCATACCTGAGAGTACATGGAAGATTCTAGGACACACTAAACACTAGCCAACCTTCTTCTCTTATTGATCTCCAAGCTATTCCTCTTCACTACCATGAGCCTGATGATGTCACTGAAAATCACCTAAAAAGATGTGGTGATCCACTAGGTGAGACCCATATCCCAATAAGAGATATAACTCTCAACAACGTTTACAGATTACAGAGTAGATAATATAGCATGATGGAAATACCACATATAAAAACTTCATTAAGAGCGATCCTAATCAGAGTCTTAATTGTAGGATTGAAAGGTTAACATTACTGACAAAAATAAGAGTAGCTAACATCATAGGCATAGCTATCATCATAAGCATGGCTAACAACATAAGCATGCCTAACAACATAAGCATGGCTAATAGCATAAACATGGCTAACAACATAAGTGTGGACAACAACATAATTATGGATAATAATATAAGCATGGCTAACATCATAAGCATGGATAACAACATAAGTATGTCTAACATCATAAGCATGGATAACAACATAAGCATGGGAAACTTCTCTTGTTGAATTATACATCAACCCCATATACATAAAAGAAGCAAAGAAAGGGTTATCATCCAGTAGCCCTAACAAATATGCTACATGACACGATTACATCTTTTATTAAGTCCTACAGAGTCTGCGGTATACCACTCAAACTTCCAATTGACCACTGCAAAGTTGCAATCTATTCCATACAAGAGAGAGTCAAAATCCTAAGATCTCTTCTCCTCAGTTAGTACAAGTCAGCCACAATGACATATCAGCCAAGTTGCAATCATCCTAGTCTACCCTTGATATGTAGGTCACTAGACTATATAACCCTATCATTTGAGGTACAACCGCAACTGTACTCAGTTACATCATATATGCATATATTCGAGACATGACCTCAACCTCTCTCAATCCGAGGCATGACCGCAGCCATCCTCCAAACTTTGGGATCATGATGGTAAGGATATACCTCTCTGCACACCTCATATACTCAATGTATGTGACTCTAAGCTTCCATTCTGGAATACTCATTTCCCTATCCAACAAGTTTTGACAGTGGAATAGTTCTATGACACATGACACTACATGATTAAGGCTATACTTGATTAGTTATTTCCAATTGGGTGAACTTAGGATGCATCAACCGAGTTACATACAAAACCTAAAAGGGTTGTACAAAACATTGGTATATAGAAACTTCAGAATATATAGAACATATGAGATATATTCTTTGACAAAACATCATGGGGTACCATCCACTTCTCCATAATTAAGAGGATTAAACCTCCACTAGGGCTCAAGTAATGCCCAAAGGTCATTTAGACCATTCACATAATCTCCTACAAGATCATCATTATATTTCAACAAATTATAAAAGGTTCCATATGTCATCAAAACACTTGTAGTACAATGTTTCAGTATAAGATTTGCATCAAACATAAGGGCTATGATGTTCACAAAGGTAACATAGTAGGTTTTCCATTAGCATTATGAGAGTATCCTTTCATTATATCAACATAAAGAAGACAAGTATATTTAACCATCATCACTGTGATGTCCCCAGATTTTCTAAAACTTAATCTGATGTGTGATGTACAAATTGAAACCCTCACCTCAGTGAGAATCCCAATTTGAGCACCACACACTAGGCTAAGAAAGAGAAAATCAAGGGAGTCAGAAGGAAAAAAATCAGTAGCACATGCACATGAACAATAATAAAACCATACACACATGTTCACCATTCAACATATAATTACAACATTTGATATTACATATTGAACAACAAACTATATGTATACATGTACTACAACTAAACTGCAGGATCTTAAGACAACATGTCCATCTGTACATCAGCTCGCCACACAACTCTCAACTATCCTGGATCTTCAAGAGCATAACCACAACCTAAACAAAAGATTACATGCTGTACATGTCAGCACAATATTCAAGAATTTTGTACTGAGTACGCCTATGTGTCTTTTATATACCTCTCATCATATCTTGGCAATAAGATAAAACTAATACTTGGCAGTTGTAAAGAAATATAAGAAAATCATATACTTGCACAAAGTTGTTCATTAACAAAAGAGAACACATATTTTAAGCACATTTCCATCATACATCTCGTGCGTCTGCCACTAAGTGGCTTTGACGTCTTTAGGCCTTATGATCTACCACCAAGTGGTTTGTGATCATTATACAAAATCATATGATCTATCACCAAGTGGTTTGTGATCATTATGCATGCACTCTACCACCGAGTGGTTTATGAGCTATCTTATGATGGAACATCTATATTATGTTTGTAGGTGTTCATAGCTATAAATATGGAAATTCAAGCAACATATCATATAAGACAATCATTTCAATCAATACCATATGCCAAGTCTTTACTCCCATATAACACAAGCATAATGTATAATAAGACAAGAAAGAGGTAATGGCGTACCTTGATTAAGAGATAATCTAAACCACATATTCTTGACATCAACTATATCCTTGGTCAAACCTGATTAAGACAAGATCATGTACCATCATCAAATTCTTATCATATTGCATCTCATCTTAACCCTAATCATGTTCATTAGAGTTTAACTTAGTTCATTAGGATGTGTGCATCATTACTTATATTCTTGTCTTAGAATCATCTTACTGATGTCATATCCCTAGATTATACTTCATTATCTAAACATTAGGTTCCATGTCATTTTTGTGCACATATTAACCCTAGTTTATATACATTATTCAAATTAGGGTAACAACTCATGTATTAAGGGTCATCTTCATATAACAAGGTTTTGTGTACAAAACTAATCTCATATTTACATATTATCTTCCATTTACAGATATGAGGGTTTCATGTAAATCTCATCATTTATTAAGAATGTATGTATTTTCCACATTATTTTTAGTGTTATTAGCCCTAATTAGTCATATTAAGAAAATTACATGATTTTGTGTATCAACCTGATCGTCACTATCATCAGGTGCATTATAAACATTATTATGGAGTTACTAATATTTTCCCATAATTTTATATCATCATTTGATATTTATTATCCATGAAATAAACATTACACATCTTACATGATATCACTAATATTTAAGCTTCAAAAGATTGATATTATGCTTTAATTGCATTCTACACATTTTTCTGAGCATTTCGGTATATTACTTGTATTTTTATGATAAGCGAGCTATTTTCTAAGATTTATTGAAGAACTGGGAATTAACTAAAGATTTACCTTGAATGGTCAATGGGGAGCCGCCACGTGGCTTGGAGGGTAGACGCTGCTTTGGTGGGCTGGCTGGTTTTGGGTTGGAGCCGCCTGGTCTAGGCTAGGATTTGTCCGGTTTTCTACTACTGGGTCTGGTTTCTTTCTTTCTCTCTTGCCCACGATCAGACTCTCTCTCTTTTATCTTCTCACCCTCGTACAACGAAACCTGTGTGCGTCTTCTGCTCTATTTCTGGAACAAACGACGCCACCGTTCCTTGGATCAATGGAGAGCAGTCTCGCCATGGTTTCATCGCCTCCTCTGAAGGCCTCCCAATCACCCCCCTCAGATGCTGGGAAGTCCTGCGGCACCTCCATGATCCCTCTACCACGAGGTTCCACCCTCCTATGTGCGATCAACATCGAGTTCCTTCTGATCCTTTCTTGCATCCAAACCTGACGCCTACATGTGTCGGAGCTCCGTAGCCGCTGACTGGTCTTTGGCTGATGTTGCGTGCAACAGTACTCCAACATGGGTTCCACCGATCTACACCAACGAAGCTCTCTGGCTTCATCCCCTTTCTTCAACTCCTCAGTAGCGGCAACAGATTTAACATCCACATGCCTCCTTGTCAGCCATGGTGAACTCCATGCTTTGACTGCGCTTGAACCCAATGGTGAGCAATTGAGCAACACAACCTCCTCCTCACCCGCCTGTGCTTGAACCCCATGGTGAGGAAACAGGCAAAGAACCCTTCTTCTCGCATGGTGTCTCCCCTAAACTTATGCCCCGCTCTATCTACTGCTGTGGCGATGGAGATACTATTGAGATGGAGAGGTCTCGTTCTCTCTTTCTAGTCCTGCATATGCTTTGAATGGGGGACCCTAAGTCAAAGGAAACCACTCACCACTCTTGCTTCCTCAGGCCACGACCTGGACGTGGGAATCAAACGAAGCTGGCGCCTTTGCTCATTGTAACCACTACGATGAAGACAACTCCCTAACTCCTCAGCCATTCGATTCTATTTAAGGGTCCTGATAAGTGCTCAACAAAACATGATCTGTGGCTACTTAAACAAGGCCTCATTACACATTCACCTGAGCGGCAGAGCCGACCACAGTATCATAGCCTAATTTATAAAAAATTACTGAGAACTATATCCATCAATCATAAATCTATACATTAATTCATCAATATTCAAACATATATATCTTTTAATAGGAACCTCATTTGAACATGAAACTTTAGATTTAGGCCCATAACATCCTAAGATAACTTCTTGCCAACATTGAGGTCAAACTCCAACTTTACTAAAACACTTGGGATTCTCAAAATAGCTCAACATGCATGACTTCACTTGCCTCATTAGACATTTTAGGATTCCAAAAGTCCACCCCATCACATCCTACACACCTTAAAAGAAATTTTGTCCTCAGAATTAAGCCAAAAATCCAGTCTATCACATCATATACATCTTAAAAGAACTTTCGTCCTCGAAAGTAAACCATACTCATACTTCCAGGGAAACCTTATCTTGCCTTCATCCACAAGTAGGCACTATTCTATGTGGAACATATCTGTAAAGGTTACCCAAAACTATGTACCCAAAGAACTATTAGGGAGGGTTTACATCCATCTTGGTGCACAAACACTCCATTCAAACTTTAGAAACTTTGGTTATGTCATTACATATCTCATATATTAGGGTTTCATCTTCATCTTTACCCACGCATTAGGGTTCTCACATCATATTACCATGTTTAAAAGGAGTTATCTAAGATTAACTCATACATCAAGGTGTCATCAATATTTTATTGAGCTAATTGTTAGAACATATTCAACATTAACATATGCCTTTTAAGAGGGAGACTAACTATAGCTAACCCACGTTATCCATCTAGATCATATCAAGGTGTTATATTCGTCACGTTGTACTAACTGTCAAACTATATTTTTCATCTTTGTTAAGCACTAATATTAACACCTTGCGTAACATGTTTCATTCATATGATCTTATTTCATCAAAAGATTAACCAACAATATAACATTATCATCACTATTCATGTATATGGTTAACCATATATACTTTGATATCTATTAAACCATCTCTAGGTTTCCATCATATCATGTCAATATATCACCTCTTGTATTAGATCATACTCTCACATATATTCTATCATGGTTGTGCTAAACAAACTTATGTGAGTGGCTAATCAAACATATATCAAAACTTCTTCTAGTCCAACTGAGGTTATCCAGACCCATACCGCGAGGGTAGTGGCATGCTCAGTCTCTCTGAGCTAACTCAACTCAATGAGTATCTCATATACAAACTTTATGTTTCCTCTCTTAGTCTAGGGTTCTCAGGTATACCTCATTGGCACTAGCGATTGCTTTATAAGATCTAGCCACATAAGCACCAACCAAACATGTTATGACGTTCTCTTCATAGGTCTTCTACCCATGAAACATCATGCCCAAAGCTCTCTTATATACACCACTAGATTCCTACGCGGGAAACCACCAGCCTGAGCATGAGGTTCCACAGAAACTAACATAGATACCTCCTCCAGGGTCTTGGGCTCTCTCCCTCACCCAGATGGCAGACACTCATATTGATGCTCACATATGCACATATATAACTAGACTCTCTCTTTCTATAGGGTTTGGTCCTCCCAAGGACATCTAGGGTTCACAAGATCTATAGGAATCATGCATAAAGCAACTCATCTCAATCACTCAGGAGTAGTCTAGTTTAGGACATATCATATCACATGTATCGTAGTTCTCATATCTTGGAGTTTAGGTTCTCTAACCTTCTCCCTGTGGGTCTCATTCTCTATGGAGTTAACCCTAAAACTGGTCCCAAAACTAGAGGTCCTCCTTTATAAAAGAGCTTGAGGCTCATGCTGACTCACAACCTTGTCTTAACTTAACATATCTTATCTCATAAAAGCCTATTTACTTGCATCATCAAAACTTATCTCAAAACCTCAAAACTGGACTTAAGTCCTCGAAGACAAACATAGATCATCATAACCATCTTATGACATCTATGTAAGACTTACACCATACCATCAAAACTTATATCATCTATTCCATCTATCATATATATCAAAAAGGCTCTAGACATCTAATCTAGAACTACACTCTCTTCTAGACTGATGTCATTCACTTTCACTTAGGTTGCATGACCACCTCCTGCTCATACATGTGTGGGGACACATTTTTGTAATACATATATATAATAAAATATTATATAGTTTTTCTTCGATAAAACAAGCGTCAGAGAAAACTATCGAGGTTCGATCCATTTGGAATCAAAACCAAATCCTGAAAATGAGTGTCCCACACAAAGTAGAGAGTACAGTGTCATGAAAACTAGTGAAAAGGGTGAGAACAAGGGGTATACTAGTGTAGCTACTCTAGACAACGTGCACAATATGTCTAGGGTTTCTCTTCCCTTGATGCACGTCATTTCCAAATAATGCAACGTCCCATACCACTGCACTACAAGGAAAGAACGACATCTAAGGACTTGCTACTCAACAAGCACCAGTCTAGACCTAGTTCTTAGACATCTAGGTGCTAACCTAGAGGCTAGGCCAGATCTAGTCTCTAAAGACTACTAATCTAACCCTAAAGATTATTAAGTTCAAGGTTTTCTAGTTTTGAGTTGCATAATAAAAAAATGTCAGGCTTTGCTATTGTTCATGCTCTCATACCACCTATGACGTCCCCAAATTTTCTAAAACTTAATCTGAAGTGTGATGTCCAAATTGAAATCCTCACCTCAGTGAGAATCCCAATTTGAGCACCACACACTAGGCTAAGAAAGAGAAAATCAAGGGAGTCAGAAGGAAAACAATCAGTAGCACATGTACATGAACAATAATAAAACCATACACACATGTTCACCATTCAACATATAATTACAACATGAATTGTTACAACATTTGATATTACATATTGAACACCAAACTATACGTATACATGTACTACAACTAAACTACAGGATCTTAAGATAACAGGTCCACCTATACATCAGCTCGCCACACAACTCTCAACTATCCTGGATCTTCAAGAGCATAACCACAACCTAAACAAAAGATTACACACGGTACACGTCAACACAATATTCAAGAATATTGTACTGAGTACGCCTACATGTCTTTTATATACCTCTCATCATATCTTGGCAATAAGATAAAACTAATACTTGGAAGTTGTAAAGAAATATAAGAAAATCATATACTTGCACAAAGTTGTTCATTAATAAAAGAGAACACATATTTTAAGCACATTTCCATCATACATCTCGTGCATCTGCCACCAAGTGGCTTTGACGTCTTTAGGCCTTATGATCTACCACCAAGTGGTTTGTGATCATTATACAAACATCATATGATCTACCACCAAGTGGTTTGTGATCATTATGCATGCGCTCTACTACCGAGTGGTTTATGAGCTATATTATGATGGAACATCTATATTATGTTTGCAGGTGTTCATAGCCATAAATATGGAAATTCAAGCAACATATCATACAAGACAATCATTTCAATCAATACCATATGCCAAGTCTTTACTCCCATATAACACAAGCATAATGTATAATAAGCCAAGCAAGAGGTAATGGCATACCTTGATCAAGAGATAATCTAAACCACATATTCTTGACATCAACTATATCCTTGGTCAAACCTGATTAAGACAAGATCATGTACCATCATCAGATTCTTATCATATTGCATCTCATCTTAACCCTAATCGTGTTCATTAGAGTTTAGCTTAGTTGATTAGGATGTGTGCATCATTACTTATGTTCTTGTCTTAGAATCATCTTACTGATGTCATATCCCTAGATCATATTTCATTATCTGAACATTAGGTTCCATGTCATTTTTGTGCACATATTAACCCTAGTTTATATATATACATTATTCAAATTAAGGTAACAACTCATGTATTAAGGGTCATCTTCATATAACAAGGTTTTCGTGTACAAAACTGATCTCATATTTACATATTATCTTCCATTTACAGATATGGGGGTTTCCTGTAAATCTCATCATTTATTAAGAATGTATGTATTTTCCACATTATTTTTAGTTTTATTATCCCTAATTAGTCATATTAAGAAAATTACATGATTTCATGTATCAAACTGATCATCACTATCATCAGGTGCATTATAAACATTAATATGGAGTTACTGATATTTTTCCATAATTTTATATCATTATTTGATATTTATTATCCATGAAATAAGCATTACACATCTTACATGATATCACTAATATTTAAGCTTCAAAAGACTGATATTATGCTTTCATTGCGTTCTACTCATTTTTCTAAGTATTTCGGTATATTACTTGTATTTTTATGATAAGCGAGCTATTTTCTAAGATTTATTGAAGAACTGGGAATTAACTGAAGATTTACCTTGAATGGCCAATGGGGAGCCGCCACATGGCTTGGAGGGTAGACGCTGCTTTGGTGGGCCAGCCAGTTTTGGGTTGGAGCCGCTTGGTCTAGGTTGGGATTTATCCAGTTTTCTGCTACTGGGTCTGGTTTCTTTCTTTCTCTCTTGCCCACGATCAGACTCTCTCTCTTTTATCTTCTCACCCTCGTACGATGACGCCCGTGTGCGTCTTCTGCTCTATTTTTGGAACAAGCATCGCCGCTGTTCCTTGGATCAATGGAGAATGGTCTAGCCATGGTGTCATCGCCTCCTCTGACGGCCTCCCAATCACCCCCTCGGATGCTGGGAAGTCCTGCGACACCTCCATGATCCCTCTGCCACGAGGTTCCACCCTCATGTGTGCGATCAGCATCAAGTTCCTTTTGATCCTTTCTCGTGTCCAAACCCGACGCCTACGTGTGTCGGAGCTCCGCAGTCGCAGACTGGTCTTTGGCTGATGCTGCGTGCGGTAGTACTCCAGCACGGGTTCCACCGATCTGCACCCACGAAGATCTCTGGCTTCATCCCCTTTCTTCAACTCCTCAGCAGCGACAACAGATTTAGCATCCACATGCCTCCTCGTCAGCCATGGTGAACTCCATGCTTCAGCTACGCTTGAACCCAATGGAGAGCAATTGAGCAATACATCCTCCTCCTTGTCCGCCTGTGCTTGAATCTGATGGTGAGGAAACAGGAAAAGAAGCCTTCTTCTCTCCTGGTGTCTCGACTAAACTTATGCCCCACTCTCTGTACTGCTGTGGTGATGGAGATACTATTGAGCTGGAGAGGTCTCGTTCTCTATTTCTAGTCCTGCATATGCTTTGAACGGGGGACCCTAAGTCAAAGGAAACCACTCACCACTCTCACTTCCTCAGGCCACGACCTGGACGTGGGAATCAAACGAAGCTGGCGCCTTTGCTCATTATAACCACTGCGATGAAGACAACTCCCTAACTCCTCAGCCATTCGATTCTATCTAAGGGTCCTGATAAGTGCTCAACAAAACCTGATCCGTGGCTACTTAAACAAGGCCTCATTATGCATGCACCTGAGCGGCAGAGCCGACCATAGTATCATAGCCTAATTTATAAAAAATTACTGAGAACTATATCCATCAATCGTAAATCTAAACGTTAATTCATCAATATTCAAACATATATATATTTTAATAGGAACCTCATTTGAACATGTAACTTTAGATTTAGGCACATAACATCCTAAGCTACCTTCTTGCCAACATTGAGGTCAAACTCCAATAAACACTTGGGATTCTCAAAAATAGCTCAACATGCATGACTTCACTTGCCTCATTGGACATTTTAGGATTCCAAAAGTCCACCCCATCACATCCTACACACCTTAAAAGAAATTCCGTCCTCAGAATTAAGCCAGAAATCCAGTCTATCACAATCACTTAATTACTTTAAGTTTGGTTCAACAAGGTAGATTGAATTAATGTTATAAATAAGCACTCATAACTAAACCATCAGTTTGTACACACACTTAGGAAAAGGCATACACTCTTGCACCTAGCATCCCCATCGAATCATAGATGTCCTTTAGCCAAAACACAACCATCAAATCATGGTCACTAGCAAGATCATTTCTTCACATACTAAACACAAGTAAAGACTCATACACAACACAAATCATGACCATCAAATCATGGACCTCAATCAAAACCATTAGATTCCAGTTAGGGTAAAACCATCAAATCATGGACCTAGATATACCATTGTTTCTTGAATCTTGGTTGGTAGATCACTTCATATAGTAGTAGCACCATTGGTTGTGATAATTGATCCAACCATCAATAGAAAGCACTTAGAAAATCATCTGTTTAAAGGACTAGTGAAACCATTGTTTTTCAAAGCTAGAAGAACCATTGTTTGTAGACATAGGCAATCCATTAGTTGTGGACAATAGGAAGACCATTAGATTCAAACGCTAGAAGGACCATCGTTTGATAGGCTAGATAAATCATCATTTGATAAGACCAGTGGAACCATTGTTTGTCAAGGATAGGCAAGCCATCATATGTTAACAAAGGATAGATCATCGGTTGTCAGAGAAGACAAACCATCAATTGTAAAATATAGGTGAAATTAGACTTTCAACAGTAAGTAAACACCATCATTTCAAGGGCAAAAGAAACCATTGGTTAATCCATTGATGAGGGCATCATGACCATCGATTCTTGAGGGAAGCATGACCATCAATTCTCAAGATCAAGAAAAACTATCAAAACAATAAATAAGTATAAACCATCAATTCTTTACAAGAGGTCAAATCATCGAGTCATGAATCAAGGAAGAAATCAGTTCATAACATTTAAGGAAAAGCCATCATTTTCACTACAAGGAAACCATCATTTCATAGACATGCAAGATCTAGAAATCCTTGTCAAAGGAAGAAACATGCATAGGGATAAGAGGTACTTTATCTACACAAGCACTACTACATATGCTCAAACCCTAGTCAAAGATTCAACCGTTTTAGTTGTTTCTACATTTTTATGGAAAGATCTACGCATAGCAAGCTAAGAGTAAGAAATAAATGTGAAGGAAGTTATGCAACTCGTCTCAAGGAAGATGATCAAGGTCCAAACATCAAGGTATCTAAAAGAGATAGAGAAGAGAAACCCTAGCTTGAGCACTCCACACGTCTAAGATAGCTCCTTTCTTTAAGAACAAGGAGACCATAGGTCACAAGAGAAGATAGAAGGTGTTCTTCATCCTCGAGCTCAAGCTTTACCAAGAACACCATGGATCCACCCAAGAAGGAAGAGAGAATAAGGAGGGAAGTAAGGAAAATGAAGGTAAGGAAGGTGATCTTACTTGCTTAGGTCAACGAATAAGGTTAGGAAGCTCAAAACGTTCCTAGAGAGGGTAAATCCAAACCCTAAATGCACATGCAACCAAGCTTCTTCCTATAGAGCTTGTATCCTCCACATAGAAAGAAGTGTGGCCCTATCAAACAACAAGAAGAAGATGTACATGTAAAAAGAGCTCGTTTGGCTGAAGGAAGAGAGGCAAATAAAGCTTTAGGTGAGTGAAAAAGGTGGGTTGAGGTGTCAAGACATGCATGGCATGTGTTCAAAGGCTAAAATCTCACATCCATGCAAACCAGGTCAACCATCAAATCTTGATGCTAGGGGGACCATCGATTGTCAACCCCAGGAGCACCATTGAGTTCCAACACCAGATGAGACATCAAATGTTTCCCTCACTTAGTCACAAAAGCAAACCCTAGAACCTCCATCAGTTGGTGCACATCACATAGAAAACCATCAACCTTTGTGCCTCAAGGGAAAACAATCAAATTATAAGCAAAACATGATGACCATTAGATCCCACACTTCCAAGAGAAACAATTGGATCACAATCTATTAAAGAGAGACCATCGACTTAAGGCTCTTAGGTTAGAAACCCTAAGTCTCAACCCTAAGATAGATAACACCCCACATATGATGGTGTAACTAGGTGCCCAAAGATGCAACTATGTCAACCATGTTATGAAAACTTATGGAGCACAACATACATGTGAAAAATTACATGTAAAATCTTATATGTGGAAGAATTGCATAAAACCCTTATAAGCACATAAATTACAAAATTTATCCAAACAATGTCCAAACTAGACCAAACTTGAAACTAAGATTTGTTGCATGATATCAAAGCAAACCTTAGGGTTTAATCAAGGTTTTAAGCACCTAATTAAGTTAAGAAAGCATGTTTAACCTTAAATCAAGATCAAGAGTCTTACACTGTACCTTCTAATGGTTGGTATGGTGTGCCTTCTGATGATTGTACTGGGTGTACCTTCCAATGAAAGTTCTAGGTGTGGCTTCCAATGGAAGTTTGGGGTGTACCTTCCAATGGAAAATTTGGATGTGCCTTCAAATGGTTGTTTTGGGTGCACCTTCCAATGGGTGTTTTGGGTGTGCCTTCCGATGGTTGTTCTAGGTGATCATAAACTAATTGTTTTCTAGATGCTGCAAATCGATGGAGGTTTTCATTGTATAAATTAAAAGAGAACCAGGACTTTAACCGATGGAAGTACAGTCTCGACCTAATCTTCTTTCTCTTTCTTCCTAGATATATATACCCCTTTCACTTCCCTTAAAAAACCTTCCTAAACATAAGATCTTCCCTCCTAACCTTATTTTCTTACTATTTTCCTTCTTCTCTATTCTTCCATGGATGGAATCCATGGTGTTCCTAGCTGGAAAATTGAGCATATGGGTGAAGAACCCTCTTTCTTCTAACTTTTTCTCTAGATATACCCCGTTCTTGAAAATAAGAGCTTCTTGGAGCTTTTAGAGGGAAACAACTTGGGTTTTCCATTCTCTTCTTTGTGACTCCTTATTGTTTCAACATTTTTCTTCACCCTAAGGCGAGTGACATAACCTTAATATATTTATTTCCTACTCATAAGCCATTTTATGTAGATCTTGTTCTAGAAAACCCATAACATGAGAAAGGATGGACTTTGTGCACTGTTTGACATGAGAACGATGATGATACGAGTTCTTAATATTTCTTTAAACCCTATGAACGTTTTTATTCTGTAAAATGATATTTCTTTGAACATGGAAGGTCCTATATCTGAATTATTGGTGTTATGAATCCTAAAAATGTCACATAGGTGCTGTTTAGGTACCCAATGCATAGAAATCCGACCCAAACACTAGACCTTGTAGTATAGTGATTAAGCGATGGTGGTTATAATATTTTTATGTACTATTTCGATGCTGAAATGATAATTGGACAAAAAAAAGTACTGAAAGTAACTCATTCATCCTAGGATTTGAACATATAAATGGCTAATTCTTAGAAACATCATAAATTTTACATCCCTTGGACTTTTATGCTGAAATTTTGGTTGATATCTTGTCTTTGACTCATTAGGTTCTTTGATTTTTTAAAGGATGATGATGTTCTTTACAAAAAGTTATCACTATTTTTGTCTAAGTGACTTTTTGGGCTGTTATGCACCCTGGTTTGATGTTTAGGCATCTACATGGTCAGGGGTGATTGAATATACCATGATGGAATGAAACATGTTTCATACATTTTATATCTTCTGAAGTTATAACCTATGATTTTAATTTTGTTAACCATAATTATTTATGAACTTGTGTGTGACTTGATTGATGTAGTCAAAATACTTAAATGACATAATTAATAAAGGGTAATCGTAATCATGTATTGTCTTGAGATGGTAGAGATATCTCAGTGTCACAACTTACTGGATAGTGAAATGAATGATCTCAAGAGGAGCTTGGAGTCATATATTGTTAAGTATATGTGAGTGTAGGGAGGATATATCTCTACCATATAGATCCCAAGATTTTAGAGAGCGGTCATGGCCATGTCTCGGAGTTGATATGTATCGATAGAAACTGTGGTCGTAACTCAGATTTGAGGATTTAACCCTAGTTTCTGGTGTTGTGACCTGTGTACCCAGGATGGACCAAGATATTTTTAGTAGACCAATGTGCCACTACAATTGTTACTTGTAAACATCGAGGGGAAGAGATCCTTAGGGTTTTAGACATCCTAGATCTTATAAGGGACTGACTGTGACTTCACAGTGGCCAACTAGTAGCTTGAGTGGTACACCTCAAATTTTCCATGGCTTGATAATTTTAGTAACTCAGTAGCATATTATACTTGTTAGGTTTCTTTGGTGAATCACATTGGATGATAATCAATGTCTTGCTTTCCTGCTAGCATTATATGTGATTCATATCTTGTTAAGTTTAATTACCTATACATCTAACCTTTAATTATGCTTGAACATTTTATATACATACTACTTAGTGTTTCTAATATGTCAATCTATCTGCCTTAACTACTTTAATTATATAACCTACTTGTAAGCAATATATGTTATTAGAATCTATATCATATCGCCGACATATGGGTCTCTCCCCGTGGGTTTCCACACCTTTTTAGGTGATCAACGTCACAATTAGACTCGTGATGGTGAGGAGGGCCAGTTTGGAGACTTGTAGAGTTTGAGAGGTTGGTGTGGTTTGGTGTAGAGTTCTAGAGTCATCCCTGTACTCTCAGGTTCAGTTAGAGAGATTTGTATATCATGTATATCAAGTCAACATTTGGGTTGTATGCCATGAGAAATGTAAATGCTGTAAATATTTGAACAATACTTTTTGTATACAGATTGTGGCTGAGGCCACTAATCTCATGTAAAGTTACATGGTAGGAAAATATATGTGAACTTGGACCTTTGCGCAAATGTTTACTTTGATGTGTTTGAAATTTTTTATTTGATTTTAATTCTGCACCATTTTAGTAGCATGGTTAATTATTGTTGAAATGCTATTTTGGTTTTGAGTAATCTCATCTAGCCCAACGAGTTGCCACAATACTTGTTGGTATGTATGCCCTGAGAGCCAATCATGGGATGATTGGTGGGATACATTAAGATTGATTTGATAAACATCAAAAGGCAAGCTTCCAATTCTTTCTGGTCCAGTCATATGAGATAGTGATAGAACAGATTGAATGTCTAGAGAATGACAATACTCAATGACGTATGCTTTCAGGTTAAGGACCTGAACGATGAGATCATACGGATGCTAAGAGTTTGTACATTCTTGTTATGTCCCTAGTCGGATGTCATTGTGGAAGGTAGATAGACAACAATGACACACAAGACTAGATTGTGGTGTTGGTTGATGACAGAATCTCATTAGTCATGATATAGAGATATCAAACCAAACACATAGGTACTTGTTAGAGAACAAGGTACCGGACAGACCCACCGTGAGTTTGACACATGGAACCATGAGATGGTAGTCACAGTCAGTACTCACAGTGATGGTGGTGAGTGTGATTCTTTGACCTGAAATCACTACACTCAACACATGTCGTTGGGCACACTTTGACATCATCAAACGCAGTCCTGAAACATGGGTTGTTATAAAGGTGATGATTGGGTGGCTTTGACACATGGGGCTTTTGAGGGGTGAGTGATAGATATGGGATTTGTCCCTCCTGAGGGAGTTTGATATCCAAGGCCACTTGATGAGTAGGATTGAGATAGGCATGCGCACGCATGTGTGAATCAGTATGTGATATTGATGTCATACATATCTCCTTCAATCTGCTCTGAGATCAAGAAAGTGAATGAACGTTGACAGGATGACTGTTCCATGCCTCGAGTTCATTTGGGATATCAGTGACAAAGGAATTATACATTCACTGTAACACCATTCACGGATTGTAGGATGAAAGTTGTTCTCCAACTTTCTACTTTCACTTGGGTAGCACTGATGTGTGACTAGGCACCGCTCTTTGCTTGTGAAGTCATAAGTGTTATGGACTTTCACTGCCAACGTGAAATGGACCTGCAGGGTCACACACATAAGATTTAACCTGGAAGAGGAGTTTTGTCCACAAAGCAATGTTTAGATTGATTACTAAAGGAGTTTAGTAGTTCAATTAAACACTCAATCAGTCGATAACTCAATATCATATGGTTCAAGGTGTTGGACGCATTGATTGGAGTATCGGATTGATTGAAATTGCAATTGACTGATTTTGCCCAACCTGTGCTCCCAACCGATCGGCTCATGTGATGAACCGGTCGGTTGAGGTGCTGAACCGGTCGGCTGGAGTGTCCAGGCCGATCGGCTCAAGCCAGGTTGAAACGACCGGTTCAAGAGTTGAACCGATCGGCTCAACTGGTGCAACCGACCAGTTGGGAAAGTCATGTTGGCAAGAATTTTCCTTTGGTTTCAAATTGCCCAATTCGATTGGGAATAACATTGGTATACGATACCAATTGAGAATGAAACAAGGAAAGTCTTTTTGAGCCGGATTAGGACCATGAACCGATCGGTTTAGGGCACCAACCGATCGGTTGGAGTGCCCCAAACGATCGGCTCAGGTCCAACCGATCGGCTCATTGGCCAAACCGATCGGTTCAGTTGTGAACCGATCATTTCAAGTTGCGAACCGGTTGCTTTTGTGGAAAATTCTCGAACCCTTCTACTCCTGCTTTAGTCCCGTATTGCCGGGCACAGAAAACCCTGTCCCATGACCTGCCTATATATATAGGGGTATTGGGGGCTTCTCAAAGTACAACTCAATGCAAGCCGGTTGCTTTGCGAAGTTGTCGTTCTCTCTGGTTTTGGTAACCGTGAGAGCTCCCGAGCAAGTGCTTCCCGCAAAAGGGAGGTGCAGCAAGGGAAGGACAACTGTAGTTGCAACTGGTAGCAGGAGAGTATGTTGGCGACTAGTACGTCAACAGGAGGGTGCGACTCCTTCCACTTCCTTGTGGGACAAGGAGTGTGGAGTTCCAGGTGGTCCGTGTGGACTACTACAGAGGCGGTAGGACACTGCCGCTCAGGAGGACAACTGTCATCCGACAGTCCGGTAGGAGGAGGAGTCGTCAGTCCCGGTGCGACCAGGAGCTGCACAGACACCGTCCAAGACCGGAGTTGAAGACCGCGCATTGCGTGAGGTATTGTCGCCGAGCAAGCCTCGGGACAAGGTATGATTCCACAAACCATCCTTTCCTATTATATAGACGTTGACGCGTTTCCTCGGTATGGGTTGGGGGAGATTTTTTTTGTTTCCGCTGCCTTCTCTGTCTCCCCTAAAACCCAACAGTGGTATCAGAGCCAGGTCAACTGCTCTATATTTTAGGAATATCGATATGATCGATTTTGGTTTGTCGCCTTTATTTATTGCATGTGATGCGAATAATATCGGCTTTATGCATGTCCAATCCTAAATCCACAAATCCCTAATTACATATATGATATGTATTATTAATGCACTTGATACGCGTCGCCCTTAAACGAGTTTTGTGGTGGATGTGTGTAGTGTGATTATGGCCTATAAACCCCTATCTGTGTGTGGTTGTTTATGGTTGCTTGCATCTCGGTCTGCGCACCGATCTTCCCTCTCTTATTCCTGATGTAACTCGAAATAATTTGAGATTCTTTCCTACCTTTGCTCCCCCCGAATGTAACTCGGGGTTTTCTTCTTTTAAGCAATGTAATAATAGGATAGATTTTATTTCCTGTTATGTCAAAGACCGGCGGACATCAAGACGACAGCTGAAACGATCGGTTCAAGGTGTGAACCGATCGGTTGACGTTCCAGACGGTCGGTTCAAGGAGTGAACCGATCAGTTGATGACCGGTTCGAGGAGCGAGACGAGCGGGTGGCAGACATGACGAGATGCACGACGACCAGGCAAACCAATCGGTTGGAGGAGCCAACCGATCGGCTGGTGGCACCCAAACGACCGGCTGGAGAGTACAGATCATTCATGTGATGAGTTGATCAACTCGGATGGCAAGGCACAGAGTTCATCTTGTACAGGTTGCATGTGATGTAGACCTAGATGACCGTGATTCCTCTTGGCTCGAGGAATCACATTAGGATGGCCATAATCATCGCTTTTTATCGTTTGTGCATGTTTTCTGTGGGATATAGCATGTATATGATACGTACTATGTATTGTGGTGATTGGATATGTATATGTATATAAAACCAAATCCCTCATTAAAATATTAAGTTTTAGATGCCTTCCAAATGCGACACACGTGAAAAACTTGTTCGACCAAGTGTGGGCACGCCCTAGCGTGGTGCACCGTCTACCTCGTGGAAGCGTGAAGGATGAATGTGTGGGTCTGCCCTAGCAGGGTGCATGTTCATCGTGTTTGCTTTGGGTCGGACTTACAAGGTGATCTAGATGGGATCTAGTACCTTGAGGCATGGAGATGATCATTGCAAGGAGTTGTAGATGACATCTTATCAAGAGTTGCATATGATGCAATTGGCAAAAGTTGCCTACCTGAGAGATCTATGTTGTGGGTGACAAACCTAGCTGGTCCATGGGTTAGAGGATTTCAGGATCTTGCCCACTAGAAGGTTGTACGCTGCAATCTTCCGAATTGATGGTGAGGGCTATCAATTTGAAGTAAAATAGTGGGAGCGATAATTAATTAAAGGCCTAATTTTATCGTCAACTTTTCAAATCAATCAAACAAGTCAAAAATGAGTTTTTGGACTAAAATTGCATATATTTCCTTTTGTTAAAATAAATGGTTAATCAACAAATCACTATATTTGCGATCGGTCTTTGAGACCAACAAATTAAATGGGAATAATTCCACGACTGGTTAGGATGATGATGAGAAGTGTTCTCAATCAAAGAGCGAAAGCTCTAAGTCCTAGTTATACCAGAACCAGATGAATTCGATCCCACCACATCAATGGCTGAAAGTATGCTTATGGAAGCTTACTGAGGATGACATTGATGAGGAGTGCTTGATGTTGTGTTCTCTGAACTGTGAGTTGCAGAGACAACATGAGACATATGATGTCTCTAAGACACTGTCCTAGTATGTCATGACAGAAGGAGATCCAGTAAGGGATTCACACACTCAATGTGATTGGGTATGTGGAAAACCTGACTGAGAAGGATTCCCTCTGAGCCAAGGGTTGGCTATTGGTATGATACTGCAAATGTTGCGAGAATCATACAATTCATGATAAGCTACAACATGAACAACTTTGACAAGCGTTGACAAAGTTGTTGGACATGTTGAGGATAGTAGAGGCAAATATGAAGAAAGACAAACCATAGTCTTTGATATGATCAAAGAAAGGTAAGTCTTAAGGGCAAGGATAAGGGCAAAGCAAAAGAAGTGTTCTATTGCTAGCCGACAATCCAAGCGGTCTTCAGCCTCAAGGCACATGGGGAAAGGGTGTATGAGGGATTGCACTCTATATCTGGAAGAACAAAAGAAGATGAAGGAGGGATGGAGATCTCCACCTAAGGTATCATGAAATGAACCACTTCTTTATCCGAGGTATATGATACCAAGATATGGATATGTCATATATGATATGCAATATCTGCAAAGAAGTGATGGCCTTTGTGAAAGGACCAAGAAAGAAGTACCCATCATTGGAGCAAGTGTTGCGGCCATAGATAGGAGTATCTTTCAGTTTATTTCAGCCAATCACGAAATAGAGTTGAGAACTGCTATTTCATATATTGCCAATAGATAGAAACACTTTATTATTGCATATTGTATGACAATGATGGCAATTAATAAAGTTGATGTTTCAATCTTAAAGATATGATCTTTGTGGAAATGCCTTGTTTATCTTGTGATACATGGTATGCATAAGATAAAATGATACCTAAAGTTATTGATAACTCAAACAATCAAATTAGAATCAATCATGAGAAATTCATTTCTAGTTTCCATATGATGGATAAACCTAGACTCTTTTGGTTAGAGAACCATTAAGAGACATGAATATCTTGGACATGATTAATCAATCTTCACTAAAGGTAGTGGGAGAGTGATTATCCTATTAGGTATAATACATGTGATGTATTTACATACCAATTGGAACAAATGCTAATACTTCAAATGGTGTTTAGAGAAATACCAATATGAACATCTTGAAGTGTTCAAGATTGTCATAGATGAAGTACAAATTTGGTAAAGTATTAATTCTTGATGAGATCAATGAATGAAATACTTGGACCAAATGTTTGAGATTCTTATGAGTGATTATGATAGTGTATCATAGTGAACTCATGATTAAGGCATGGTGATGTCTAAATCAAGAAGGAATCATACTCTAAGGAGTTAGAGAATGATTATCAAATAACTGAATTCTTCTTAATAAAAGAATACCCCACACTAATAAAGGACATTAAGAATCACAAGGGCTGTGAATTCTTATATTCTTGACAGATACACCTCAATTATCTATGTGATGAGTTGTTCATATGATGAGTCAACTATCTAGATGAATATGAGGAATCAGATTTTGAGTTATGGTATAAGACCATTACATCCTAAATGATTTCCATGTGAACCATAAGGTATGACCTTGATGGTAGCACTCATTGGATGAAATCCATAAGTGCAAATGAGTCTTAAGTGTTAAGACACATGGATAACATTTTGAGAAGGATGATGCTTGTTGATTGCAACTTAATGACTGAGACATTTGGCATATGGATACTAAAACCACATTCCTATGAGGAATAAAACAAGGATGTGTACGTGACACAACCTATAAGGTTTATGAATCCACTAATGCAAATGAAGTCTATAAGTTACAATGGACTAATCAATGTGATTGATTGAGTACAAGCAACTCAAAATTGGATCTTTACTTTGATGATATAGTCAAAGGGTTTGACTGATATGTCAAAGATAAAGAAGGGATCTGTGATTTAGTGGGAGAGTATTCACATTCCACATATTGATGTGAAATGGAATTGTTCTAGAATGGAAATCCAAAAGTGGAAATTATCTTTAAGGAAGATAGAGATGTTTCCTATGTGATAGGAATAGAGATCTATAGAGATAGTTCTCGAAAACCTCTTGACCTGAAAAGAGAGAGCATACATTGGCAATCTGTACTGAAGGGTTCAGTATGCACAGATTCAGTGGGAGAAAACTTGTCCATGTTATATGGATATTAATATCCCAAGGCCAAGTGTCCAATTCTTATGAAGAATGGGAACACTAAGAATAGATATGGATCTATCATGTATGTAATCATCCCATTGTCTTGCATATATGACATGGCAAGAATAAAACACATTCATCATCTTGTATGTAGGACATGGCAATATGATGTGCTCATCCTGATAACTCGTATGTTGGACATGACGAGTGGATGTCTGTCTACTTCCAGTAAGGGTTACTGGAATACCATAAGAACTTGATAAGTACTTGGGAAGTACTAGTTTTATGGAGATAAGGAAGAGTTCGATGTAAAGAGTTACATTGATGCGAACTTCCGAAAGGATAGAAAATTGATTGCAAAATATACATAGGATGTATAAAAGTGAAAGTTTGTTGATTATTGGAAATGTTCCAATAAAACCATTTAAAAGGAAATGCTGAGTATCCGTGTGTTAGAGAACATCAGTGGATACTATATGGATCTAGAAGTTCATGAGATGAACTTATAGATATTCCGGTCATTGATGACAAGTCTGGTATCCTTGATCATGCAATATGGCTAAAGGTTAGCAAAGGAATACTAGATCGCATATTACGGCAACTCCATCTCATACGTGTGACGTACAGCGAAGAGATGTGAGACATGCAATTTGTACAGACTTTGGCAAGGTGTTGCCATTACTCACTATGTTGGCACTAGAGCACAGTGACATGTGGGACATGTTTGAAGATCACTATGAATATGATTCAAGAGTGATTGGCTCGCAGTGCAAGTGGGAGTCTGTTGGTATGTATGCCCTGAGAGCCAATCATGGGATGATTGGTGGGATACATTAAGATTGATTTGATAAACATCAAAAGGCAAGCTTCCAATTCTTTCTGGTTCAGTCATATGAGATAGTGATAGAACAGATTGAATGTCTAGAGAATGACAGTACTCAATGACGTATGCTTTCAGGTTAAGGACCTGAACGATGAGATCATACGGATGCTAAGAGTTTGTACATTCTTGTTATGTCCCTAGTCAGATGTCATTGTGGAAGGTAGATAGACAGCAATGACACACAAGACTAGATTGTGGTGTTGGTTGATGACAAAATCTCATTAGTCATGATATAGAGATATCAAACCAAACACATAGGTACTTGTTAGAGAACAAGGTACCGGACAGACCCACCGTGAGTTTGACACATGGAACCATGAGATGGTAGTCACAGTCAGTACTCACAGTGATGGTGGTGAGTGTGATTCTTTGACCTGAAATCACTACACTCAACACATGTCGTTGGGCACACTTTGACATCATCAAACGCAGTCTTGAAACATGGGTTGTTATAAAGGTGATGATTGGGTGGCTTTGACACATGGGGCTTTTGAGGGGTGAGTGATAGATATAGGATTTGTCCCTCCTGAGGGAGTTTGATATCCAAGGCCAATTAATGAGTAGGATTGAGATAGGCGTGCGCACGCATGTGTGAATCAGTATGTGATATTGATGTCATACATATCTCCTTCAATCTGCTCTGAGATCAAGAAAGTGAATGAACGTTGACATGATGACTGTTCCATGCCTCGAGTTCATTTGGGATATCAGTGACAAAGGAATTATACATTCACTGTAACACCATTCACGGATTGTAGGATGAAAGTTGTTCTCCAACTTTCTACTTTCACTTGGGTAGCACTGATGTGTGACTAGGCACCGCTCTTTACTTGTGAAGTCATAAGTGTTATGGACTTTCACTGCCAACGTGAAATGGACCTGCAGGGTCACACACATAGGATTTAACCTAGAAGAGGAGTTTTGTCCACAAAGCAATGTTTAGATTGATTACTAAAGGAGTTTAGTAGTTCAATTAAACACTCAATCAGTCGATAGCTCAATATCATATGGTTCAAGGTGTTGGACGCATTGATTGGAGTATCGGATTGATTGAAATCGCAATTGACTGATTTTGCCCAACCTGTGCTCCCAACCGATCGGCTCATGTGCTGAACCGGTCGGCTGAGGTGCTGAACCGGTCGGCTGGAGTGTCCAGGCCGATCGGCTCAAGCCAGGTTGAAATGACCGGTTCAAGAGTTGAACCGATCGGCTCAACTGGTGCAACCGACCAGTTGGGAAAGTCATGTTGGCAAGAATTTTCCTTTGGTTTCAAATTGCCCAATTCGATTGGGAATAACATTGGTATACAATACCAATTGAGAACAAAACAAGGAAAGTCTTTTTGAGCCGGATTAGGACCATGAACCGATCAGTTCAGGGCACCAACCGATCGGTTGGAGTGCCCCAAACGATCGGCTCAGGTTCAACCGATCGGCTCATTGGCCAAACCGATCGGTTCAGTTGTGAACCGATCATTTCAAGTTGCGAACCGGTTGCTTTTGTGGAAAATTCTCAAACCCTTCTACTCCTGCTTTAGTCCCGTATTGCCGGGCACAGAAAACCCTGTCCCATGACCCGCCTATATATATAGGGGTATTGGGGGCTTCTCAAAGTACAACTCAATGCAAGCCGGTTGCTTTGCGAAGTTGTCGTTCTCTCTGGTTTTGGTAACCATGAGAGATCCCGAGCAAGTGCTTCCCGCAAAAGGGAGGTGCAGCAAGGGAAGGACAACTGCAGTTGCAACTGGTAGCAGGAGAGTATGTTGGTGACTAGTACGTCAACAGGAGGGTGCGACTCCTTCCACTTCCTTGTGGGACAAGGAGTGTGGAGTTCCAGGTGGTCCGTGTGGACTACTACAGAGGCGGGAGGACACTGCCGCTCAGGAGGACAACTGTCATCCGACAGTCCGGTAGGAGGAGGAGTCGTCAGTCCCGGTGCGACCAGGAGCTGCACAGACACCGTCCAAGACCGGAGTTGAAGACCGCGCATTGGGCGAGGTATTGTCGCCGAGCAAGCCTCGGGACAAGGTATGATTCCACAAACCATCCTTTCCTATTATATAGACGTTGACGCGTTTCCTCGGTATGGGTTGGGGGAGAATTTTTTTGTTTCCCCTGCCTTCTCTGTCTCCCCTAAAACCCAACAATACTGACTAGGAAATGAAGTTAAAATGAAATAAAAAAGAAATACATCAGAGATAGACAACTCCATCTAATTGAGTTGTGCAATAATATATCTCATTTCCATGATATGTTTATGGATCCTAATAGAACCATGTATATCATAGAGCACATCTTAGCCAGTAAGGTGCTAGCCCTAGACTTACCAGAAGAAACATTTGTTCCTCCACTACTTTTAAAAAATATTTTGCCAACTCATAAGTGGGAATGGACCACCTAATATTTTTTCTACATGCGCTTGCATAAGAAAAAAACTAAGCCTATTAGAACGTTCCCACTTCTCATAGTTAGTCTTTTCTGCAGTGGTACTTTCCTTTGTTAGTGGTTTTGCCACTCAAAAAGCTAAACCTAAGTCCATACACCCTAATGTAAACATGATCTTTTATTTCCATCATTAAAATTTAATCCATTGAGATCTAGAATGCTATTTTCACCGTACAAAGATGAGGAAATAACTGCAATAAGTAGAATATCCACATTAAAACCACAATAGCAAAATGTGTAGAAGTAAATTTGAGGTCTACTTTAGGTTTCTTTTATCTATTACTCCAATTAGTCACTACATTCATATTTGGATAACATGTAACACAAAAGGATCATACACTTAATGTGAGTCACACTCACTTGACAAGATCAACTCAACATTAACTTTCTACTAGAAAAATAATTTCACCTTTGGGAAAAGTATTTTATGTGTCTAAAGATTTGTTAATTTTATCATATTAAATTTAAAACCAATAAATAATACATATTTGGGTGAAAATTTGTCCAAATTTATCACAATTTATAACACTTATCTTTCATGAAATAATTTCTCACTACACCATCAGATAAGACGCAATCAAAAATTGATTTTGAGACATTTTTCAATAATCATTGTAGTGTAGTACTATACAAGAAATGATGCATTGAATTGATTGTCCAAGGTCAGAATATCATAAACAATCATTCAAATAGGTATGCATACGCTGGAAAAACATCATACTGGATGCTCACATGTAACCATATATTCAACACACTTTCATTGCGTGCAAGTGATCATATCAATTATATTATCATGAAACTCTTGCCGTGGTTGGGTTTAAATGAAAAGAAAAGAAGCCTAATTAATAAGATAGAAATATAGTGTTTTCCAACAAAGAATGACATATATGACATGACCCAAAACACATACACATACATTTTAGGCATTCACGATGGCTCCTTTCCCAACGTCATCAAATAGTGAATAGTAAACAACGAACAATGACGTTTAGAAAAATTTGGATTGTTGAAGCAAGATTTTGAAAATTATGGAACAAAATGGTTTCACTTTGGTATAGGAATCATAGAAGTCCTAAAGAATGAGGACCATCGAAAGTCATCCTCAGAGCATGAGTTGTATGTTGCAATGTGTGTGAGGGCAGATGCCATCCATCATGAAAATTGATGTCGAGGCATATAGACATTGTTTGTAGTCGACAAAAAATTCATATCAATCCTGATGTAAAGAATGAGGAGCATAAAAAGTCATCCTCAGAGCATGAGTTGTATGTGGCAATGTGTGTGAGGGCAGATGCCATCCATCATGAAAATTGATGTCGAGGCATGTAGACATTGTTTGTAGTTGACAACAAATTCATATAAATCCTGATGATTCTAAAGTAGTGTGCGCAATGAACCAGATTCAATCAGAGCAAAAACAATTGATCACGAACAAAACACGACTCATTGATAGGATGCAAATTCTCTAAGGACACACTAAAAATTAAAAACCATCATAGTTTAAAGTCATGCCCTGATACCAAATGAAGTCATACCCAAATTTGAGGAAGACTCCATGACTAGAGTGATGTTTCCTCTGTGATTGACATCGATAGGTACAACATAAACAACACAATATAGATTGGATGAAAATGGAGCAGAAGTGGAAGGCCTCAAACAACTGTACGAACTTTCGACCAGGCATTCATGTTTCTCTCTCTTGGTAGATTCTCTAATGGATGGAATCGGTTGGTTACAGATAGATTTCATAGAGAGAGGACCAAACCTTTATATAAAATATGTAATGCTTCTCTATCCATTACCAAGATGCATAATTGTTATGGGGTCTACACTAAACCCCAATGGATGCACCCCTTCAGAATAAACACATAATAAATATATTTCTATTAATTTTTGACCACATGGATATTTAACATGGCGAACACTTCTTCTCCTCTTACTTGTTAGTACTACGGGTGGGTTCGTGCTACTACTAATAGTTATTATATGAAATGATCTCTTGATATGGTTACCACTAAAACTTACGCCAATGAAGCAATCCTTCACGAGGAAGGAATACATGGACATATGTCATCGTTGAGGAAGAGGAAGAAGGATAGGAAGAGTGGCATGGATGAATATAAATAAGGAGAGGAAGAACAACATGTACTCGACGTTCTTGGTGTTCTTGGTCTTTATGATGATGCACTAGAGTAATATTTGAATGTTTAATGGTGCATATTGCTTTAAAATATTATTATTACTTCCTATATCACTATTGAACTTCAAAACAACAATTTTTATTTATCTTTGGTCTTAAATTACGAATTAGATTACATTTGATTTGTACTTCTACACTTTTGACCTAAAAGTGGCCCTTTTTACTTATGCATGATGTTACTTGCTTAATCTTGAGACTTTGACATATTTAATAACCAAATGATCATTTAACCTCTAAAACTTTAATACCTTTTTGAACTATGGGAAATACTTTGTGATTATTCTTAGCTTTATTAGTGGCTTATGTTATGCAAACGGTCATATGATGTGACTTGCATGAACTTTAAGTAACTAGATCTTGAACCTTATACAATTATTGATCAATAATGATTTGAACAATATTTTGTTGGATCAAAGGGCTATCGGGGTGGTGAATAGATCTAAAAACACTTAAAACAAATTCATTAGACCTTCAAGTTACTTCAAGTCACTTCAATTTATAGGATTGCAAATATGTAATTTGATGTACAACTAAACATAAATAGAAAGGATGAGAGAGATTGAATAAGATCAAGAACAAGCTACATATATTGGTTTCAGACTCCAAACTAGGAGAGTGTACATCCATTACATAGAGAGGTCAACCTTTAGACTTTTTAAACAATTGCATACTTATGTTCTGTTATAAGACATACAATAAGACCTTTCTTTTGCAAGGCAAGCATACCTAGCCTTTCTTTTTAAGGATCAAAAGGAGCCAATAAACCTTACAAGGTATTATCTATCCTTTGAGAAAGAGTCTACAGCCTCTACAAGGGCGTATCTACCTTTGCAACAAGCTGGACACCTTCTACAAGGAGCTCCCCTCTTGCAACAAGTCTTCCGTATTGAAGGAATCACCCACTCTTTTCAAAGATATTCAACCTTCACCTTCTCCTTCACCTTGGAGAAGCTTTCAACAACTTTTCTCTTAAGAAAGGGATTGGAAAATGGAATATTTGAGAGCTTTACAAGAGTACAAATGAATATCTCTCTCACACATAGCCTATCTCACTCATAATGACATTTTGATTAGTAAGAAAGTGAGAGAAAGGGACTGTATGTGAACAAATCCACTCAACTATAGCTAGGAACAAGGTAGTCAAACTTGAGATGAAGACCAATGGTCCCTATTTATAGTTGGGGATGTCTACTAGCTCCTAGAAGCACTTGGGAATGAATTCTAGTTGTTTGAGGTGTTGCAAAGGATCTTTTTTTGATATTTGCAACACTTCAATGGCTAGAGGAATTTTTTCTTCACACTCCATATAGTGGAGTCGGTCAAGTTTCAATAAAGATAGGCATCAGTCAAGTTTTTGAAAAGAAAACTCAGCCGAATAGGGTGCCTGTGATGCATTTTGGAATTTGTCATTAAAGTGCTTAAACGTTCACTACAAGTGCTCCTGATCTTCTCTCATCTTAATTACAATTCATATCATCAACACAAACGATTACAAAAATTATCCTAAGCCATTTAGGGTGTTTTCTATAAAAGTGCACTTGTATTGACATTGGCTTATATTTGATTAAGCTAGAGCTTGATGGAATTGATCCTTTTCATGTACCTAAGACCTGAAATCAATATCAAATAGACATATCTGATACATATGAATGAAATGCTTAAGTCACCATCAAAAAATGGACAATGTATAATTGTTAGGTCAACATTCTCCCCTTTTTGAAAATGACAAACTATTCCTCCACATGTCAAAAGGACTTGGAATTTAAACTTTTACCTTGTAAATTGTAAGAGGATACATGAATGAACAATAACAATTACCCCCCTCATGCCATGCTTACATTTGCCTATATGGTTATTTTCTCCAAAAATCATAACCATAGCACATATATACTACTGAGTCCTCATACATAGTCACATGATATTTCATAGAATGAACTAGAAAAGGATCACAATTAAATGTGCACTAGAGCTCATATATCCCTTGTAGTACTTGATCTCATTTCTCCCCTTTTGTCATTTCAAGAAGGTAGGGGCTATAATAGCTAAAAAAAGTCTTATCCATAGGAATAAATGATACAAGAAACCACCATATGCAAGCACCAACCAACAAACGAGAGAGAACAAACATACTAGAGTCATAATCAAAATATGGAAGCACATACTCAAAATTCATGAGATATAATCAAGCATAGAGTTAAGGTACATATAAGCAGATTATGACAAAAGATATGTCCTCTTTAGATGAAAAAAAAACTACAAACCAACAAAGAAAAGAAACAAGATATGAAAATAGTAAAACTTACATATAGTGCCCAAATGTTCAGTACATGAAAGTACACAAAAAGATATAAATATGAGCACTCTATATACCTAAGAACTAAACTTCAAGGACATCTATGTCAACGTCCTTGTCATCATCAAGCTGGTACTCTTCATCTCCATATGTGCATCATGGACATCATATGTGTCTTCACCACCATCTCCATCATCAGAGCCGTCATCACCATCTTCGTCATCATCCTCGTCCTCATCAACAACACCATCAATATCATCCTTAACATCCTTGTCTGCCGTCTCCTCATCCTCAGGAGGTCCAAAGGAGTGAGTAGTAGGCTACTTGTGATGTTGCTCTGCCCAAGAAAAACCACATGCATGTAACACATTTACTTGCTCAAAACTGGGTGTAGAGACCCAATCAATGCCAACAAGTAGGGTTGAAACATGGCCAGGAGGAAAAGCAAGTAGTTGAGAGGCAACATGGGTACGTCCACCATCAGAAGTAGGGGGCATAGAGGAAGCATCAGGGTGGTGGTGAGGGTCGAACTGATTATATGCATAGAAAGTATACTCAACAGCTGGGTATGTAAGGACCCTGACCATCGTTTAGGGTTTACCCTGTTTGTTTTGCTTAACCTTGATGCTTTGTTGCTTCCTAATCACCTTTGGTGGTGATTAGGGTTTGGTTGTGCTTTGTTGAGAGTTGGAGGTGCTACTTGGAAATAACCCAAGTTTAGGGTTTTGTGGGCAAGTTTGCCACCTTGTAAGGTGTTCCTCTCTCTTTGCTTCCTCTGGTGTTGAGAGGAAGGTTTGGGCTCGTTGTTTGAGTTCTTTTGGGCCTGGTTGAGCTTGTTTGGGCCTTGTTGAGTGTTCCCTTTGCTTCTTTGTGCCCTGTGTCGGGCAAGGGAAAGCTGTGTCGGCCTGAGCTTGTGACGACAAGGGTTTGTGTTGCTCTAGTGCTGTATCGCCCAAGATGGGGAGTGTATCGGCCAGGAGAGTGTGTGTCGCCCATGGTGCCTTGTTGTGTCGCCCATGGTGTTTGACCTAGCTTTGACCTCATTTGTGTCACCACTAGTGGACACTTGGTGCATGATGGTTGCATGTGACAATGACCTTGGACATGTGTTAAGGGCTTTCTAGGGTGGTGGATCATGCACTAGGACAAGTGTCCCTCGGTAGGCGACACCTTGCTTGGATCAACCTTGTTTTCTCCTCCCTTTCCTTCTATATAGGCGTGTCCTTTCCTTTGCTAGGAGTTCCTTTGGTTCCTTTGTTTCTCCTCCACCTTGGTGCACGACACAACCCTCTCTTTGGCAAGTGGTGGCCGATACCCCCTTGGAGGAGCAGCTTGGTGGCCGATATCTTAGGAGCCTTCTTCTTCCTTGCTTGGTGGTGCTTGGAGCTAGGAGCTTGGAGCTTGCTTAAGGCAGGTTGCATAACTCCCAATCCCTAACTACACTACTCTCTTTCATGTTCTTATATGTTGCTATAATCATGTCGGCTATGTTGTAGTTAGTTTGGTTTTCTTGCTTAAGTATCCATGTTGGCCGATCCTTGTGATCTAGGGTTTCTTGGTGAGCAATACTCCTTTCTCTCCTTGGTCTAGAGGAGTGAGTTTGAGCTTCTAGTAGCATGGGCAACACCCCTCTTTATCTTGGATGATTGAGGTGAGCTTGTGTTCTAGTTGTTTAAGCAATACTCTCCTCTCACCATGGACTAGGAGGGTGAGCTCAGTTATATGGTCGCTCTTTCTAGGGTTCCTTTGTGTTTCCCGTTTGGTGATAGAGGATGTGCAAGACCCATCTTTCTTAGTTGATTGAGGTGAGCCTCTTCTTGACCCACTAGGGTTTCGTGTATCCTTGTGCTTGAGGTGGGAGATGAACTTGTGAGTGGTACCTTGGACGATATGAGTTTGGGGTAGGTGCTGCCCGATAGTCCTCTTAACCTAACCCTTTGGACGATATGCTTTGGTGGTGGTGGATGACACCATGTCTTTGTGACAGGCGTCACAACCTTGATCTGCCTTGTGATGGCCGATATGAATGGCTTAGTTGGTTGTACGATAGGTATCTTAGACGTTGCCCTTGTGGAGTACCCTGCTCACACACCTGTCTTATATGTGGTCAGTGTCGTTGCGTGAGCGTTGATGAGCAACCTGTGACGGGTGTCACGTTTAACCTTTTTAGTGTCGCCCGATATGTATCCTTGTAACGGGCGTTGCCTTGCTGCCCGATACCAACGTGGCCCGATAGAGTTGGGTACCGATGCCCCGTCGTACTTCCTTGCTGTGTGGCGCGACACCTTAGTGCACGACACTCTGACACAGTGTTGCTGGTTGCTGGTCGTTATGAGAAGAGCTATGGGTGAGGGCATGCTGCCCGATGCAGCCTTGTAGTGAGGGTTCGTGGTGCCTTTTGTGAGGGTGCCTTGTATCATGAAAACAGCCTTGTGGTTATGTTCTTATTAAAACGTTGGTAACACCTTGTAGGATTGATAAGTGCCCGTTATGTTTAGGCTTGTCCTTTATATCTAACATGATTATATGCATGAACTTAATCATCTTGATTATCTGTTAATGCTAAGAATAACAATGGTAAGTACATAAATGGTTGTTTAATGATGTGTCTTATGCACATGATCATCAGTTGATGTATGATTGATAAGTATAGAATCTTGAATGTCACCCTATGTTGATAGCATGGTCCTTTTGTTAAAACTATGATTATTGAGTACACTAACCATGCAGGTGATGCATAGCCAAGTGAAAGGTTATGAGACATATATGATGAGTAATGTGTTTGTCCCATAATGATGATGTAAGACTTGTAAGGCAGTGGCAATATATGATGAGGGATTGAGATCCCATGGTATGTGATGATCCTTGTGATGGATCTGGATGATTGGCAAGAGGCCAAGTGATAACATGTGATGTTGGACCCTTGAGAGGGATCAGGTTGATATGATTACAATAAAAGCATAATGTTGAGCTTATGTTGTTTATTTCCTGTTATAGTTTGCATGTTATACAACTTGGTTGAATCTTACAATCCATATAAAAGATACTAATTAATCATAGTGGAATATATCATGTAGTTGCCCTAGCCATAGATCCATCATCGTCAGGAATTGGTGGTGGTGAAACAGGTTCTCCTGCGGGTTAACCCGGAGCGCATATTGTTGAGTATGCGAGGTTTCTCCTAGCCTAAAGTGAGGAGGTAAGAGTGCAACTTCAGTTGTAGACTCAAGGGTGCAGATTCAGACCTGTAGCCCAATTGTGATAAAGAGCATGGTGAACAGGCCCATGGCTCAGGATATGTGATATGAGGAGCATGAATGCGTTCATGGCTCAAAGCACAGTGAACAGGCCCGTGGCTCAATTTCACTAGTGCCGAGACCTGTACCGAGGTGGGCTAGGCAGAGGGTAGCCTGATCCTGTGGCTAAGACCACTTCAACATGAGACTGCGGTCCTGCTTGTGTTGTACTCATGCACTGACCATGAGGCAGAGAGGTTGTGGAGTCCGACTCTTCCATTGACCTTGTATGGCACCGGCTTGGGTTTCACAACCGAAGGTTGGATTTGAGCGATACGGCTCACTTCCTCATGGCATAATAATAATACATAATTCAGCCGAATAGTACTACTACTTAAGACAAACACGAAACATTGGTTGAGGCCTTGTTTGTGTAGTTACTCTCATCATATCTTGCAGTTGCTTATATGTTCCTCATATGTAGTAGGACTTATATATCTTGTCTTGCTAATCATATTCCACAAAGTAATACTTGAGTACATCTGGTAAGCCTGCTAAAGTATGGACAACTCTATTCTATAACTACTCTTGTTATACTTCCTATCAGTTAGTTGCTTTATACATATATCTGAGGTTTTGTAGTTTCGGTGGGGAGTTATGTTTCTCGCTGGGACAATGATCAATTGTCTCACTCCGCTGGTCTACACCCTTTTTAGGTGGTCGAGCTAGACGTGGTGGTGGTTGCGGGGTTGTGGCCGAGTATCAAGAAGAGCAATAGAAGGCAAGCGATGGATATGCTGCTGTTTTGGCTACTTGTGATGTTGCTCTGCCCAAGACAAACCACATGCATGTAACACATTTACTTGCTCAAAACTGGGTGTAGAGACCCAATCAATGCCAACAAGTAGGGTTGAAACATGGCCAGGAGGAAAAGCAAGTAGTTGAGAGGCAACATGGGTACGTCCACCATCAGAAGTAGGGGGCATAGAGGAAGCATCAGGGTGGTGGTCAGGGTCGAACTGATTATATGCATAGAAAGTATACTCAACAGCTGGGTATGTAAGGACCCTGACCTTTGTTTAGGGTTTACCCTGTTTGTTTTGCTTAACCTTGATGCTTTGTTGCTTGCTAATCACCTTTGGTGGTGATTAGGGTTTGGTTGTGCTTTGTTGAGAGTTGGAGGTGCTACTTGCAAATAACCCAAGTCTAGGGTTTTGTGGGCAAGTTTGCCACCTTGTAAGGTGTTCCTCTCTCTTTGCTTACTCTGGTGTTGAGAGGAAGGTTTGGGCTCGTTGTTTGAGTTCTTTTGGGCCTGGTTGAGCTTGTTTGGGCCTTGTTGAGTGTTGCCTTTGCTTCTTTGTGCCCCGTGTCGGGCAAGGGTAAGCTGTGTCGGCCTGATCTTGTGACGACCAGGGTTTGTGTCGCCCTAGTGGTGTATCGCCCAAGATGGGGAGTGTATCGGCCAGGAGAGCGTGTGTCTCCCATGGTGCCTTGTTGTGTCGCCCATGGTGTTTGACCTAGCTTTGACCTCATTTGTGTCACCACTAGTGGACACTTGGTGCATGATGGTTGCATGTGGCAATGACCTTGGACATGTGTTAAGGGCTTGCTAGGGTGGTGGATCGTGCACTAGGACAAGTGTCCCTAGGTAGGCGACACCTTGCTTGGATCAACCTTGTTTTCTCCTCCCTTTTCTTCTATATAGGCGTGTCCTTTCCTTTGCTAGGAGTTCCTTTGGTTCCTTTGTTTCTCCTCCACCTTGATGCACGACACAACCCTCTCTTTGGCAAGTGGTGGCCGATACCCCCTTGGAGGAGCAGCTTGGTGGCTGATATCTTAGGAGCCTTCTTCTTCCTTGCTTGGTGGTGCTTGGAGCTAGGATCTTGGAGCTTGCTTAAGGCAGGTTGCATAACTCCCAATCCCTAACTACACTACTCTCTTTCATGGTCTTATATGTTGCTATAATCATGTCGGCTATGTTGTAGTTAGTTTGGTTTTCTTGCTTAAGTATCCATGTTGGCCGATCCTTGTGATATAGGGTTTCTTGGTGAGCAATACTACTTTCTCTCCTTGGTCTAGAGGAGTGAGTTTGAGCTTCTAGTAGCATGGGCAACACCCCTCTTTCTCTTGGACGATTGAGGTGAGCTTGTGTTCTAGTTGTTTAAGCAATACTCTCCTCTCGCCATGGACTAGGAGGGTGAGCTCGGTTATATGGTGGCTCTTTATAGGGTTCCTTTGTGTTGCCCGTTTGGTGATAGAGGATGTGCAAGACCCCTCTTTCTTAGTTGATTGAGGTGAGCCTCTTCTTGACCCACTAGGGTTTCGGGTATCCTTATACTTGAGGTGGGAGATGAACTTGTGAGTGGTACCTTGGACGATATGAGTTTGGGGTAGGTGCTGCCCGACAGTCCTCTTAACCTAACCCTTTGGACAATATGCTTTGGTGGTGGTGGACGACACCATGTCTTTGTGACGGGCGTCACAAACTTGCTCTGCCTTGTGACGGCCGATAGGCCTGGCTTAGTTGGTTGCACAATAGGTCTCTTAGACGTTGCCCTTGTAGAGTACCCTGCTCACACACCTGTCTTGTATGTGGTCAATGTCGTTGTGCGGGCGTTGATGAAAAATCTGTGACGGGCGTCACATTTAACCTTTTTAGTGTCGCCCGATATGTATCCTTGTAACAGGTGTTGCCTTGCTGCCCGATACCAACGTGGCCCGATACAGCTGGCAACCGACGCCCCGTCGTACTTCCTTGCTGTGTGGCGTGACACCTTGGTGCACGACACTCTGACACAGTGTTGCTGGTTGCTGGTCGTTATGAGAAGAGCTATGGGTGAGGGCATGCTACCCGATACGACCTTGTAGTGAGGGTTCGTGGTGCCTTTTGTGAGGGTGCCTTGTATCATGAAAACATCCTTGTGGTTATGTTCTTATTAAAATGTTGGTAACACCTTGTAGGATTGATAAGTGCCCGTTATGTTTAGGCTTGTCCTTTATATCTAACATGATTATATGCAAGAACTTAATCATCTTGATTATCTGTTAATGCTAAGAATAACAATGGTAAGTACACAAATGGTTGTTTAATGATGTGTCTTATGCAAATGATCATCAGTTGATGTATGATTGATAAGTATAGAATCTTGAATGTCACCCTATGTTGATAGCATGGTCCTTTTGTTAAAACTATGATTATTGAGTACACTAACCATGCAGGTGATGCATAGCCAAGTGAAAGGTTATGAGACATATATGATGAGTAATGTGTTTGTCCCATAATGATGATGTAAGACTTGAAAGGCAGTGGCAATATATGATGAGGGATTGAGATCCCATGGTATGTGATGATCCTTGTGATGGATCTGGATGATTGGCAAGAGGCCAAGTGATAACATGTGATGTTGGATCCTTGAGAGGGATCAGGTTGATGTGATTACAATAAAAGCATAATGTTGAGCTTATGTTATTTATTTCCTGTTATAGTTTGCATGTTATACAACTTGGTTGAATCTTGCAATCCATATAAAAGATACTAATTAATCATAGTGGAATATATCATGTAGTTGCCCTGTTATAACCCCAAATTTTGGGTTCAATTGATGAGAAATGTAATTTCTCATATTAAAAGATGTTTGAACAAATAATCATATATTGGGTTGAGAATAATTGGATTTCGTTCACAATAGCCTTGATGTTTGTGTTGTGGGCTTTATTGGCTATTGGGCCCAATAACAAAGAAAATTCAATTAGTGAATGAATAATTGAATATTCGAGAAAAGAAATATGTAGAAACCTCTAGAAGGCAAATCCAAAGAGGATTTCGTGCCTCTTGAGTTCCTTGGGTATCAAGGAGTCCAAAGTTGCATAAAAGTGCAATAAGAAAAGAAAATATTAATTAACTATTTCTTTATTAAGGAATAAATGGAAAATAATGATAAAATATGGAAAAGGAGTGGAAAGAGGCATAAATGAGATTTCTTGGGGAAATTTCGTATCCATGAGATTTCTAATGATGAAAGGAATGACAATGAGGAAAATAAAAGAGAAATAAAGAGAAATCCTCAAAAAGAGATATTTTAAGGAGAAATAAACAAGATAATGTGAACTAATGCAAATAGATGCATCTAGAAGGATAATAAATATCCTTGAAAAGGAAATTTCGAAATAATGGAGTGTCTTGGGATCCAAGGAGTCCCAATAAAGAGGAAAGAAAGAGAAAAGGCAAATAAAACAAAAATAAGAGAAGAATGTGATAAATCATTAAATGACTTTTGTTATTATCGAAAAGAGAGGTTATTTGCTTTAAGAAAAGAGGATTTTGTGCTAATAGATTTAAAAGGGAAGTATAAAGAAAATAAAAGAAGTGATTTTCGTATTTATAATTATACAAGGGATAAGGAATACAAAAAAGATAATTAGTAGAGAGAGAAAGTTGCTTCTTAGAAAAGAAATCAACTTCCTATGGGAAGAAGGCATGTTTGCTTCGTGGGCAAGCATTCTGGGGGTTTCTATCTACCCCTATAAAAGGAACAGGCCCTTTAGCATCGAGTTACCTCGTTTTCCTCTCATATCCAACCGTGCACCCACCCATAAACCCTAACTAAGAGAAACAATGAGATTAGGCTTCCACGAGGTGGCCAAAAGGAGTTGCAATGGTAGCTCGATGATCCATGGTGCAAGGAAGGAGCCATGTTGTCACAGCTGTGCGCCAGCTTAGGCGCAGTAGTGGTCGCACAACGGCAACTCCGGCCATGAGTTGCAGGTATGTGCAGGTCAAAACGACTGACCTGGACATGGTATGGGTGGCGGCCCATGTGCATGAAGGTGTGGTGGAGGTGGAGTGCAGTTTTCCGGTGAGGTTCATGACCTAAGGAGGAAGAACTAGCCCCCGCAAGGCTGTAGCTAGCGGCCGCTAGGGTTGGCTGGAGGTGGAAGACGACCCATGGGTCGTTGGATGGAATTACCCCTCCGGGGTGTGAAGGAGCGTCCACTTAAGCGAGGGCAACTTGGTAATTGCGTTATGTTTTCAAACCAAGCCGCATGCATGGAAACTTGGCGACGTGGCAATCTCTGATTGGCCGGAAGGTAATTTCCTTGCAAAAATCATATCTTTCTATTCGTAACTCTGATTAGGACAAGTTATATATGTATTTTGATCAAAAAAATGCAAGGAGCCCATTAAAAATAGTTTTATAGCCTGAATCTGATCATAGTTCGAAAAGTAGTGTAAATTATCATCTTTAATGAATTAAAGATTAAGAAACCCTATTTTGATATGATTAATGTGTTTAATAGGGTTTAATGGATCTTTAAAGTTTATATTAATCTGTTAAATTTAAAAAGGTACATTGAGTTCAAAAAGGAAGAACTTTGCACATGATTAGTCTAATTTAGAGTTTATATGCTTGAAATTGGAAAAGTACATAAAGTTATCATCTTTAATGTTTTAATTAAGGGAAAACCCTTAGATTTGATGATAGATGGATAATTCAAGCTGATATTAACATGTTGTTAATAAAAGAGAAAATAGGATTTAAAAATATGATCTTTTTATATATCTGGTTTAATTTAGGGTTTTTGTGCATGATTATGCACTAATGAGCTTGGAAACCCTGATTTTGATGAATATGTCTTTTAATTGGTTTAATTGTGTAAATCCACGAATAAAATAGAGATGTGATGATCCTAAGACAATTTGAGCATAAAAGATCCTTAATGTGGATAATTTGAGTAATTAGGGTTTTTATGAGTGGAAAAGTTGTTTTAGGGTTTGTTGACCTAAAATGGATAAAGTTTGAGATATGGATCTAAGAAACCCTAATGCATCCTAATGAGACTTAGAAACCTTAGAAAGGTGTCCCAAGTCAATAAGGAGTTGTTTGGGATATGCTTGTGACATTTAGACATTATACATGTTTTCAGGATCAATGTTTGCTTGATTGATTGATTGGCTTGCTTGATTGGACATCTAGTTGGATTTGGATAAATTGTTGCTTGAGATCTCCAAGACATGTATGTGGTTACGATTATGAATAACCGCTATAGTTTCCCGATGGATTCCTGGATGTTTAGTCGCATTGAATGCAACTAAACTGTTGGATGTTTATTTATTTCATGCAACTATAAAGTGACTATGATTATCACTATAAATGTGCATATATAACTGGCTAGATCCGGGTCCACCTCTGTTACTTTGAAAAGGCTAAAAAAAAGGGGTAATCCTAGAGTAAGGTCTAGGTTACCGTGAGTTAGAAAATGGGCTACCTACGTGTAGTGCCATGAGACTCTTTAGCATATCCCGAGTTAAGGAGTGGTCTACTTACGAGTAGTGCCATGTGACTCAACCCTAGAAACTGGTTCACTTATAGGTGGATCATGAGGGGTTTAATGAGGACAACACAGAGGATAGGGTACTCTTGGATCGCAGAGTTATATCTAAAATGTAATATTGGTTGTTAAATAAGTAATTGAATGATTACATTGTTATCATAGTTGCATGTTGATTGTTTTCCCCCACATACCAGCTACGGCTGACCGACATTTTGTTTGTCGGCATTTTAGGTACAATGAAAAGAACATACAGTAAAGTGGCACATGTGATACTAAAAGAGAATTAAAGTGCAAAGGAGGATTAGATAGATTAGTATCGGTGCGGATAGAAGTTTAGAGATCCAAGTTTTCAAAAGGTATGTAAAGAAACATTTTATTATGATTTTCAGTATAGTCTGTTAGAATTTAATAATTGTTTATGGTTATATGTCGAACCTTTGATCCGGGATTAATGGGTGCGGCTTCAACCTCTTAGTATCCCTTAATTGGGGGTTATCGGGAGGTGGGGTCGTAACATTTGGTATCAGAGCCTAGGTTCCTGAGTTAACCATTAATAATTATTAAATTTTACAAACTCCATAGAACCCAAGGGAGTTATTAGAGGAGTATCTGAAAGACGGAGGTGTCTAGAAAGGGATCACGACCGGGGGCTGGCAAGATTTTCCTCCGCACCGCTAGTCAGAATACGAGGACTCCCGGACCCGTGTGACCGCCTGGCCAAAGTCTTAGGGTATGAATCGAAATAATATACCTTTAGGACTTCTCATCTTATTCATCCCTTCTCATCACAAAATTCTGATAAGGACCTAAAGGATTAGGGTTTTCTTTCTTCTCCTCACCCTCTTGAGGTATGGGTAAGGTTAATAAGGTTTAAGGAATCCTCCATCAAATTAATGAAAAACATGTAAATAAGATGTCATGGACATAAGCTTAATAGATTAAGTGCAAATTAAAGAGTAGATACATGCTTAGGTCGTATGACATAAGTTGTCATGTCCTCAGAGTAGACCTGAGAGTAGACCTTCTTGTCAGGAGCATAAGTTAGTCTTGGAGATAGAGATCTCCATTGCAAGTAGAGACCTGGCACATCCTATGAGGATGATGCTAACCCTAACCCTAAGTGATGGTTAGAGAGAGATGAGTTGGACCAGGTGTTTGAAAGGACATGCCTTTGGGATGTCATATGATCCATGGGTGACCTAGCACCTTTGGAAACCCAACCCTGTGAAGGGTCGTGCATGATAGGGTAAAGGATAGTTCCTTAGGTGATGATGTTAGTGAAGGACCATAGAAACCCTATGGGCTTGTGCAAGTAGGGCATAGCTGGCACCTAGGGCACGTCATAATGCCGACAGTAGGATGAAACCCTGGATAAGGAATTATGATGGAGCATAAAGGGTTAGGGATGATCTTGAGCAACCATAAGTTCGAACTTAGGTTTCACCCACATAGAGCATGTTTTTGAGGATGATCCTTCATGAAGAAAGGACCTCTAATGGTGAGGTTGGATGTAGGGTTAGCTCTAGAGAGAGCAGGAAACCCAACAAGAAGGTTGGAAGCCTAAAACCCTGAACAATGGATGACAATGGTTGCCTCATGATCGGTCCCTAAAAGTTGATGATATCTTGGTTGCCTTTAGAGGGACCAACCCTAGGGAATGAAGATGAAGCATCTGGTGCCTATAGTATAGGTTTTTACCTTCTGAGGTAGGAAGAAAAGTTCCTTAGACCTAGAGAGGTTTAGTGAAAAGGTTCTGAGGCCTTGTACCTTGTTGGTTGTCCTTAAGGAGGATCCACCTCTTGCTCGAGTTGAAGGATGACAAGAAGTGCATGTCATGCCTTTTGCATGCTTGGTTCGTGGTTAAGAGATGGGGCATGCAATTGAACACCTACAAGTAAACCTAGGGTTCCTAGGCCTAAGAGGGGAAGTGGTGTACCTAATGCTCATGATGAGAAGTTGAGTTCCTATAGAAGCGAGTATGGTACTCCTCATGTATAGAGGAAAAGAGGAAGCCCCTTAAGTTTAAGGTGTGTTTGATGGATCCCTCACAGCTAGATTGATGATAAAGAAAGGTATGATTTTGATCCAACTTTGAGGAAAGAGGACAAGGATGACCTAGCATGGTATAGTAGGTGATCTACTTATGCCTTAATAGCTTGCTAGGGTTGAGTAGGCTCGTGTGGATGTAAACCCTAGAGCTTTTGTGACCTTGTTGTCAAGAGATAGTTTTCCTCTCATCCTGGGAGAGCGACCCCTTTGGTAAGGTGTATATCAGTCTTGTTGGTTAAGGTAACCTGAAGAGGTCTCATAGGATCTTGAGAAGTTAAGTGAAAAGTACATGGTATGAGAATGAACCTATAGACCCATAGATATCCATCTCTAATTGCATATGAATGTGTTACCATGGAGGTAACCAGTATGGGACTTGACCAAGATAGGCAGGTTGCCATGATCCCTGTGAAAGGACGAAAGTCAGCCCATGAACGCAGAAAGAGAGAGATGATGAAGACTTGGGTAAGGTTCTCAGTGAACATGTACTATGATGGATAATCCTAACTCTATCCTAGGGTCAGGTAGGGATAAGACTGATGAAAGTAGGAGTTGCCTAATTCCCCAGTTGCACATGACCATAGGGTCGGGAGGTAACAACTATCATTGTCTGAGGGCCATGGGTTAGGAGATTGATCACCTTCATGAACTCATGGGACCCAAAGGGCAGATGAGTAGGGAACTCTCTTGATGCATGAGGGAAGAGGGATGACCCCAAAAGAGTCGGTACCCTATAGACCTAGAGGAGATGACCAAGGATATAAACCTCAGTAGGTTCAAGACTAGTGTGATATCATGATGTTTGTGATGAAGAGAAATATGTGGCACATTGCAACTTAGATTTAAAGGTGTACTGGCAAGGTGGGATGCACCATCTCTACTCTTGGAACAGGAAGAACTCTGTATTTGGACTGCATCCAAATGCTTATTTCCTCTTGTTATGGGGGTGAGAGATAGGACATTACGCATGCCATACACCAAGGATAAGAGATGATGTAGGTTGGAACGTTTCCACGAGAAATGGGGATAGAGAAGATATCTACCCTGGTAAAGTGAATGATACATGGATGGTTTGTAAACACTAAGAGGAATGAGGTAGTTCCCTTATGAGGATGTTTTTATCATGAGCTATGTGGAACTTACAAGTTATACCAGGTTGAGTTTGATCACCATGATGATGGAATCAGAGAGTGTTCTTATGAAGATGAACATATAGTTTGAGGTGACATGATAAGTGAAATACATGGAAGTGTAATGTTACCTAAGGATGTGAAGTGGTAATGGATTCTCTGGTTGAGATACATCTGACTTGTTTGACTAGAAGCTAGAAGAGGTTGTTTGGCTAACCCTAAGTTTGAAAAGGAGAGGTGTTTGGATAACACTCAAATGTAACAAGATGCGTTGAAAAGTTAAGGGTTGTTTGGTTAGCCAGTCTAGTCCTTGATGTAATGAAAGGATGGTGGTAGAACCTCAGATGCACTTCTTTGGAAGAGAAGGTGACGAAACCCTGACTAGAGTGGTTTAGGGTTTTAGAGGATTAGATCTTGAAAGAATCATGACATACATGAAATCATGGTCGAAGATCACCATACACCGTGGAAAATGGCAATAGCACTTTGGATGCTTAAGATGAAGTTGCATGTGGTTTATGGCCATGCAAGCCAGGAGGTAAAGGACGAACCCCAATAACCCAGTGTATCGATATAGAGGACAAAAGAGTCCTTGAGAGGGAATAGGAGCTCAACACTATGGATGTTGTGATGGGTCTTCCCCGGGCCAAAGGAGGTCGAGATACAATGTGGGTTATGGTAGGTCGCCTTACCTAGATAACTTGAGAAAGAAAGAGTTCTGTTAAGGGACATATCTAGTAAAACTACCCATGAGAAAGATGGTTCAACTACACCATGAAGCGAGTTCAAAGGTTCTTGAGTTTGACCTAAAGGTTCACTTCCATAAAGTGGAAGTAGGTACATGAAGAACTCAATGTTAGTATAGTTTATCACCCCTAACTATGGTTAGTATGATCCAGACTAAAGGGTCTGATGAGGGCATGTGTGCTCGTTCAGGGTGATATCTAGAGACAGTTTTTGTCTTATGAAAGATGTGAAGATGACCACCATAGCCAGTATCGGGTTTTATATAAATCTCTGTAAGGGAGGTTGTGTCGGTCACCACTTCAGTAAGGTGATGTTGGTGAAAGGACCACATGATGGTTAGAAAAGTACCACATGATGGTTAGAAAAAGGGACCCCAGTGCGTGTAGATGAAGTCACTTTGATTGTGCAAGGGCGGAAAGGAGCCTAGAGACGATGAGAGTCGTGAGCAGATTAAAAGTAGACTGACATGCACTGACATACAAGTTACTGTGGGAGAAAATGTGACATGAAAAAACGACCCCTCTAAGTTATAACTAAGAGAGCTGAGTCCCCGATACATGGGTCCATTAGAGATGGATGGGTGGAGAAGGTTAAGATTGACCTTACCCCTCGGGATAAAGTAATGTGTGATGAGTTCATGTGACCGATTTAGAGCACTATGTGAGGTACCCCGACCATGTGCTGAGAAATGAACCTAGTGAGCCCCAAGGGAGGCTGAAATGGCCTGAGTCACCTGTGTAGTTTATAGACGCCAGGATGAATGAACTCAGAAAAAAAGAATATGTGATAATAAAGGTTATTTGGAAATGCCATGAGTACGGCAAAGCCACATAGGGGCCAATGATGGACATGGAAAAGTCTTATCCTGAATTGTTTGTTTGCTTGCCTGAATTTTTAGGACAAAAGGACAAAATTCCCATAAGAGGGGAAGGATGTTATAACCCCAATTTTTGGGTTCAATTGATGAGAAATGTAATTTCTCATATTAAAAGATGTTTGAACAAATAATCATATATTGGGTTGAGAATAATTGGATTTCGTTTACAATAGCCTTGATGTTTGTGTTTTGGGCTTTATTGGCTATTGGGCCCAATAACAAAGAAAATTCAATTAGTGAATGAATAATTGAATATTCGAGAAAAGAAATATGTAGAAACCTCTAGAAGGAAAATCTAAAGAGGATTTCGTGCCTCTTAAGTTCCTTGGGTATCAAGGAGTCCAAAGTTGCATAAAAGTGCAATAAGAAAAGAAAAGATTAATTAACTATTTCTTTATTAAGGAATAAATGGAAAATAATGATAAAATATGGAAAAGGAGTGGAAAGAGGCATAAATGAGATTTCTTGGGGAAATTTCGTATCCATGAGATTTCTAATGATGAAAGGAATGCCAATGAGGAAAATAAAAGAGAAATAAAGAGAAATCCTCAAAAAGAGATATTTTAAGGAGAAATAAACAAGATAATGTGAACTAATGCAAATAGATGCATCTAGAAGGATAATAAATATCCTTGAAAAGGAAATTTCGAAATAATGGAGTGTCTTGGGATCCAAGGAATCCCAATAAAGAGGAAAGAAAGAGAAAAGGCAAATAAAACAAAAATAAGAGAATAATGTGATAAATCATTAAATGACTTTTGTTATTATCGTAAAGAGAGGTTATTTGCTTTAAGAAAAGAGGATTTTGTGCTAATAGATTTAAAAGGGAATTATAAATAAAATAAAAGAAGTGATTTTCGTATTTATAATTATACAAGGGATAAGGAATACCTAAAAGATAATTAGTAGAGAGAGAAAGTTGCTTCTTAGAGAAGAAATCAACTTCCTATGGGAAGAAGGCATGTTTGCTTCGTGGGCAAGCATTCTGGGGGTTTCTATCTACCCCTATAAAAGGAACAGGCCCTTTAGCATCGAGTTACCTCGTTTTCCTCTCATCTCCAACCGTGCACCCACCCATAAACCCTAACTAAGAGAAACAATGAGATTAGGCTTCCACGAGGCGGCCAAAAGGAGTTGTAATGGTAGCTCGATGATCCATGGTGCAAGGAAGGAGCCATGTTGTCCCAGCCGTGCGCCAGCTTAGGCGCAGTAGTGGCCGCACAGCTGCAACTCCGGCCATGAGTTGCAGGTATGTGCAGGTCAAAACGACCGACCTGGACATAGTATGGGCGGCGGCCCACGTGCGTGAAGGCGTGGCGGAGGTGGAGTGTAGTTTTTCGGTGAGGTTCATGACCTAAGCAGGAAGAACTAGCCCCCGCAAGGCTGCAGCTAGCGGCCGCTAGGGTTGGCTGGAGGTGGAAGACGACCCCTGGGTCGTTGGATGGAATTACCCCTCCGGGGTGTGAAGGAGCGTCCACTTAAGCGAGGGCAACTTGGTAATTGTGTTATGTTTTCAAACCAAGCCGCATGCATGGAAACTTGGCGACGTGGCAATCTCTGATTGGCCGAAAGGTAATTTCCTTGCAAAAATCATATCTTGCTATTCGTAACTCCGATTAGGACAAGTTATATATGTATTTTGATCAAAAAAATGCAAGGAACCCATTAAAAATAGTTTTATAGCCTGAATCTGATCATAGTTCGAAAAGTAGTGTAAATTATCATCTTTAATGAATTAAAGATTAAGAAACCCTATTTTGATATGATTAATGTGTTTAATAGGGTTTAATGGATCTTTAGAGTTGATATTAATCTGTTAAATTTAAAAAGGTACATTGAGTTCAAAAGGGAAGAACTTTGCACATGATTAGTCTAATTTAGAGTTTATATGCTTGAAATTGGAAAAGTACATAAAGTTATCATCTTTAATGTTTTAATTACGGGAAAACCCTTAGATTTGATGATAGATGGATAATTCAAGCTGATATCAACATGTTGTTAATAAAAGAGAAAATAGGATTTAAAAATATGATCTTTTTATATATCTGGTTTAATTTAGGGTTTCTTGCATGATTATGCACTAATGAGCTTGAAAACCCTAATTTTGATGAATATGTCTTTTAATTGGTTTAATTGTGTAAATCCACGAATAAAATAGAGATGTGATGATCCTAAGCCAATTTGAGCATAAAAGATCCTTAATGTGGATAATTTGAGTAATTAGGGTTTTTATGAGTGGAAAAGTTGTTTTAGGGTTTGTTGACCTAAAATGGATAAAGTTTGAGATATGGATCTAAGAAACCCTAATGCATCCTAATGAGACTTAGAAACCTTAGAAAGGTGTCCCAAGTCAATAAGGAGTTGTTCGGGATATGCTTGTGACATTTAGACATTATACATGTTTTCAGGATCAATGTTTGCTTGATTGATTGATTGGCTTGCTTGATTGGACATCTAGTTGGATTTGGATAAATTGTTGCTTGAGATCTCCAAGACAGGTATGTGGTTATGATTATGAATAACTGCTATAGTTTCCCGATGGATTCCTGGATGTTTAATCGCATTGAATGCAACTAAACTGTTGGATGTTTATTTATTTCATGCAACTATAAAGTGACTATGATTATCACTATAAATGTGCATATATAACTGGCTAGATCCGGGTCCACCTCTGTTACTTTGAAAAGGCTAAAAAAAGGGGTAATCCTAGAGTAGGGTCTAGGTTACCATGAGTTAGAAACTGGGCTACCTACGTGTAGTGCCATGAAACTCTTTAGCATATCCCGAGTTAAGGAGTGGTCTACTTACGAGTAGTGCCATGTGACTCAACCCTAGAAACTGGTTCACTTATAGGTGGATCATGAGGGGTTTAATGGGGACAATACAGAGGATAGGGTACTCTTGGATCACGGAGTTATATCTAAAACCTAATATTGGTTGTTAAATAAGTAATTTAATGATTACATTGTTATCATAGTTGCATGTTTATTGTTTTCCCCCACATACCAGCTACGGCTGACCGACGTTTTGTTTGTCAGCGTTTTAGGTACAATGAAAAGAACATACAGTAAAGTGGCACATGTGATACTAAAAGAGAATTAAAGTGCAAAAGAGGATTAGATAGATTAGTATCGGTGCAGATAGAAGTTTAGAGATCCAAGTTTTCAAAAGGTATGTAAAGAAAATTTTTATTATGATTTTCAGTATAGTCTGTTAGAATTTAATAATTGTTTATGGTTATATGTCGAACCTTTGATCCAGGATTAATGGGTGTGGCTTCAACCTCTTGGTCTCCCTTAATTGGGGGTTATCGGGAGGTGGGGTCGTAACATGCCCTGTCCATAGATCCATCATCGTCAGGAATTGGTGGTGGTGAAACGGGTTCTCCTGCAGGTTAACCCGGAGCGCATATTGTTGAGTATGTGAGGTTTCACCTAGCCTAAAGTGAGGAGGTAAGAGTGCAACTTCAGTTGTAGACTCAAGGGTGTGGATTCAGGCCCGTAGCCCAATTGTGATAAAGAGCATGGTGAATAGGACCATGGCTCAGGATATGTGATATGAGGAGCATGAATGCGTTCATGGCTCAGAGAATGGTGAACATGACTGTGGCTCAGTTTCACTAGCGCCGAGACATGTACCGAGGTAGGCTAGGCAGAGGGTAGCCTGACCCTTTGGCTAAGACCACTTCAGCATGAGACTACGGTCCTGCTTGTGTTGTACTCATGCACTGACCATGAGGCGGAGAGGTCGTGGAGTCTGGCTCTTCCATTGACCTTGTATGGCACCGGCTTGGGTTTCGCAACCGAAGGTTGGATTTGAGCGGTACAGATCACTTCCTCAGGGCATAATAATAATACGTAATTCAGCCGAATAGTACTACTGCTTAAGACAAACACGAAACATTGGTTGAGGCCTTGTTTGTGTAGTTACTCTCATCATATCTTGCAGTTGCTTATATGTTCCTCATATGTAGTAGGACTTATATATCTTGTCTTGTTAATCATATTCCACAAAGTAATACTTGAGTACATCTGGTAAGCCTGCTAAAGTATGGACAACTCTATTCTATAACTACTCTTGTTATACTTCCTATCAGTTAGTTGCTTTATATATATATCTGAGGTTTTGTAGTTTCGGCGGGGAGTTATGTTTCTTACTGGGACAATGATCAATTGTCTCACTTCGCTGGTCTACACCCTTTTTAGGTGGTCGAGCTAGACGTGGTGGTGGTCGCGGGGTTGCGGCCGAGCAGCAAGAAGAGTAGTAGAAGGCAAGTGATGGATATGCTACTGTTTTGGATGTCTTGTTGTAGAGTCTAGAGTCATCCCTGTACTCTCAGGTCCTTGGCGGTGTTTTGACGTTGTTTCACGATGTATAAATGTTGATGAATGTATATCCTGCTGCTGTCCGGATGTGGGCCTTTATGTACATATAAATAGGTGATGGACTCATGTGATGACAAGATAGCTACTACTCTAGGCTGTAGACATGTATCAAGGCTTGTATATAACCTGTTTTCTTACAGGATGTAGACTAGAATGTAATAGTTTCTCAGTTTATCAATTTTCCGCAATCAGTTTTAATTAACCCATGTTTTTGGTTATCTGTGGTTATGGTGATTTCCGCACGTTTTCACGTAACACCTCACTGTCTGTGTGATAGTGGGATGTGTTGCCACATGGTAGGGCTGGGAGATGGGGTAAGGATGGGTGTAGGATAAGTTCATGGTTGACATTATATGAACTAGATCCTAGTGAAGGTGCTCCTAGACCTATAGGTTGTATGCATGTTGCTACATCATGTATCCCATGAGGGTTTCATTAGACACTGAGAACGAGACACAGTTAGGTGTAGGAGGAGGTGGAGGGGCCTGGGTGGAGGTTGAAGTAGCCGGTGTGGTAGAGGAGGTGGGATGAAAAGACTTTTTGATAGTGGTTTCACTAACGTAAAAACCTTTCCTACTTGCTTTGTAACCAAGATCATGGAAAAGGGATTTCTCAGAATGGTGTGAAAAAAAACCATAAATCAAGTTTGGATAAGGTGGGTGGGTTTGATGGGTATTCTTCCTAGAGTCAAAATAGGTCATGTGATGGAGAATGTAACATGCCAATTTGACTTTGACATCACAAAGGAGACAATACATTAGCACATTAGTGTTTTCTATAATATCAGTTTGTTTTTCTTTGGATGAATATTACAGTTGACTACAAGTGCAATGAGGCAAGTCTTGATGTCAGGGGAGGAAGAAGGAAGAATTTCTTCCTATAGGAAACCTCAGGTTTCTTCAAGAACTTATGGATGTCAGTTAGGGTAAGCTCAAGTTTAAAAGCTTGGTATAGATTCTCAAGGTCAAGAAGGTCCAGATATTGGTGATAGGTGGTCAACCATGTATATGCGACGGTGGTACCATTGAAGTAAGAATTCAAGGAATCCTCAGAGATGGAAAACTTAGTACCTGCAATCATGGAGGTTAGGATCACTTGCTGGTTAGGGGGTGGCACAAGAGAAGTTTAGTTCGATGTAAGGTTTGTATAGAATTCATGGAAAATGCTTGTGCTAGAAAGAGAGTTAGTATAGCACAATCACTCTACACATAATGCACCAAGGTTTTGGGCATTGAACACAACAAAAAACTCATTTATTAACTCACTTCGAGTTTCAAACAAAACATGAAAGGGAAAATGATTTCTAGGAAGAAGCCCCTTATACCTATTTACTGCTTGAGAGTAGATGAAGGATGTGCCATCAAAGGAAACAACCCTAGAAGTAATGGAGAATGAGGGTACTCCAGATGGGTATATCCTTTTTCGTTGGTTTGAAGCCATGGACATGAAGGAGAGGAAAAATGCACCAAAACAAGGAAGATGACACGTGCTGCAGGCCGCCCAAGATACTAGGTCAAAGAAGAGAGCATCAGGGCAGGTGATCTGAGGCTAAAGAGGGTAAAGGGGAGGTTTAAATATCCATAGGGTTCAAGGATGAGCAAGAAAGAAGGGTTATCAATTGCCTTTTCTTTAGTTGAGAGGAAGAAAGTCGACCGACTGCCTATATATTTTTCCGACCAACAGTGTTATTGGTCGAGTTTGAGTTTTGGGAAACTCAGCTGACACTATAGTTTTCTTCATTCTTTGGCCTGTTGTTGGTTGAGTTTCTCCCAGATTAAACTCAGCTGATGGGTCAGTCTTTTCAAATGATAAGAAATTTAATTCTAGGCCACTAGAGTGCTATATAAATGTATTTTTCTAGCTTTTCATGTAATTTGCACATAGTAAGGTACTTCCCACTCATCTTTGTCTACTATTTTGCTATAAAATAGTCATTTGTAAAAAATAGCCAAAGCAAACAAAATAAGACATTAGGACTAGGTATTTGTAGCACAATTAAGCATAAGGTAAGCAAATTATGAGCAAGAACATAGAGGCATGAGAAAATATAGACATAAGGCATATCATTATCATCAAGAGAAGTAATAAGCAATTTTGATCTAATAAAAGTAAATTGCTCTCCAACTAGAGGTTTGGTGAAAATGTCTGCAAGTTGATTTTCCATGTCCACATGTGTGATATAGATATCTTTTTTGGCAATATGGTCACAAAGGAAGTGATAGTGGACCTCTATATGTTTAGCTTTACTATTCAATATAGGATTGTAAGAAAGATTGATTGCACTACTATTATTACAAAAGATAGGAGAAGCATCATAATGAACATCAAAATCTTAGAGAATTTGCTTCATCCATAGGACTTGGGCACAAAAACTCCCAGATGCAATGTATTTAACGTCATTAGTTGAAAGAGCCACAATGCTTTATTTCTTAGAGAACTAAGAGACTAAGCATCATCCTAGGAGGAAGCAAGTGCCACTTGTGCACTTTCTATCAATTAAGCACCTTATATAATCCACATCAATATAAGCAGTAAGAGTTAAGTCCCTTGACTTGGGATACCATAGTCCAAAATTTTGAGTTTTGGCTAGGTACCTTAAAATCCTCTTAACCACTATAAAATGGGATTTTCTAGGACTTGATTTAAATATAGCACACAAGCCAACACTAAAAGTAATATCAGGTCTAGAGGCAGTTAAATATAACAAGCTACCAATCATAACTCTATATAGGTTCTCATCTACCTTCTCACCTTCCTCGTCTCTATAAAATTTGGTGGTGTTTGACATGAGAGTGTCCATTGGCTTGGTGTTCTATATCCCAAAGTGCTTCAAGAGTTCGCTTGTATACTTGCCTTGGTTAATGAATTTTCCTTCCTTCCTTTGTTTGATTTGGAATCTAAAGAGAAATTAATCCCCCCCATTATACTCATCTCAAACTCACTCTGCGTAAGAGAACTAAACTCCTTACAAATATCAAGATTCTTCCAAAAATGATATCATCACCATATAATTGAATGATAAAAAAGTTTGTAGAAGTATGTTTAAGAAAGAGGGTAGAATCAAATTTGTCCATGATATATTCATTGTCTAGAAAAAAGTTCTTTAATTTCTCATACCAAGATCTAAGGTCTTGTTTGAGTCCATAGAGAGATTTTTGTAGTAAATAAACATGTTTAGGAAGCTTATCATGTTCAAAACTGGGAGGTTGAGCCACATAGACTTCCTCCTCTATTCTACCATTTATAAAAATACTTCTAACTTCCATTTGGTATAACTAGAAATTATTATATCTAGCAAAAGAAAGTAAGATTATAATAGATTCAAGTCTAGCAATAGGAGCATAAGTTTCATCAAAGTCAATACCTTCCTGTTGATTGTAGCCTTGAGCAACTACTTGTTTTGTTCCTTACCACTTTGCCACTTTCATCTAGCTTGTTGCGGTAGACCCACTTGGTGCCAATGATCTTCCTATCATTTGGTCTGAGCACTAAGGTCCACTCTTTTCTCTTTTCAAACTTCTCTAGCTGCTCTTTGATGGTTAAATTCCATTCGTCATTTTTAATATCTTCTTACACATTCTTGGGCTCAAGTTGTGAGATGAAGGTGTTGTCTCCTTGTTCTTTGTTGAATGCAGCTCACATCTTCACTCTTTCAAAAGGACTGCCAATTATGAACTCTTTAGGATGATCTTTTGTAAAGTGGGGATTTGGATCCTTCTTTTCTTCTTCATCTACTACTACCTCTTTTCCTTTGTCAACGATGTTGAGTTCTTTTAATCTAGGAATCACCTCATCTACAACATCATCATTTACAATATTCTTAAAAAATAGAGGGTTAGTTTCAACAAATTTAACATTGATAGATTCTTCTACTTTAATCATTCAATGTTAAATATTCTAAAAGTTTTTCTAGTAGTGCTATATCTAAGAAACAAAGACTTGTAAGATTCCAAATCAAACTTATCGAGAGAATCCTTGGTGTTTAAAACAAAACAAGGACATACAAAAATATGAAAGAAATCAATAGAGGGCTTTCTACCATGCCATAACTCATAGGGTGTTTTCTTTAAGGAAGGATGAGTGAAAACCAAAATTTGAACAAAACATGAGGTGCTAACGGCTTCAGCCCAAAACTTCTTGAGAGTATCATACTCTAGAAGCATGGTTCTAGACATTTCAAGTAAAGTCCTATTCTTTCTCTCTACAATCCCATTTTGTTGAGGTGTACGAGGGAAAGAAAAGTTGTTTGTATAACCGGATTCCTCACAAAACTTTTCAAACAAGTCATTTTAAAATTCTCCCCCACGGTCACTACGGGTAGAGACAATTCAACAAGAAGCTTCATTTTCAACCCGTTTGCAAAAAGTAGAGAAAACGTCGAGATTATCACTTTTTGAACTAAGAAGAAAGTCCAAGTAAAGTGATGAAATTCATCGACAATCATGAGGTAATACTTGCTACCACAAAATGATTGAGTTCTCATTGGTCCAAACAGATAAATGTGAAGAAGTTCAAGATCTCTCTTGTACTAAGGACTCCTTTGGATTTAAAGAAGGATTTGGTTTTCTTTCCTTGTGTACAAGGATGGAATTCCTCATCCTTCTCAAAATCCAATTTGAGAAGTCCTTTGATCAACTCATTTTTTCTCAACTTCTTCAACTGATGCATATTTACATGACCAAGCCTACGGTACCACAAAGATATATCACTTTATTCACCAACTAGGCATTTATCAAGAATATGCTTAAGAGAATCAAGAACAATAACATAAAGATTTCCATTTCTAGTTCTCTTATATATGACATTGTAAGAGTGGGAATCTAGAAGCAAACATTCAAGTGAGGTAAATAAAACAAGATAATCATTATCACATAATTGGCTAACACCAACTAAATTGTGATGTAGGCCATCCACAAGAAATATATTCTTGATACATAGTGAATCACCTACATCTTATATGTCTCAACTCATCAATGACCTGCAAGTATACGAGATCAATTTTAGTTGAGGTAAACCACATGGAGAAAGGATAGATAGGCATAAAAAGACTGATGTTCAACAATCTATGTTTATTACAACAGTAGAGTTTGATTACAATTAGCTAAAAGACAAGTAAACAACAAAAAACTTAAATTTAAAGGGTGAAATCAGAATTTAGAGAGTCTTGGACATAAAATTTCACTATCACACCATCACAACATGTGCACTACAAAATTAAAGCATTCCATTAATCCACAAGAAGGTTTCCATCTTCATGAATCTCTCGGTGATATGAGACGGTTCTCATCTTTGCATAACACTTCCATATCTATGATTATATTCAAGCATAACCTCGAACCCTTAACATTCTCCAACTGCTCCCATGGTCAAGAGAATATTTCCATTAATCTCACTCCTTACTCCCTCATACATCCTCTCGAATAGCACAAGGAAGCATAAAACATGTATAAAAGGTGGCCGACCAAGCATACAAGCAACAAAACACCATAGACATCAATGGAGAAGCTAATTAACTAATATTCAATATAAATTTAGAGTTCACATGAGTAATCGCATGGGAGTTACTCTCCCATTCCCAAGAATAAGGTTCTACTCTCACATAATGGAGAAACACAATCATTGTGGCATCCAACTCACCGAAACATAATTAACTTAAGATTATCTAATGCGGAAGCGATCGTTAGCAGTAGATTACTGAAAATCACTAAAAATTAAAACTTTTTACAAAAAGATCCAAACACAGGAAGACCCTTTTAAAAAGAACCAAAGTATTATAATTACATACCGGTCCACATTGTACATCCCCATGTACCATCCCTTCTCGAGGAATATATATACATCATTGCTTTGCTAAAAAGCACAAGTAACAAAATCCTTGAGGCATTCAAACCAAAATCTCAGATTAATTATAAAAACACTATCTACTGACTCCTAGGACCTGAGAGTACAAAGACGACACATTGAACTCTATATATAAAGCTTGATAACCAGTATTTCCACCTGGGATATTAGTGTTATCCCTATTGTTGTTGTTGTTGCTCTTCCCCTGCTACAAAGTTTCTGCCTCTTTGTCTGCGTCTTCCTAAAAATGTTGGATCCCACGGGGGTGAGACAATTTGTTAATTGCCCCAGTGAGAGATATAACTCTCCACCAAAAATATTATTATTGTAGTTTAATAGAAATAAACTGAACAGTGGAATCATATATTTTACTAGTAGATAAATCAATATCTATGCAGATTAGAGCAACATTCCTATTCAAGTATTTCAGCTATAACTTGATAAAGCAGCATGTCACTTATTTAATATGGAAATAAAGAACATAAGTAACATTTATGTATCAGGGACATGCTAAGCATCATAACATCAACCAGTGGTTCTCGTATTTCAATCTTATGCAAATACGCTACACAGCTGATTACGTTTTACAAACATACTTAAGCTCTGAGGAGATGAGATATACCGCTCATACTCCAACTGACCATTGCGAAGTCGAAATCGGTACCATACAAAGTCAATGGAAGAGATGGCTTCCATGAATTCCCACATCTCAGTTAGTGCAAGATCACTTGTAGGACATCTTGTATCTCTGCTACATAGCTTTCCAGGGTATAGTGGCATCTTCGCTATAGAGCTACAGCGGCGGCTGCACTCTCTTCATAATCGAGAGATTTTGTGTTTACCTCCATCGATCCGACATTAACAACATTAGGAGATTTGTGATACATCCATCCTGGAATATATAATGAAGGATTGAGAGGTTTAATGTTATCTTCCATCAATTCCCTCATTAGGACGTACGGATATTTTCGCCCATTGACCCCCACATATTCAAAATATGTGAACTCCAGGAGATCCCGTAGGAAAACCTATTTCACCATCACCAACTACTGACGATGATGGATATATGGCCAGAGCACTACATGAATAGATTCCACTTAATTAATTAAGTACATTATCATATTCTTTTAGCATCAGTCAAGTTTTCAAACATAACTTATTAAGACAAATGCTAAAAAGAAACATGTACTATTTTCATCAGTTACTTCTCAGTCTTTATAAGACATTGGGATCTTAGTCCCTCATTTCAATACTGGGAATACTCATCCCTTCACAAACTCAATGCCATAATCATATGGTTCTGGGTATTCAAACCCTTAGCTCATCACTGAGCACTGTTACCACTTTATCAGGTAACTATCACCTTCAGGTCATCTGACCAAGGTAAACATGATACTTGTTACACAAGCATCTCTCATGGCACTTAAGGCCCATTAATTCTCTTATTACCTCTTACTAGGCAACAAGGCATATTATGGCACATAAGGATCAATAAATTTTTTAATAAATAAAACATCATAGCTCATACCTGGCTATGTTCATCATCTCATAATACCTGCATGGTTAGTACAGATGATAACAGTTACATCAATTTCATATCAGCACCATGCAAAACAAATATAGTATCACTATTCAAGGGTAACACCACTATTCCCTCACTAGGGTTAGGGTTTCCCATTTCATTTCAATCAGGGTTACACACCCCCTTTGTTTAATTAGGACCAATGATTCATCATTTCTTTGTCCAAGGTTAGGGTGTCATGCTATATTGTATAACCCAGAATTAGGGTTTCACACACCTTCACTCCATTTAGAATTTAGAGTTTATTATTCACATCACATTACCCCAGATTAGGGTTTATATTCAATAACCCACAATTAGGGTTTACTATTCATCCCAATTAGGGTTTCATATTCAATTACCCATAATTAAGGATTACTTTTCATCTAAATTAGGGTTTTACATTTCATAACCCTAACTTAGGATTACTCATGTCTTCACCCTCAATTAGGGTTTCACTATTACCCAAGATTAGGGTTTCACTCAGAATTGCCCTATATTAGGGTTTGAGTTCATTAATCAACTCAATTAGGGTTTTATGATCTCTTTATCTAAGATCATACCCTATATTATATACTACACTTATTTTGAATGTGTTAGACTTGATTGCTACATGATTATCTTTCATGTATGAATCTCTCTCTCTCATCCTATTTAGGATGTCCACTACTCCATTCTTGACTAGATTGAGCCTACTCCTTATTCAAATACATGCATTTAGGGTTAACATGATGTATTGAATTATTGCATCATTATGCATCAATGATTAATCCCACTAGGGGTATCAACCATCTAAATATATTAGGTGTCTAAAAGATTTGATCAATTGAATCTTCAATTACATTGGCTATCCAAGTGGATTTACCAATTGAGTCTTCAATTACCTTAGATATCCAAATGGATTAGCCATGTTGAACCTCAAATGGTTTTGATTACTTAGACCCTAAACGGTCTTGGTCTCTCAGAATTCAAATGATTTGAAACCGTTTGGGCCAATTGCCCTTGAAACCGTTTAAGCAAGAAATGTGTTGAAACCGAATAGACTTGGGTCTCCAAACGGTTTGGGACCGTTTGGACCCAAATGGTCTTGTGACCATTTCGACTCAAATGTTCTTAAGTCCGTTTGGTCCAAATCCTCTCAAAATTGAATGGACCAAAAAGGTCTTTCAACACTTAAACAATTCAAGGTTTCAAGCAATGAACTTCCTATCAATCGAATCCTTGATTCATTCATCAATTGAACTATTGAATCATCCTTCAATTGGACCATCAATTAGGGTTTTGAACCCAATTGAACTAGGATTTATAATCAAGAAACCTTCAATTAGGGTTTTGAAATTGAGGAACCTTCAATGATTAACATTGTGGAACTCATGACCGGCCTAAATCGCGCGTCCAAAAAGTGGAGGCGGATTTGAAGTAGTCGGACTTTTACATTTGTAACCCGAAACCTTCAAGGCCCCCACAACTTTGTTTACGGGGTCGAGGTAGATATATGGGGTCGAACACAGGGACAAGGGCGGTAGTGTTGAGAACGCTGAATCGACACATTACACTCCGGTAAGGGAAAAGAGGTGATAAAATTCCGCAAGGGGACAACTGGTTAAGGTTGATAAAATGAAAGAATTCTATCTCCAACTGGAGCTACGAGGAAGATTAATGTTTTAAGCAATTATCAATTTTTAGGGGTTTTTGTGCAACGGGAACAGAGAGATAACACTAACGCTGTAGTAAGGTACGAAGGAGAAAACTTCGGTAAACAAGCGGCAGAAGAAACATCCTGTACCCCTTCTCTCGAAGCGGGTACCTCTAACCAAGCATCAACACCCCTCTCGAGGTTGCTGGACTTAAGTTAGAGTGGAAAGATAACTGAAGCAACTCCGATTCCGGGCACTCTCATACTCCAAAATAGGACCAAACACTAGAGCCAAAACACCTCTCTCGAGGCTGTTGCGACGGGAAAAAATGATTCAGTAGCTAATCGAAATGTGATCCAAACGTACAAGCTAGAGTTCGGATGTTAAACATAGCAATCATCCAACAAAGGTACCAACATAAAGCAGCAGGTAATTCAACTCTTCTATTTACATTAACAAATAAGGTTCTGATTACATTGGATAAGTAAAAGAAATAAATGACTGAAATAGTAAAGATAGATGTGGCCTTCTTGAAATAGAAGGACGACAGACTACAACAGACCCTCCAGCCCGATACCAGACAGGAACCTAGCCCGATACAATCGTGTCAGGCGGCACACCCTCTCAGGTGATAGGCCGTGACAGGCAGATTGCATCGTGCGAGGACCCTTGCCCGATACACCATGTCGGGCGGCACCCTCTCGGGCGACACACCATGACAGACGATGCGTATCGGGGTTTGGTATCGTGCCGGGCTAGAGAGATGCTCCTAGTATCAGTCACTTATGTCGGGGATCCTTGTCGGCCGATATCGGCCTGCAGTGTTGCCCAGAGCGACCCTAAGTGAACCATTCCCTCCCTCTTAGGATGGAGAAGTGCTCACCTAGAATCGCCCGGCACGAACAATGAGGCACGATACACTAGCTCTTCGTAGCTTTTCTGAGGTGACTTGCGTAGGGTTTCGACCTGTCTTTTCGGCTTCCTGTAGCTGCTATTTATAGGCCGCGGTTGGGGAAGTTATGGTGCTTAGGGCGCCACATGTCCTTCTTTAGCTCTTATTATCGCGGGGTCGGTGGACGACCGATATCAGTATCGCTCGACACAAGGATGTCGGCTGTTGGTGGATGTGACGAGCAGCGCCTGCCGGTGGGTGGCCTGTGTCGCGCGACAAGCTTCGGTTGTTGTGGCGAGCCTGGCTCCCTGTCGGGTAGATAGGCGTATCGTCCGTTAGTCCCTTCTTGCGGGGCATCCTCATGTCGCACGTCTGTGTATTGTGCTATCCTGTCGGGCAGTGTGCATATCGGCCGGCTGGAAGGCCGATGCAGGTGGAATCATGTTTGTGGGCTGGGACATGCCTTATTGCTGTCAAATGGGTCAAAATTGCAGGAAAACTCTGCAAAAGATGGAAATATTGAATTAAGAGCGTAGTTTGGCCAGTTATTGCAAAAGTACATATAAAAGGAGAGGAAAATAGTTTGAAAGGGGCAGTTTTGATAACAAAATAAAGGTCAAAACATCACAAAAATTGGTGTTATCAACTCCCCCAAACTTATCATTTTGATTGTCCTCAATCAATATTTAAATTTTATTTTGTGATGCTTCTTCTTGCCCGATATAGTTTTCAAACCAAGAGGTAATACAAGTATTGGGGTGTCTTTCTGAGAATACGGCCCAGTCACGAACAACATACTTTATTTTCTCCTACCTTATTTAAGAAAACTTTTTCTCTACAGCTGCGGCGAGACTTTGGTGCATGATTCCGAAGTTAGCTTTCACACCAAATAGCTTTTAGGGATAGAAAGTTGTGTGTTGGGTAGGCTAAGGCTTTTTGGGGTTTTTCTTGTTTCCCATTAGTCCATCCAGGTATGGGTCTGTTAACGGGCAAGTGGTCCCTACAGTCCAAGCCAGTTGGCTTTAGAGTAGTGATTTCACATCCTACGTACCACTACCCCGGATCTACCATGTCTAAAGATGGGTACTTTTGGAAAACAAGTGTGTATATGTTTCTTTTTTTCTTTTTCTTTTCATTGGGCACAACTCTCATGATTTTATTCACTCTCATAAGGCTGCTTTCTCTTTTTGGGATTTTTGTTGGGTAAGGGGGAACAAGAGAGATTTTTGCTGTTTGGGCAGCTTTTTCCTTCTCCATACACGCCTCTTAGCTGTAGCGAGATTTTTTTTTCTTCGAAATTTTGGCGTGGAAAGTCGTAGTCTTTTGTTGTTTGAGGCAACATTATCAGAAAGACATAACAAAACTTGCATCACCTTAGGTACATAGAAAACAAAACGGCAAGAAGTTGTATCAGGTTTTTACTAAGCAATTTTTTTTGTATGTACACATATTGAAGAAGAAAGAACAAAAAGGACAAAAGGGATGGAGCTATAGATTTTTGAAATTTTGTACCTCCCTCATTGGTACATGGTACCCCCCCCAAACTTACTCCACACTCTATCCCAAAGTTGTGAAGAAGATACAGTAGGGTAATGTTAACCCAATGAGGGTTAGCTGGTGAGCACGCCTGCGCCAGATAGAAGCTCCCACACATATTATGCACGTTTTCTATGATAGTCGATGTGGTGGAGCTAGTCAGGCGTTGCTACATTTGATATCCATTCCAGCACGAAGATGCCGCAGTCGTTGGATAGAGGAATCTATTGTGGACTACAGTGGCAGAACTAGAGCTCGTGCCATTTGCTAGCTGCTGTGTCTAGGAATGGTTGTATCAGCGTTGCCACGTCCTCGTAGTATTTTCATACTAGGCGTTCGAGGGAGGTCAACGCTGTCGATGTACATTGTACTAGATGGTCCTTGTTGCTGTCTGAGCTGTTGTTGCTTCAGCTGCAGCTGCAGTGTCGATTCTTCTGCTGTGTTTGTCAACTCGTCCGGAGGTTTGATGTGTATTAGCCATACCTGTTATCAAGTTCATTAATTATTTAAATGTTAGGTAGGAAAAATTGATATCTCGATAAAACTTGCCTCGTTGCAAAGTCCATGTATCGTCCATCAAAAGAAAATCCAAGGCGATACAAGATAGGACGATATGCAAAAGAGCTGCGCGTCACATCACGCTGCCCGACACGGGTTTGTCGGGCAATACGGTACAACTGCCTGATGGGACCTCTCGACGGAAAAATATGTCGCTCGATATGGCGTATCGGGAAAACACGATCGGTAGACGTGTCGTGCTTCGTACGTGTCGGGCGATACAAGGAAAATTAACTAAATCCACCGACCCGACATGCTCTGCACGATATAAAACCCGTGTCAGGCAAATAGGCTGTCGGGCTATACCTTTACTCTTTGAAGCTCTCTCCCGATACGAGGGCGAAAGTGAGCTGAACGACATGCGAGCAAAAAGGGGATTACTACATGATGCGGGTGGATGGAAGAGTAAGTGCGGTAGCCTGACATGATAAACCCTCCATACTATATATAGCAATCTCAACCGGGGGTAAAACGGGTAGATCCAGGGTGCGCGTTGGCCGCTAAGACAAGCTATTCCCGAGACGGACAGTCCATCCGTCTAAGCAAGAGCAATTACTCATCTTGCATGATACCCAGGACACGGGTGCACGCCGCCCAGGGATGCCATCCGTCACGGCCCTTGTGGTACCCGAGATACCAGCGCATTCAGTGTGCCGGTTGAGCTGCTGCCCGATACGGACCGAAAAAGAAAGAGGAGATACATGTCTGATATGCGGCCTGAAAACCAAAAACCAGGCAAAGAAAAAGCGATTAACGGGAAAAACATCATCGACTTAGGGTGAGTCCCCGACCTCAGATAATATTACTCCTCAATGCTTCATAAAATAGAGCGGTGGCCCAAACAGAAGAGTCGGTACGCTCGACTCATGCACTGACTCGGGCCTTATTACAGTCTATAATGTTTGTAATGTTTGTTTTGCAGGAAAGTAAAATGCATCCTATTCTAGGAAATAAAAGAAAGCTCAGACTGCCTCCCGAGAAGCGCTGTAGTTTTCGTCTCCATCTTGACGTCTTCTAGCTTCTTCACTCCTTAGCCTCTGCCATTATCCTCCCATGCAACTCGATCCTCTTTCTTCTTGATCACTGTCCTGCCTTCTTTGCCGTTTCAGTATTCGACGGAATTTTTCCTGACGGATTCTCTATTAACTCGGCCATTTGAGCTAGTTGCTGATCAATCTGGCGCTGATGCGTCTACATGTCCGCCATTTTTACATGCAACGAGTTCAAAACACCCGAATTCGATAGCGCGCTCTACGCTAACTGGTTGTTAATAGTGTCTTGCCTTTTCATAAAATCAAATAGTTGGCCAACCACATCCGACTGGCTAGAAACCTTATCCTGTTCCTTGGTTGATCCTTGGTACTTGACTTGACCTTGGAAGTTACTTTTGTTCATCTGGAAGGGGGTGTTTTTAGTGTACTGACTGGGTCCTCCCCTCTTCTCGAATGCTTGGGGCGGCTTTGACGAGCTATGCAGCTAATGTGAATTCTCTATTGCATCCTTGTTTCCGTAGCTGAAACCAGGGTGGTCTGACCTCTTAAAATTTACATAAGAGACATTTTCAGTCTCTTCGGCCTTGGAGTCAGAATCTCTTGACGCTTCCGGTTGGGTGTAGATGCATTTATCTACCCCATGGCCCCCTTCTCCACAAGTCACACACTTCATTACTTTTTCTACCTGCTTATTCCCTTTACCACTAGATTCCCTTTGCTGCTTGACATCTGTCGCTATCCTCTGTATATGAGAAGTTATAGACTCCAGATCCTTGGATTTAAGAGAGGGTCCTTCACTGACTTTCTTAGCCTACCCCCTGTCAGATCTATCATACTCAGCGCCGACTTGCAGCTCGGCCATGTTTTTGATGATCCTTTCAGAATTGCTCGGCTTTTTCCCTAGGAAGTCACTTCCTGCTGCAGCATTTAGTGAAACCCTTTCGTCGAGAGTTAGACCGTTGTAAAAGGTGGTGACTAGGAAACCTTTCTTGTAGTTATGGTGAGGGCAGTCCCTATGATATTCCTAATATCTTTCCCAGGCGTCGTGGAGATTCTCGTTGGGCTTTTGCATAAAGGAGGTTATCTTTTGTCTGTTCCTCACTGTCTTCTCAGTCGGATAGAATTTATTTACGAAGGCGTCTGCTAGTGCTCCCCATCCATTTAGAGATTGGTGGGGAAGTCCCAGATACCACGATAGAGCCTTGTCTTCTAGAGAGAAGATGAAACCCTTGCAGTAAATGACTTCCTGGGGTACACCTCACATCTTAATTGTGTCACAGATATTATTGAAGGCATCCAGGTGATGATAAGGGTTGTCGTTCTTGGAGCTCCCTCTGAAGCTCTTATTTTATATCATGTAAATTACAGATGGCTTGAGCTCAAAATTGGTGGTGTTGAATCGTGGAATGATGACCGGGCACCGAGAATTGTTAGCCTTCGTGGAGGCTAACTCCCTCAGGGTTTTCTCTTCTTCTTCTGAATCTTCACTGTCACTGCCTTCTCGGCACTGATTCTGATCATTATGATTCCTTCTATGCCTTCGATGGTGACGGTGTCTATCTCAGTGTTGGTCGTCCTCTGACTGCTCTCCTTCTGGATCTTCATGTTGATCATGGCCGTCATAGCGGTCATTTTCTTCAGGTGGAGGGGAGTTAGGTCTAGCCCTCCTTTGACATTCGACCTCTGAAAGAGGTTGTTCAATACAAGGCGGAATGTTAGGTTATGTCGATGCTCAGGTGAATTGAAAGCCCTTTCCTCTGAGTACCTGAAATAGCGTGAAAAATCAAGTTAGAAAATCAAATTATTTATTTCAGGCAAAGAATAATGATAATAATAATGAAAGGGAAAAGAGTGTTGTCAAGCTCATTTCTAAGCTTGAGGCACGAGAATGTAGTTAGTGGATTCGAGTTCGTCTACAATACCATTTTGCCTTGTCCCTGGCAACGGCACCAAAAAGTTGACCGGCCTAAATCGCGCGTCTGAAAAGTGGAGGCGGATTTGAAGTAGTCGGACTTTTACATTTGTAACCCGAAACCTTCTAGGCCCCCGCAACTTTGTTTACTGGGTCGAAGTAGATATACGGGGTCAAACACAGGGACAAGGGTGGTAGTGTTGAGAATGCTGAATCAACACGTTACACTCCGGTAAGGGAAAAGAGGTGATAAAATCCCGCAAGGGGACAGCTGGTTAAGGTTGATAAAATGAAAGAATTCTATCTCCAACTGGAGCTACGAGGAAGATTAAGGTTTTAAGCAATTATCAATTTTTAGGGGTTTTCGTGCAACGTGAACGGAGAGATAACACTGACGCTGTAGTAAGGTACGAAGGAGAAAACTTCGATAAACAAGCGGCAGAAGAAACATCCTGTACCCCTTCTCTCGAAGTGGGTACCTCTAACCAAGCATCAACACCCCTCTCGAGGTTACTGGACTTAAGTTAGAGTGGAAAGATAACTGAAGCAACTCCAATTCCGGGCACTCTCATACTCCAGAATCAGACCAAACACTAGAGCCACAACACCTCTCTCGAGGCTGTTGCGACGGGAAAACACGATTCGGTAGCTAATCGAAACACGATCCAAACGTACAAGCTAGAGTTTGGATGTTAAACATAGCAATCATCCAACAAAGGTACCAACATAAAGCAGCAGGTAATTAAGCTCTTCTATTTCCATTAACAAATAAGGTTCTGATTACATTGGATAAGTAAAAGAAATAAATGACTGAAATAGTAAAGATAGATGTCGCCTTCTTGATATAGAAGGACGACATACTACAATAGACCCTCCAGCCTGATACCGGGCAGGAACCTAGCCCGATACAACCGTGTCGGGCGGCACACTCTCTCAGGCGACAGGACGTGATTGGCGGATTGCATCGTGTGAGGACCCTTGCCCGATATGCCGTGTTGGGCGGCACCCTCTCGGGCAACATGCCGTGACAGACGATGCGTATCGGGGTTCAGTATCATGCCGGGCTAGAGAGATGCTCCTAGTATCAGTCACTTATGTCGGGGATCCTTATCGGCCGATATCGGCCTGCAGTGTTGCTCGGAGCGACCCTAAGTGAATCATTCCCTCCCTCTCGGGATGGGGAAGTGCTCACCTAGAATCGCCCGACACGAAGACTGAGGCACAATATACTAGCTCTTCACAGCTTTTCTGAGGTGACTTGCGTAGGGTTCCGACTTGTCTTTTCAGCTTCCTGTTGCTGCTATTTATAGGCCGCGGTTGGGGAAGTTATGGTGCTCAAGGTGCCACATGTCCTTCTTTAGCTCTTATTTTCACGGGGTCGGTGGACGGCTGATATCAGTATCGCCCGACATAAGGATGTCGAATGTTGGTGGACGTGACGAGCGGCGCCTGCCGGTGGGTGGCCTGTGTCGCGCGACAAGCTTCAGTTGTCGTGGCGAGCCTGGCTCCTTGTCGGGTAGATAGGTGTATCGTCCGTTAGTCCCTTTTTGCGTGGTATCCTCATGTCGCGCGTCCATGTATTGCACTATCCTGCCAGGTAGTGTGCATATCAGTCGGCTGGAAGGCCGATGCAGGTGGAATCATGTTTGTGGGTCGGGACAGGCCTTATTGCTGTCAAATGGGTCAAAATTGGAGGAAAACTCTACAAAAGATGGAAATATAGAATTAAGAGCGTAGTTTGGCCCGTTATTGCAAAAGTACATATAAAAGGAGAGGAAAACAGTTTGAAAGGGGAAGTTTTGATAACAAAATAAAGGTCAAAACATCACAAAAATTGGTGTTATCAACTGATTCAATTGAAATCAATGAATTATCATAAAATTATGGTATGACCTGACCTCAAATGGTTTTGAGACTGTTTGCCCCATTCCATCATTAAAATTTGTGAAATTCAATTAGGGTTTGGATCATTAGATTGATCATCAATTGTATTATTGATTGCATTTCAATTTGCTATCTCTGGTCCTTCAATTACTCAACCATACTCAACCCTAGACCTCCAAACGATCTTGAGACCATTTGGGTGACCTCCAAATGGTCTTGAGACTGTTTGGGTTAATCAACCCAATATTTTAAATCAACCAACTGAATTTCAGCACTTAACCCGATTAGGGTTTGACAATTGATTATCCTTCAACTGATGAACCCTTTGAAAATAATCAATTGAATTTAATGGGTCATCAAACATCAACATCAGCCTATGAGCTCCAAATGGTCAACCATTGCAAATGGTCAACCATTCCAAACGGTTTGTAACCGTTTGGTTTGTAACAATTTGTTGAAACCGTTTAACCAATTTCAATGAAACCGATTGGTTTCCAATTTTTGAAACCGTTTGCCTAAGATATTTTTGAGGTGTGCGCTTAGGATGATGTCATCATCATCAATCTACGATCCTTCATATTTTGCTGTAAATTTTCATGGAGGTTCCATTGATTTGATCGAGTGAATTTCAAGAAGAACAATTGATCAACAATTGATAAGGAATTGAATGCAATAACAATATTAAAGGTTCAAGTTATAAAACCCACATCCAATTGAGCTTCAAAGCTTGGATATTCACGTCAAAAATGGTGGAAGAAGCTTTCTCAAGCCACAAGGTTCGTTCCTCAAGCTTTTGAGTGAAAAGGAATGGTTAGAATTGAAGATGGGATCGAGATAAGAAGAAATCATGCATTGATTTGTGATTTCCACCATGAATTCAAGGTGAAAGAAGGTCAAGAATCTTACCAGCAGGTTGGGGGTCGTCCTCCTGATCCTCCAAAGCTCCCTTGGTCGTTTTGCAAGCAAGAACAAGAAGTGGTTTCGAAAAAGCCTTTGGTTTGAGTTGTAAGAGGTGTTTTTATAAGAAAATCAATGAGAGAGAAAATGCCTTGTAAAAATCTTTTAATTCCAAAATTAGTGCCACCTACTCCCCCTCAATTCATTGCATGCAAAGATATCTTCCTCACCTCCGAATTCCCTTCCATTATCCATGAATTAAGGGAAAAGAAATTAAGCACCTTAACCCTTATAATATTAATATCCATAAGTTAGTGGATATTTCTTTTTATTTTCTTAATGTGAGTGGGTTCTCCACTCACGTAGATATTTCCTTTGACTTTGCAAGGCACATGGACGTTCATACTTGAGCAAATCCAACCATATCGTTTTTGGTTGAAGGCCCTTCAATTATTTTATTTATTTTTGCATTAAATTGAATTAAGGTTTCAATTATGCTTAAATCTTAATTATTTTAATATCAAGATTCTCTCTCCATCAAAGTAGCTCAAATGAGATGCCCATCTCATTTTCTTGCCTCTAAAAGACGTCAAGAATTATTAGGAACCTTATTGAAGTGGAAATTTGCATATTGAACCCTAGGTTTTGGGTAAATTACACATTACACCAAAACTAGGTTTTAATGCACAAACATTGCTTTATCAGCTCTTTCTTGGTACTCAGGCTTTCACTAGCCATTCCTCTGCATCATCTTCATTCTCATGATGCTTCAACACATGAGGAACATATTATCATGTGACATTTGCAAATTAACCCCTCAACTTGGGTAAATTGCACTTTAGTCTAGCACAAGCAAAACATTATTTTCAACATAGTTCAAAATGGACTAAAAATGAAATATAAGTTCCTCTTGAGCCTTAATTACTTTTCAAAAGATATTATCAAGCATATAATTATATTTCTTAAACAAAACACCTAGGGTTAGAGCATAACCCAGGTTAGGGATGTTACAATCACATTGCATAATCTTTAGAGTTTTGCATAGATAAAGAGAAGAAAATGCAAAGGGAACTAAATGTGAAGTCAAGGGGAGTAGAAATCCAATTGGAGGATGAAATTCCACCATTGGAGCTACTTCAACTTAGACAATCTTCCCTCTCGAGAAGCTTGAATGAGAGGAATAGCTCTACTGCACCTTTTGGAAAAGAAAGGGTGAAGAATGGAGGTTCTTTTCCAAGAAACCTCTTCTTCCTCTTCAAAATCACCCTCCTCTTACTCTAGAACTTCTCTTGGTCGAAAAGTGTCTCAAAATGATGAGTTATAACTGGCCCAAGTGTCTGCACTCATTTTTAAAATGAAGGGCGGTTGTCACTGAAATCTACAAAAAACTGATGAAGACACGACATGTGTTGTCGTGTAACCGACTATCAAACTACTTCCTCGAGATAAGTACATGACCTGTTCCAATATGGACATGATGTGTAGATGCTACTGGAGTCAATCTGGAAAGATAGCACACGTCATGTGCTATTATACACATGGCCGTGTGCGTTGGAAGAAAGTTAAAGTTGACATTTGAACGTGCAGACACGCCGTGTATTTTGCTATGTAGTTTGGGCATCAAGACCACTAGACACTTACACACGGTGTGTTCTTTACTTCGTGAGACCCTTCTGGAAAGTTACACGTCATGTCTTAATAAAGACACACCATGTTTAGTGCTATTTCTTCAAGATCAACTCAGAATCAGCTGCAAATCAAAGGGAGACCCAACTGAGGTCGGATTTGGGTTAGACTATCTTTAATTTTTCATTTTCAATGTGTACCTATAATCAACATCATGCAACAAGTAAAATAATTAAAAGATGGAAAGTTAAGTACAATTAGAGGCTAAATGGAAGGCAAAATGAACTAATTTTTGTGTGAATGTGTGCAAAAAGTAGATATGAAATGCACACATCAAATCCCCCTAAACTTGAACTATTGGTTGTCCTCAAGAAAAAAAGCATACAAACATAAATGAAGGAATTGCCAAGCTCATGCATAGATCAAATGGAATGGAAGATGTAAATGAGGCCAAACCAACCATATTTATCAGGTTCATATTCATACACTCAATTTCAACTCAGACATCTAACGAAGAAAATTAGGTTCAACAAGGGTCGTGATGCTGTAAATGAAACAGTCAACTAGGCAACACTAAATGGAACTTGGATGACCAAGCCAAACAATCACTGAATTTGTAACAAAATTTTCAACTATTAGGGATGCAAAAGATGGAATCTTAGTTAATGTTGCCAAATTTTAGCTCTCTCTCCTTGTTTTCCCAAAAGGTCTGATATTGGATCAGGGGTTTCGGCACTCGACTGCTAATGTAGGCTTATGTACATGAGGAGTACTGGTTGAGGTATTTACCCTCTTTTTAGGACATATCACCTAACCGTTGTGGCCAGACTTACACTAGGTTAGTATGATATGTGGACAGTTTAAGCCATCTTTTATAAGATAATTAAGGTGAAATGAACCAAAAGGGATTTAAATAGGTCATATGTTTCACACATTTTTCCCAGAACAAAAGAGAGTTATCTAAATTGTAACATTAGCTAGATTCCATTCATTTGATTTAAAATGTTTAAGTGAAAAGGGGTGGTTGTAAAATCACTAGGGTTTGGCTAAATCATCCTGTGTTCTAAGTAGTGTTGCAAAGTTGACATATTCACAAAATTTGTTACCAATTACATGTATAAGGAAATCCATGATGAAAAAGATGAAAATTCAAGCTACAAACATAAATATGAAATTAAGCACGTGTTGGTGGCCATAAAATTTCGTTTGATTCATGCAAGCTCTTTTACAATTCTTCAAATGATAATTCTCATACGGGAGGACAAGCTAGTTCAAACTGGGAAGAAAAACGGTTCATTACGCAAGATAAGCCTCACTCATACAAACTTGTCATGAGAAAAGCAGAAACTAAAAATAAGAACTAGAGAAGAAACTAAAAACAAGAACTAGAGAAAAGATAATGAGAACGACTAAACAACTACACTACATTACAACCGATTGTAGTCCCCTAAGCTTGAAATTTACAGTGTCCTCACTATATTAATCAAACCTAAGGCAAAAGCAACCAATTACCTGCCATGGAAGATGTCAGCAAGAAGGACCATCACCCTCGTGACCAGTAGTGAAATACTGGTTGAGTAGATCATCATCATCATCAGGAATGTCGACTGACTTGGGCTGTGGAGTAGGCTCTGGCTGCATATGGTGTGGCTGGTGAGACTGGGGCATCAAATAGTGGCTTTGAGAGATATGCTACATATCCATGCGCTGGACCATCTCATGCATCACCGAGTACTGTTGACCCATCAGATCGAGGCGGCCATCCAGATGGTCAAAATGGTGTTGAGTATAGCCATAAAGATGCCTAACATTAGGCATAGCCCAAGTGTACTCAGTCTAAGTTCTTGTGGACAGTGGCGGCGAGGCTGTGTGTGGCTGAGCGGTAGGTGCAACTTGATCTTCAGGGGCATCTGCATCATCATCTTGGCCACTAAGGTTGAACTTCTAGTTTTCTTTATTTATTAAGGTGATGATCTCCAAGTCAGGCAGATCAATGTACTGATCATTATCAAAATACTATCTGAACTTTGCATCATCATTGGGGACCTTAGCAATAAAACCTATAGAAACCAGATATTAGATATCCACCAGATTCCTACATGGTGCAACCTCTAGACCGGTCAGGTCTACCTCAAGCTTGTATCCAGGAGGGTGATAAATCCCCCCACATGACATTCCCAGATTCTCTCTTTTTTATTTTCTTAATGTCTAAGAACCTCGTGAAAATGAAATATCCTACATTGATATGAAAATCATAAACCATACCTCACAGAAAAAATAAATCCTATTTCCTGCACACGCCTTGGGTTTCTTTATTGGCAAAGACCCCTGTGATGAGGAGTTGGTGGGCGTATCTGAAGACTGGGTTATGGATGACATATGCCCTGGCCTTCTTAGCTTCACGTCTATCCTCATCAATGATGTCATTCCAGAAGACATCACTATCAAAAGCTAGGGGGTAGGCTAGAGGACCCTTGTAGGGGAACTCTAAGAGATCACCGAATTACTTAAAGGTGATTCTATAGTTTGTGCAACAGATATACTTTGACACCCGGCTCCTTGAGGTGCTCCTTGACTTCATCCTTGAATCCTATGGCTCCCATTGTCTGATCGCAAGCAAAATGAGTGGAGAGGACCCTACGAGAGATGAGGAACTGATATGTGCGGTCTTCCTCTACAATCACCATGAACTGGGTTGTAGAGACATAGGCAGGGGCTGAGGATGGGCTTGGTCTATACTTGTGGTTTGACGTCTGCTTAAGAAACACCATTGATGTTGAGAATTTTCTAAAACGATATGGGACACGACGTGTCTTCTGATAGAAAGGCTGAAAAACTGGGTTATGGGCACAACGTGTCTTCAAGGGGATACAGTGTGTACCTGGGGCTCAATAACATCCTGAGGTTGGGGATGGCGATTGCTTTGCTTGTTGAGGTGGAGAAGAGGCTTGGAGAGGCAGTAGAATCATGGTGGTAGCTTGCTTGGGTGGAGCTCAAACTTGCTTGGGAGGAGAGATGGCGTAAAGCTATTTTGAATAAGATTCAGAGAAGCTTCAGAGCGGCATCGAAGCTTGTGGAAGGCAGTGAAAAAGCTTGGTTGTCGATCGAAGGCTGGAATCATCCCACACGGTCGAAGAAGGTCGCACACGGCTAGAAGACACGATGGGTTGTGAGTGGAAGTGAGAGATGCGGCTGAAGATTAGGGTTCAAAATCCGACTTCTCGTCTTTATACATGACATGTGTTTTTAAGGACACAACGTGTTCCCTTATACAAATCATCTGCTCCTTATGAAACTAGCTTTGAATAAAGAGGACACGACATGTTGTATTTAAGACACGTCATGTAAGTTTCTAGGAGCCAAGGTTGAAGTCGCTAAACTGATAACGACACACCGTGTGCAAATAAAGACACAACACATGTTTCTCCAGAAAAATGAGCCGTCAATATGAACATTGGGACACGCCATGTTTTAATTAAAATACGCCGTTTAACTTTCCTGATGTATATATAGTAATCTCAACGTGATAACGACACGTCGTGTTTAAATAAAGACTTGCATTAGAATGGTCTCGAGGACATGCCGCGTTTGATTAAGAACACTCCATGTGTGTTTCCGGCAGATGCCTTATGTGATCGTGCATGTCATGTCAAAAATGAAACTCATCACGTGCTCTTGAGTTTTTACATAATCACCCATCTGTGAGTAGGTGACACGTCATGTCTTCCTAAATTTCTGTAGAATTTGTCTTCTTTTGATCAACACATGCAGAGACGATGATATGCATCTACGAGGGTCTATATTATTACATTCATTCATGACAAATTTATTTTTACAAATCAAAAATATTCTTGATTGAATTTAATTAAGAAAATCTATCCTAACGTGAGATCAACTCGGTCAACAGAGGTAATCTCCATGTGGTGGACAACCTTGCTAAACACCACTTCAAAACTTACCAGGATGATCGAATTTACATCGACCCTCCACTCGACCCTGTGGGTCAATCCCCCCCTTATCTCATCTGTAATGGTAGGAGTCCTACCAAATTTATTTTTCAATTAGGTATCTGCTGTAATCATTGGCGCTTCCCTGCAAGAGGAGAGCAGGCTCCTCACTTCACAAAAAAAAAAAAAAAAAAAACTCCCACAAGTTCCTCCATTTAAAATCTGAAGTGAGATTTTTCAGCTCTTTGATCATGCAACTTGTGGGGAGCAAGATGCTCCTTTGTCAATATCTTCCCCATCAGTGTCCAGCTTACATCTCTGCTATCTTCATTATTCTTGCTCTGGGATGACCACTCTCACGTCGGTTTCCACGTTTTCACCTTCTTACTCTAGACACTTCCTCACCAACCACAGTAGAAGACACACAGCAAATTATTAACCTCACGACATAAATTCCACTTAATTAACCACTACGCCATGCGAAGCTTGCCAATGGCTGGTCTTTAGTTCTAACCCCCACTTCTTTCACCGCAGTTAGCTCCGGTCGTTGGTCTTGTCTTCGTCAACCGCGTGCCACGTTGCGGTGTCTGTCGGCAGCAAGAGTGGTTACTGCTGCTTGGATAATGGAGTGCCCGGCTGTAAGCTATGCCCCCAAGAAACCAGGAAGAAAGCTAGCTGAGGTTGGCATTGGCAGGTCAACCATATATCCACTGCTTTGCATACCGTTATGGATGTTCCGGCTCTCGCTTAAGATGGATATCTTTTTTTGAAGCTTAAGATGGATATCTATCCGTTCCTAGTTAGTGACACTGGGAGTTGAGCCAACTGGAACTCATCTTTTACCCTTGATACCGACAACCCTAACCATTTTATCTGACCATTTTCACATCGGATTCTTAGAATAAAAAAAAAAACGACTCACCGTTGTCTGATTTGTCTTGTCAAACACAGGGAAGTTAAGATTTGAACCGGGGCCAAGTCGTCTGCTAGCTAGCAGCGGGTCTTGAACTAGTTTCTGAATTTTGATAGAACGTAGATATATACTACAAAAGCTAATCAACCACCCTCGCGAGATGGATCAATTGGAATATCTACTATATAAACAGTATAGAGGAAACCATATTAACTACTCGACCATATAATTGTTGATGTGAGAAACAATATGTTCGTGGAATAACAATCTTATATTCCCCGCGCTCACAAAATGAGCCCCTCAAGAGAAGTCTAGCAATCGTCATCCAAGATTCACTAGAAACACAACGCGTAGAGGAGTCTTAATCTCAATAATTCAATCAAACCTCCGAGTTGATATGATATGAACACATGAATATATATATATATATATATATATATATATATATATATATATATATATATATATATATATATATACAGAGAGAGAGAGAGAGTAAAATACACTTGAGTGTATAGATCACACTGTACACCCCAATGATGTTTGTCTATCTAGACCAAGTTTGTTCAAAATTTAATCTATTAATTTTCATAGTTACAATAATAATAGGCCACATACAAAATTTGAGCTCATTTGGATGAGTGCAAGTCACTCAAAATTGACGCACAAAACTAGTGTGAAATGTATACTTTTTCTCTCCTTTAGATGCATGACCTATAAATGTCCAAATGAGCTGGAATTTACTATATAATATGTTCTTAAGATAGTTAAGAAGATCAACGGTTTAGATTTTTCAAAAAGTTACTACATCTTTAAAAATGACTGAGGTGTATGGTGCCTCCGGTACACTCGAGTGTACACTAGCCTGACTCTCTCTCTCTCTCTCTCTCTCTCTCTCTATATATATATATATATATATATATATATATATATATATATATATATATATATATATATATATATATATAATAACATCTAACAATATTTGACTGTAATATATCACATATAAATTTATTAATGCATCTGATACATTATTATATGAAATAAGGTCCACATGTTTACATTCAAACACTATCTCAATGTAACATGTAACAATATCTAAACTATAAATAGCATCAAATCTAAATTATCTTATGCAATTCTTCTATTTTGCTATGGACTATGTACATTTCTAAATAATACCATGCAATTTATACAAGATTCTTATTAAAATGTTAACATATTCATGAATATATATAGATGCTTATTATTTATATATTCAATCACTTTTTTTCTTCAATGTAATGTCTATTGGAATTACTTTAAATAACAACATACAAAAATATGTAAAATCAATTATCATATATTTTTAGCTTATTATGAAAATATATAAATGATAATAGCATGAATATAATAGAATATATATTATTTCCATATAAAATATAATATATATATATATATATATATATATAAGTATTAAATAAGATCACTCTATGTTTATGTAATCATTCAATATATGAAAATTAGAAAAGGTTTTAGGTTTAATAAATAGTTATATAAATAATCATAAAAAGTCTTATTTAATGAGGGGTGTGTGTGGTATGCATTACCAATTTCCTCTAGAAATCAAGGATGGCCTTGAAGAAACCGACATTTGCTTGCATCGCGTTGATCTCACTGTCGGTAAGCATGGCGGCGAGCCCATTCATGACGTGACTGTAGCAAGGGATCATCATGTCGCCTCCGGTGCTCCCCAACTAGAACTGAGCTGGGCGAAACGTCATGCACCAATCCTCTCATTCTGCATTGATCCTCCTACAACTTCCATCGAGGATGACGACTCAAGTTCTCAACATGGTGGATCAAAGCCTAGGTAGGAGATATGCTGCTGGCTTCAAGGGGTTACTTACAGATGAAAGTCAAGAATGTAGAGTACTGTTAGCTAGCTGTAAGAGTGCATCATGGACATCTATGCATTCCTTTCCTATACAACATAATATTTAATATCACCAAGAGTTTATACAATGCAAAATGGTGAATAGTCATCCATATCGACAACTCTAACCATTTTATCTGACCATTTGGATGTTATATTATATAATTTTATACCCACTTAGTAAATAGATTTGAATATGATAGTTATATTTATATATAATTAAATATATTTTTTATATAAACATGAAATTATAAATGTATATTATGTATTTTACATTTAGTAATATGTAACATACATATTATATTATTATTATATGTTATTTTTCAATTTGAATCAGTTCATATAGTGTTTTAAATGATTTACATATTTTCCTTGGTATCAAAATATATAATAAAGAATTAAAATTGCCCAGCCAACATCATGTGATAGCTCCCCCAATGAAGTCTTTAATGAGGAGTCACCACATGAGGCTCGCTAGACGGTGCGAGAGAGCAAAAAATATATATTTGCAGACAATGAGTGAAGAGACTCCAAAACAAGTAGTCTCCCACCCCCCTTCAAACTTAGTCATTTTGAGAACAAGTTTAAAAATAGGTTGGACTGATAATTATGTTAGTCAAACTAAGTTATTTACATTTTTTCTCTAAATGATAAATATAACAGTGTTCGAAACGGGCTTGATTTAAATTGGGGTTAAGTTTTAAAGAGAGATGTTGAGTGTCGAGTTTTACTATGGGGGACAGAAAGACCAATTGATCTATAAAAGGTAGACCGACCTTTTAGTCAGTATGGACCCAATGAAGGATTATAAAGCCAAACCAACCTCTTAGTAAGTCAAGCCCAAAGGGTTGGACCAACAAGTCAAAGTTTGATCCACCTATGATGATAGATTGTATCATCAATATGTCATTCCAATGGAAGCCGATCGATGGTCCACAAGGTAGAACGAACTACTAAAGGTGGAATGAATTGTTAAGGCATTCAATCAAAAATTTATGTGATAGTGCTTATAATACAATAAATACATAAAAACACATCTTTTCGTCAGAGATCAATACACAGAAGGGGAGGGTGATTTCTAGGGCTTTTGACCGTTCTTATCATATCAAATATAATATGACATTTTTGGACCATAGCTCCTTTTCATCCTCTTCTATATTTCCTCACTAGGTGTTAGGTGCATGCTCACTCTATCGTGGTTTGAATTCAAAGTATTCATGGTGATTCTCCCATCTTTCCCTTATTTCAACTTATATAGTAAAATAGAGTCTATAGAGGGGTATAACGTCAATATACAATTTTCAATAGTTAATAATTAGTAATATTATGTCGTAACACATACTAAAGTAAAGGAGGAGGATGAAGAAGGGATATACTAAACCCAATTATTTAACACGTTTCTAAACCACAAAAAGTTCTAATTCAAGTCCCACTAGGTTTACACAAGGATCTATACTGATAGTTGAGAGAAATATTCTAAAAAGAGATACACACCATGTGTTTTGAGTGCTCCATAGAGTATATGAAGAATGTGGCACATATGCAAATCATATGTAGTTTTGGAATTTTGTAAGTAATTTATTATATGAGCATAAAATTGTATTTTAAGGCTAAACTATTTCACCTAATAAATACTAATATGTAAACTACACAATATACATGTATTGTATGCTATATATATGTATAAACATAACCATATGTGGGTATCTAGATGTGTATAGAACTAGTTTAATGAAAAAACATATAAGATAATTGATGAAAAAGTACACATATATAGTCTGTATATGAAATTCGACCACATATGGCATATATGTGACACATACATATGCGGCTAGGACCGCATAATGGACTGCATAGACATCTACAGTTCTGAGAGGTGGCCAATATGCATATGCAGACGCATATGCGACTGCATATGAGATATATGAGAACATTGGTCGATAGGAAATATAATAGAATATAATATATAACAACTAAAAAATGAATGTTAAACTATATCCCTATCTCCATTATATCTTAGTCACACGAGATAACCAAATTTTCTTTGTCAGGGCCACAAAAAAGTCCATCTGAACACCTTCTCTTGTTCATGGATAAAGGAAGGTCACCACCTCTATCCTCTTTGCCCAGCTAAAGGAGAACCACCATTTATTTTTTGATCGATTGCCACTTTAGTCATAATGAAGAAGGGATAGGAACAAAGATCTTATAGTTGAGATAATAATGGATTTGTTGATGAACTTCTATACAAGATTGTAAATCTTTTACTAAAAGGATGAAGCTCTACTTAAGAAAAATATAAATAACTAAGTCAAAATATCACTTAAATATTTTTTTAATGAATTCTATTGCTCAAGTGTGTGTACAGATGATAAACTTTGGCCCTTATACATAGAAACATATTAGAGTTACCATAGAGAACCTATTTTGAGAGACTAAGAGCATCCTTGGTCAATAGATACATTAGGTTGAGTAAGAAATGAAGTTAAAGAGCCAATTTTGTATTTTAACTAACTTCTTAGTTAAACTGTGGTTCAACTTGGTGTCCTTGAGCCAAACTATGATGTCAACCAAAGTGTATGGTGGTGCATAACAACGAAAATAGAAAAAAAATAATTGTTTTGACTATCCAATGACCAAACTACATTTCATTCAAGATACCATTCAATTAAACTAGTAGCTCGACCAAAAACATCTAGAAGCATATTTTCTTATTAAGTGTCTTATAACTAAGTTAAGAGTCTAGCTGAAACCATCTTGGTTGAATGAAAAGTTTGATAAAAAAAATTCTACTGATGTTGAAGTCACACAAGAACGAATTCTATCTCTAGTCATGTTAATAATAGAAGATACAATCCCTATGGCTTTCTAGGGTCCTAAATAAGACCAAAAATTCTTCTAAACTCATCAAAAATACTCCTTTTACAATATTAAAAAGGGTCAAATACAAGATTTATGATGATTTGGAAAATAACATTCTTTTAAATATTTAAATAATTTTATTGTCATTATCAACTAAGCCTCAATCCCAACCATGTTCTGGTCGGCTACATGGATCCTTATTTTCTAATCAATTCTGTTATGGGTTATATTTTGATCAAGATATGAAGATTCGACGTCTCTATTGATATTCTCTTCCCATGTCAATTTTGGCATGAATCTTCTTCTTTTATTTGTGCTTGACTCAATAGCATTTCCTCATAAAGTTGTGTTATTCAATCTATCTTTCACATCCATACCATCTCAGTCGGCCCTCATGTAACTTGTCATTAATGCTCTTCACCCCCATTTTGTTCTTGATATACTCATTTCTCAAGCAATTTATCTTGTTTTCCCACACATCCATCTCAACATATGTATTTTGTCCACATTCATCTTGTTGACAAATTGCTTCTTCACTGTCTAACATTCACTCTCATATAGCATGGTTGGGCATATAGCTAATTGATAAAACTTACATTTTAATCCTAGAGGAATATTTCGATCACGTAATACTCTAGTTGCACTCCTCCATTTCAACCATCCTAAAGTGATCTTATGACAAACATCATCCTGAACATCTTCTTCTATTTGAGTAATAGAACCTAAGTAACAAAATTGATTGCATTTTCTAAGCAACATTCACTCCCACCACCATTTATAATTCTAGGTTGGATGAAATTGCAATGCATATACTCACTCTCACTCCTTATAATCATCAATCCCTTTAATTACAACACATTTATCAAAAAGTTCAACTTTATCAATCTAACTACTTTCATCAATCAACAAAATATCATCAACAAATAACATTCACCAAGGAATATCATCCAAAACATGCTTTTCCAACTCATCAATAACAAGAGGATCTATATAAAAGTTAGAGTGAACAAGTTTTATGTGATAGATGTCAACCTACTACCAACCCTTCTCCTTTATTGCGGTTGGAACTAACTTCATTTATATAAGATATATAAAACATATACAAAGTTAAGTATTTAATTCTTGTACATATTTAGTTTACTTGCATTATTCTAAGTCACATGTTCCTAGAAATACTTAAGAACTTAGTTAGAAACCATAATAACAAGATATATGTCTTTCATTAAAATATGACTATTTAATGTTCTTAGCTAAAAACTAGGATGTTGTAGCACAAAAAGGATTCTACATTATGTTGGGTTTTAGGTGAGGGAGAAGGCATCAGAAACAAAATTTTTTCTCTCACCATAAAACCATAACCACGGATCACATCAATGACTATGAAGTAGGAAGGATGGTTTTAGTGAGTCATACCTGGTCCTGAGGCTTGCTCAGTGACAATGCCTCACAACAAGTGCGGTCTTCACCCACCTATCTTCGACGACATCTGTGCAGCTCCTGGTCTTGACCCAGACTACAGTTGACCGTCCTCCTCCTGAGCGGCAGAACCTCCGGCCTCTATAGATAGTCCATAAGGACCACCACAAACTCTAGTCATCCTGTCCTAAAGGACACTAGAAGGAGTCATCCCCTTCTGTCAGTGTATTAGTCACCGACACACTCTCCCACAATTAGTTGCTTTTTTGTAGTTGTCTTTCCCTCGCTGTTCCTCCCTGGATGGGTAGAACTTGCTTGGACTCTCTCAGTTACCACAACTAGAGAGGACAACAACTTTACAGAGCAACTGATGTTCTGAGTTGTGCTATCTGAGAAGCCCCCAATACCCCTCTATATATAGGTGGGGTCAGGGTTCTCAGCCTCGAGCAATGTGAGACTAAAGTGGGAGTAGAAGGTCTATAATTTCCATGAATAATTTGCACTGTGGCAGGCAAACCATTCATTTCACAAATGAACCGGTCAGTTGGGAGTGTGAGCTGATCAGTTAACCAGTTGAACCTGTCATTTTACATTCCTGACTCGCCTCCAATTGACTTTCCTCTTTTCGTTTCCTACTAATCCAAAGATTAATTCTTGTCCCAATCAAATTGTACAAGCGAAACGAAAACTTTTCTCACAAATCAGGACAACCCAACCTTGCTCGTTTGATCCAGTCAAACCGATCAGTTCACCAACTGAATCAGTCGTCTCACTGACCTTGAGTTTATCGGTTCACCCAGTGAACCGATCAGTTGGTGGTCTATATTGTGCATAACATAGTCAATGCAGTTCTCAATCAATCCGACACTCAAATTAGTTGGTTCAACACTTGAACTTGATGATTCTGAGTCAAGTCAATTGATTGAATGTTTGACTGAGTACCTAAACACCTTTAGTAATCAATCCAAACATCATTCGTGGATAAACTCCTCTTCTAGGTAAATCTTTTGTGTGTGACCCTATAGATCCCATTTCACGTTGGCAATGAATGTCCATAACTAGCTTATGATATCACAAGAAAAGAGCGGTGCCTAGTCGCACATCAGTGCTACCCAAGTGAAAAAGAAAGTTGGAGAACAACTTTCAATCCTACAGTCTGTAATTGGTGTTCCAGTGAATGTATGATTCCTTTGTCTCTGATATCCTGAATGAACTCAAGGCATGGAGCTGTCATCCTTTCAACGTTCATTCATGTTCCTTGATCTAAAGCAGACTGTCTGAGATATGTGTGCCATCAATATCACATATTGACTCACACATGCATGCACATGCCTTTCTCAGTCTCTCTTATCAACTCTCCATGGACATCATACTCCCTTAGGAGGGACAAATCCCATATCTATCACTCACAGTCAAAACCCCATGTGTCAAAGTCACCCAATCATCACCTTTATAACAATCCATATTTCAAGACTGCGTTTGATGATGTCAAAGTGTACCCAACGACATGTGATGAGTGTAGTACTTTCAGGTCTAAGAATCACAATCACCACCATCACTGTGAGAGCTGATTGTGACTACCATGTCATGGCTCCATGTGTCACTCTCACGGTGGGTCTATATGATACACTGTTCTCTAACATGTATCTATGTGCTTGATTTGATATCACATATCACGACTAATGAGACGCTATCATCCACCAGCACACACTCTAGTCTTACTGTGTCATTGTTGTCTACCAATCTTCCACAATGACATCCGACTAGGGACAAAACAAGAATGTATAAAATCTTAGCATCTGTATGATCTCATTCTTCAGGTCCTCAACCCGAAGACATACATCATTGAGTACTATCATTCTTTAGACATTCATTCTACTCTATCATTATCTCATAATTGACTGAACCAGAATAAATTGGAAGCTTGCTTTTGATATTTATCAAATCAATATTAATGTATCCCAATCCAATCATCATATGATTGGCTCTCAGGGAATACATACAACATACTCCCACTTGCACTGCGAGCCAATCACCTTTGAATCATATTCTTAGTGATCTCCAAATATGTCCCACATGTTTCTATTGCTCCAGTGCTAACGTAGTGAGTTAGCAACACTTTTCTTTAGTCGGTATATTGCATGTTTCACATCTATTTATTGTATGACATATCGTATGAGATGGAGTTTCCGTAATATGCAATTTGATATTCCTTGCCTAACACTTGGTCCATTGTTTGACTCTACTTGTCATCAATGGTTGGAATATCTATAAGTTCATCTCTATGAACTTCTAGATCCACATAGTATCCTCTGCTGTTCATAACACAAGGATACTCGACATTCCCTTTTAGAATTAAAGGGCTTTTAAATCGGAACGTTTCCATTTATCAACTCATATTCACTTTTGTATTTTATATTTTGCGATTAATTTCTGTCATTTTGGAAGCTTGCATAAGTGTAACTCTTTACACCCAACTCTTCCATTGAGCTAGTACTTCATAAGTACCAGACAAGTTCTTCATGGTATTGCAGTGACCCTCACTGGAAGTAGACAGACATCCACTCGTCACATGAGTTAACAGGATGAGCATATCATATTGTCATGTCCAATACATACAAGATGATGAATGCATATTTTCTTGTCATGTCTAATACATATAAGATAATGGGATGATTACATACATGATATATCCATATCTATATATGTGTTCCTATTCTTTGTAAGAATTTGGGACACTTGGCATCTGAGATACTAACTCCATATAACATGGACATGTTTTCTTCCACTGAATCTGTGCATACTGAACCCTTCAGTATAGATTTCCAATGTATGCTTTACCAGGTCAAGAGGTTTTTGAGAACTATCTCTATAGATCTCTATTCCAATCACATAGGACATTTCCTTGTCTTTCCTTAAAGAAGGTATTTCCACACCAGTTTCCATTTTAGAACATTTTATTCCTCATCATCATGTGGAATGTGAATACTCTCCCACTAAATCTTTGTAATCACATATCCCTTCTTTATTTTGATATATCAATCAAACCTTTTGACTATATAATCAAAGTAAAGACTTCTAGTTCTGAGTTGCTTGTATTTAATCAATCATTTTGATTAATCCCTTGTAACTTATAGACTGCATTTGCATTATTGGATTCATAAAACCCTTCAGGTTGTGTTATGTACACAACCTTATCTTATTCCTGCCAGGAATGCATTTTTAATATCCATATGCTAAATTTCATAGCCTTTCAAGTTCCAACATCAAGAATGATCCTTTCTCGAAATGTCATACATGTCAGTCTTAACTCTTAAGACCCAATTGCACTTATGGGTTTTATCCCAATCAAGTGATACCATAAGGTCATACCAAAATTGGTTCACATGGAAGTCATTTTGGATCTTATGGCCTCAAGCCATGACTCAAAATCTAGTCCCTCAACTTCATCTAGATTATTGACTCATCACATGACCAATTCATCACCTAGATATATGAGGTGTATCTGTTACATAAGGAATTTGAGAATCCACAACACTTGTGATTCTTAATCTCCTTTATTTAGTGTAAGCATGTTCTTTTAGAATAATTCTAGAAGGTTAGTTATTTGATGATCATGCTCTAACTCTTTAGAGTATGATTCCTTCTTAGATTTAGACATCATGAGTTCTCTATGATACACTATCATAATTACTCACAAGGTCCTCAAAAATTTGGTTTAAGTATCCCATTCATTGATCTCATCAAAGAATTAATACTTTTACCAAGTTTGTACTTCATTTATGATATTCTTGAACACTTCAAGATATTCATATTGGTATTTCACTAAAAACCATATGAAGCCTTAGCATTTATTCCAATAGGCATGCGTATACATCAATATGTATTATACCTAATAGAATAGTCATTCTCCCACTACATCAAGTGAAGATTGACTTGCCATCATGCCCAAGACATTCATATTTCTTAACGGTTCATAACCAAAAATTCTAGCTTTATCCATCAACATAGAAACTAGAGATGAATTTCTCATGATAATGCTAATTAATGGTTTGAGTCATCAATAACTTTTAGGTATCATTTTATCTTATGCATACCAAGTACCACAAGATAAATAAGGCATTGCCACAAAAGATCATATCTTTGAAATTGAAACATCAACTTTATTGATAGACATCCGTGTCATTACAAGATGCAAAAATAAAGTGTTTCTATTTATTGACAAAATGAAATAGCAGTTCATAACTCTATTACATGCCCTTTGGGCTGAAATAAACTAAAAGGTACTCCTATCTATGGCAGAAACACTTGCTTCAATGATGAGTGCTCTTTCTTGATCCTTTCACAAAGGCCATCACTTCTTTTCAGATCCTGCATATCATATATGTTAGATCTATGTCTTAGTATCATATACTTCAGATTAAAGAAGTGTTTCAAGTTTATTTCATGATACCTAAGGTGGAGACTTCCATCCCCTCCTTATTCTTGTTTTGTTCATCCAGATAGAGAGGGCAATTTCTCCTCCGATGTCCTGGCTCTTGACAATGGTGACATTTGCCTCCCTTGTTCACCCCTCCTTTGGCCTTGAGAGCTGAAGATGAATTAGGTTGCTGGTTAGCATCAGAACCCTTCTTTGATTTGCCCTTTCCCTTTCCCTTATCTTTAGACTTAACCTTCTTTCTGCTGATCAACATCATAGATTTGGGTTTGTCTTTCTTCATCTGTGCCTCAGCTGTCCTCAACATGCCCAACAACTCTGTCAACAACTTGTCAAAGTTGTTCATGTTGTAGTTCATCACAAATTGAATGTAAGATTCTGGCAACGATTGTAGTATCACATCAGTAGCCAACTCTTGGCTCAGAGAGAATCCCAGTCTTGTCAGGTTCTCCACATACCCCACTTGAATAGTGCCCTGGAGACATCATATCTCTCTTTCCGTGCTTGGTCTTGATACATGTTCTTGAGATGCTGAACCATCTCAATGACGTCCATGTTCTCATGTTGTCTCTGCAACTCATAGTTCATTGAGCACAACATCAAGCACTTCGCATCAATGACATCTTCAGTATGCTTCTTGCAAGCATCCCTTTCTGCCTTTGGTGCGGTGGGAGCGGGTTCCTCTGGCGCTGGTGTATCTAGGACATAGAGCTTTCACTCTTGAGTGAGAACAATTCTCAATGTCCTAAACTAGTCATGGAAACTATTCCCCATTCAACTTGTCCTTCTCAAGGACCGACCACAGTGAAAAGTGATTATTGTTGACATCCATTTGTTCTACAAAAAGGAAATATGCAATTTTAGTCTAAAACTCTTTTTGACTTGATTGATTTGATTTGAAAATTTTGACGATATAATTAGGCCTTTAATTAATTATCGCTCCCACTATTTTGTTAAAATTGATATCCCTCACCATCAATTTGGAAGATTGCAACGTAAAAACTTCTAGAAAGTCAAGATCCAAAACAATTGAATTATTACCCGGCCAACACCAACGCCCATAATCAATTATTAAGGTAGGTAACACTTACCAATTGCATCATATGCAAATCTTGGATATATGACATGCACAACTCTTTTCCATGAACATCTCCATGCCTCTAAGTGCTTAATCCCATTAAGATCACTTAGTTAAGTCTGACCCAAAAACCAACATGATAGAAGTGCACCCCGCTTGGCGGGCCCATACAACTACCATCACACTTCCACGAGATAGATAGTGCACCTCCCTTAGGATGCCTATGCTTTTCGATCAAGCTTTTCATGTGTGCCGCTTATGGAAAGCATCTAAGACTTAATATTATATTGAGGGGTTTTAATATGCTTATATATGCATATATCTATCCAATCACCACATATATAATACGTATCATATACATGCTATATCCCACAATAAAAACATGCAATAACAATAAAGTGATGATTATGGCCATCCTATTCTAATTCCTTGAGCCACAAGGAATTATGGTCATCTAGGTCTACATCACATGGAACCTGTTGTTGATGAATATCTTGTGCTTAGGCCATTCCAGGTTTGATCAGCTCATCACATGACTGATCGACTCACCTCTTGGCCGGTCGGTTGGTTGTCTCCAACCGATTGTCTGGCTCCTCTAGACAGTCAGTTCGTCAGATCATCTGCTCCTCGTTCGGCCTCCAGCTACACCATCAGTCGGTCATTTTGGTCCACTAACTGATTGGTTGGCACCTACAGCCGATCATCTTGCACCTCTAGTCACTTGTCTAGGGCCCCGCCAGTCTTCGACATAACATGAAATAAACTATCCTACTATTACATATCTAATTGGGAAACCCCAAGTTACATTCGGGGGGAGCAAAGGTAGAAGAGAATCTCGAGTGACATCAAGAAAAGAAGAAGAAAGCTTGGTGCACAGACTGAGAGAAAACAACCAAAACCAACCAAGCACACACATAGGGGTTTATAGGCCATGACCACACTACACATCCACCATCAAAACCATTTTGAGTGATGCGTATCGATTGTATATATATATATATATATACCATATCATATATGTATATATTAGTTTGTGATCATGTGGTATTAATTAGATATTCACATCAATCGTTTAGATATTCACATCGTATGCAATAAATAAAAGATGGTAAAACCAAAAAACCGATCATATAGATTAATCCTAAAACATAGTACGTTGATGTGGCTCTGATACCGCTGTTGGGTTTTAGGTGAGGGAGAAGGTAGTGAAAACAAAAAAATTTCTCTCACCACAAAACTATAACCATGGATCGCATCAATGACTATGAAGTCGGAAGGATGGTTTTAGCGAGTCATACCTGGTCATGAGGCTTGCTCAACGACAATGCCTCGCAATAAGTGCAGCCTTCACCCACCTATCTTCGATGGCGTCTGTGCAACTCCTGGTCTTGATTAGGACTGTGGTTGACCATCGTCCTCATGAGTGCCAGAAACCTCCCACCTCTATAGATAGTCTACACGGACTATCGAGAACTCTAGTCATCCCGTCCCGAAGGACACTAGAAGGAGTCGTACCCTTCTATCGGTGTACTAGTTACCGACACACTCTCCCACAATTAGTTTCTTTTCTACAGTTGTCTTTCCCTCACTGTTCCTCCTTATATGGGTAGAACTTGTTTGGGCTCTCTCGGTTACCACAACCAGAGAGGACAACAACTTTGCAGAGAAACTGATGTTTTGAGTTGTGCTATATGAGAAGCCCCCAATACCCCTGTATATATAGGATGGGTTAGGGTTAGGGTTCTCAACTCCAGATAATGCGGGACTAAAGTGGGAGTAGAAGGGTCCAAAATTTCCATGAATAATTTGCACTATGGCAGGCGAACCAGTCATTTCACAAATGAACCGATCGGTTGAGCTGATTGGTTCACCAGTTGAACTAGTCATTTCACATTCCTTACTCACCTCCAATTGACTTTCCTCTTTTGTTTCCTACTAATCCAAATATTAATTCTTGTCCCAATCGAATTGTATAAGTGAAATGAAAAACTTTTCTCGCAAATCAAGACAACCCAACCTTTCTCGTTTGGTCTAATCGAACCGATTGGTTCACCAAGTGAACTGGTCATCTCACTGACCTTGAGCTGACCAGTTCACCCAGTGAACTGGTCGGTTGGTGGTCCAAATTGTGCAAAACACAATCAATGTAGTTCACAATCAATCTGACACTCAAATCAGTTGGTTCAACACTTGAACTTAAGGATTCTGACTCAAGTCAATTGATTGAATGTTTGACCGAGTACCTAAACACCTTTAGTAATCAATCCAAACATCATTCATGGATAAACTCCTCTTCCAGGTAAATCCTTTGTGTGTGACCCTATAGGTACCATTTCACGTTGGTAGTGAATGTCCATAACTAGCTTATGACATCACAAGCAAAGACCGGTGCCTAGTCGCACATCAGTGCTACCCAAGTTAAAAGGAAAGTTGGAGAACAATTTTCAATCCTACAGTCTGTGATTGGTATTCTAGTGAATGTATAATTCCTTTGTCTATGATATCTTGAATGAACTCAAGGCATAGAGCTGTCATCCTTTCAACATTCATTCATGTTCCTTGATCCAAAACAAACTGTCTGAGATGTGTGTGCCATCAATATCACATATTGACTCACAGTGCATGAGCATGCCTTTTTCAGTCTCGCTTATCAAGTGGCCATGGACATCATACTCTCTTAGGAGGGACAAATCCCATATCTATCACTCACAGTTAAAACCCCATGTGTCAAAGTCAGCCAATCATCACCTTTATAACAATCCATATTTTAGAACCGCATTTGATGATGTCAAAGTGTACCCAACAACATGTGATGAGTGTAGTGATTTTCAAGTCTAAGAATCACAATCACCACCATCACTATGAGAGATGACTATGACTACCATGTCATGGTTCCATGTTTCACTCTCACAGTGGGTCTGTTTGATACACTATTATCTAACATTTATCTATGTGCTTTGTTTGATATCACATATCATGACTAATGAGACTCTATCATCAACCAACACACTCTAGTCTTGCTGTGTCATTGTCGTCTATCAACCTTCCAAAATGACATCTGACTAGGGACAAAACAAGAATGTACAAACTCTTAACATCTGTATGATCTCATTCTTCAAGTCCTCAACCCAAAGACATATGTCATTGAGTACAGTCATTCTCTAGACATTCATTTTGCTCTATCATTATCTCATAACTGATTGAACCAAAATAAACTGGAAGCTTGCCTTTGATATTTTTCAAATAAATCTTAATGTATCCCAATCCAATCATCATATGATTGGCTCTCAGGGCATAAATACTGCAAGGACCCTGACCTTCATTTTGGGTTTACCCTGTTTGCTTTGCCTAAACCTTGTGTTAAGATGCTTGCTAATCACCTGAGGTTGTGATTAGGGTTCGTTTGTGCTTTATCGAGAGTTGGAGGTGCAACTTGCAAATTATCTAAGTTTTGGGGTTAATGTGCAAGTTTGTCATCTTGAGAGATGTTTTCTCTCTCCTTGCATCCTCTAGGGTTAAGAGGTTGGGTTGGGCTCGTTGCTTGAGTAGTTGCGGGCCTTGTTGAGCTTTGTTGGGATTTGTTGGGCTTTGCTTTGCCTTTGCCTTGTTGAGGCCCTATGTCGTGCATAGGAGAGCTTGAAGCTCTGTGTCGCCTAGAGGGTTGTGTCGCCCATGGCTGTGTCTCCAGTGGGCTGTATCGCCCAAGGTGACCACTTTGACCTTGCCTAGTTTTTGTCACCATATCTTGGACAAGTGGCCGATCCTTTGTTAGTTGGTGGCATGACATGTACATTTGGTTTAGCAAGGTGTCATGGCATTGGACAAGTGGTGCCTTGGACATGCCCCTGTGGAGAAACACCAAGGTGGGTGCCCCATAGACTCTCTTGTATATATACAATCCTCTCCTTAGTTTCTTAGCTATTTAGTTCCTTTAGTTTCTCCTTTCTCCTTTGGTGGCCGATACACCTTTCCTTGGTAGAGCAAGCTTGGTGGCCGATCTCCTTGGTGGAGTCTCCTTGTTCTTCTTCCTCTAGGTGGTGGCCGAACCCTAGAAGGGTCTTGCTTCCTTGGTAAGCATCTCCTCTCCCTCCGTAGCACCTTCTTCTCCTTCTTGCTTGTTCTTTGGCCATGGTGGTTATGAGCTTTGCTTCTCTTCTTATGGTGGCCAAAGGTGGGGTGCTTTGGAGCCTTGGAGCTTGAGGAGCTTGCTTGAGGTGGGTTACATAACTCCTAACCCTAGCTATACTACTTTCTTTTATGTTGCATGTTCATATGTGATCTTGATCGGCCTTGCATCTTGTTGGATATGTTTCTTGCTCTAGTTTGTACCCTTAATCTTGTTGGAATTAGTGGTTATGTTGTTAATAGTTGTGTGACCTTGGACCTTATTGGCCGAACCTATGGTTTAGGGTTTCCTTTGGGGCAATACCCCTTTCTCTCTTTAGTTTTGAGAAGTGAGCTTGAGCTCTAGTAGTGTAGGCATAACCCCTCTCTTCCTTATCCATTGAAAGGTGAGTCTATACTCTAGTTGCTTGGACAACACCCTTCTCTCACCATGGATTTGATAGGTGAGCCTTTGGTTGTTGATGACCTAGTTGAGGTTGAAGGGTTGCCTGATATGGATGACCTACCTTGATGCCTGATATGTGATGGAGGTTGTGCAATACCCCTCTCTCTTGGTTGTTGAGAGGTGAGCCAACTCTCTTTATCTATTAGGGTTTGATGATGGTGATCTTGAGGTTGATGATGACCATATCGATGTGGTTCTTGTGCCCTTGCATGATATCCTTTTTGGTGCTTTGCAAAATACCTCTCATCTAGGGTTTGTCTTGGACGATATGCCTTGATCGAGATGTACCTTTGCCTTAGTTGGTGTTGTGCCTTTGGCTGACATGGTGTTGAGTAGATACCTCTATTTTGTACCTTGGGCGAGATAGGCTAGTTTTATTGCTTCCCAATACGATGCTTGGGTAGTGAAACCCTAATAGGTGCCTTCGTGGTGACCGAGATGTAGTACCTAACCCAGTTGGATGATAGGCCATCTCGTGGTGCCTTGGTGTCGTTTGTTGGGTGACACAGTGTTGAGCTTGGGTGCCATGACCTTGGCCGATATAGTGATGATGGCTGCCCGATATGAAACCCAAACCCTAGTGGGTGATTGGGTCTTGGATGATAATAGGTGCCCATATGTTGCCCGACACACCTTTGCACTTGGTTGCCTGATACCACCTTGTTCTTGCATGCACGATACCCTCTTGGATTAGGTTGCATGACACAAAACTAGCCCTAGTTGCATGATACCCTTGGTGCATGGGTGCCCGACTTGGATGGCCGATATGTGTGTGGCTAAGTGCCCTAGCCGTTAGAGTTTTAGTGAGGGATATGATCCTGCCTGCTACCCCTTTTGGGTGAGGGATGGTGCTGCCCATCACATATCTAGTGAGGGAAGACAATACCTTTGACTAGGGTTGTGCTTAACCCGGGAAACCCTAGTAGTTACTTTGTTGTACCTTGTGTATGATGGGTTATGGATGAAAGGTTGTGACCAATGATGTATTACTAGGCTATGGTTGTGTAATCCTCAAGGATGTATTCCTTGATAATGGTCATGCTCATGAGATAAGAGGATAGTGGATGCTCATCGTCTGATAACAATAATGTAATTTGTGTACAAGATATAACTTTGTGCTTCATGTAGTGATAATCATGGATGTTGATCCAGCCATGTGCCTTCAACCCTAATAGCATGATAATCATAAAGATCTATGGTTGGTGATTTATGTTATCTCTCTTGATATGCATACTAACCATGCAGGTGTATCAGATGGATTCATAGCCAGGTAAGAGCTATGAGGTTTATGTGTTTGAATAACACTGAATGATGATAATCCTTGTTGATGAGATAACATGTATCACCCGTATGACGTGTAAAGGTCTGTTGACCTAGTAAAGACTGAGTGCCTAGTTGAGGTGTTATCCTCTGATGTTGACATAAGAGATTGCTATCCCATGGTGATGATGTAAGCCTTGAGAGGCAATGGCATTCTGTGATGAGGGATTGAGATCCCATGATAATGTGATAATGACAGTATTAATGTAACTCAATGCTGTATATGTTTTACAACTTGGTTGCCTCAACAATCCACTTAAAATATACTAATTAATTAAAGTGGAACATACCATGTAGTTTTCCCTGGCCATAGATCCATCATCGTCAGTAATTGGTGATGGTGAAATAGGTTTATCCTGTGAGATTACTTGGAGCATTGTTGAATATGTGAGGTTTTCTCCTCGCCGAAAGTAGGAGGATTTGAGTACAACTGCGGTTGTGTATAAAGCATGGTGAACATGCCCATGGCTCAGTGATTACAGAGCATGGTGAACAAACCCATGGATCAATGATTATAGAGCATGGTGAACAGGCCCATGGCTCAGTATTATAGAAGGGTAGCCTAGGGAGCTGACCCTGTAGTTGAGGCCACTCAAGCAAGAGACTGCAGTCCTGCTTTGGTTTTCGTACATTAACCACGAAGAGGTGAGGTCATGGAGTCCGGCTCTCCTGATGACCTTGTATGGCACCGATTTTGGGCTTCACAACCAAAGGTTGGATTTGAGTGGGACGACTCACTTCCTTAGGGCATAATAAATCGTAATCCAGCCGTATAGAATATGTTGCTTAAGGAAAAACACAGAACATTGATTGAGGCCTTGGTTATATAGCTAATCTAGGTATACCTTGCAGTTATGTGTATGATGCTTATGTTTTGTGATAAGTTCTTATTAAGCTTATCTTGTCAATCATGTTCCATAAAGAAATACTTGGTTATATGCCTCCTGGATATTTGGTAAGATTGTTCATAAAATAAGTTCTGCTCAGGATGCTGCTCTTATGATCTGCTGACATCAGTTATCTGCTTTACCTACTTTACCTGAAGTTTTATAGTTTCGGCGGGGAGTTATGTTTCTCACTGGGACTGTGTGTCTCACCCCATTGGTTTACAACCTTTTTAGGTTATTGTGCTAGACGTGGTGGTGGTCGTGAGGTTGCGTCCGAGCAGTAGGAGGTAAGAGATGGATATGCTGCCGTTTTGGTTGTTTTGTAGTAGAGTCCTAGAGTCATCCCTGTAATCTCAGGTCCTCAGAGGTGTTTTGATGATGTTTTATGATGTATAGCTGATGTAGATTGTATATCCTACTGCTGGCCTAATGTGGCCCGTTATGTATGTATAAACAGGTGATGAACTCTAGTGCTGATAGGACAGCTAGTTCCTTTAAGTTGTGGACATATATCAAGGCTTGTAAATGTTTATATAACATGTTTCCTTGTAGGATGAGGATCTGGATGTAATAGTTCTCTTTTATCTACTTTCCGCAAATGGTTTTAATTAACCCGTGTTTTCGGATATGTGGTTTATGGTATTTCCGCACATTTTCGCATGGCATCTCATTGTCTGTGTGATAGCGGGATGTGGCACCACAAGTTTTGGTATCAGATCCCTAGGTTTGCTGAGTCTACAGGGATCTAGGACTAGGGTTGTGTCTGTTATTGTGAGTTTTCTAGATTTTGTTACAATAACCTTCTGCCCTCAGCGGAAGATAAATCTTAAAGATGTTTGGAAACCATGAAGAACATGTTGCCAAGAGCAACGATGCTACATCAGTTGATGGAGCAAGAGTGCATGCACATGAAGATCAGGTGCCTAAGGTCCCCCAACTTGACCCAGCTATTCTTGAAAACCCTGCCTATCAATAGCTTATGGGGCAGTTAATGGCTACAATGGATTACATGGTGGATAGATTGCCAGTGCCTCCGCCAAGAGCATAGGCTCCCCATGGTGAATCTTCAGATATTGGGAAGACCTTTAATCAGCTTCGCCGAGTCAGAGCTTCGGATTATGCTGGAACGACTAATCCAGTAGATGCATATCTGTGGCTGATAGGTCTAGAGAAGGCCTTCCGGATCCTCGACATCCCCGAAGCAGACAAAGTCAAGCACACTGTCTACCTTTTGAAGGGTAGTGCTAGCCACTGGTGGGCCATCGAGGAGGAGAAGTGACCCGGTGAGGTGATCTGTTGGGATGTTTTCCGGTGGGAGTTCATCAGTTGATACTTTCCAAAGACGTATCTAGACGAGAAGATCAACTAGTTTGAGCGTATGCACCAAGGATCAATGAGCATCACTGAGTATGAAGCTAAGTTTATGGATCTGTTGAGGTTTTGCCCTCACATGGAGGAAATAGATGATTAGAGAATCATACAGTTTGAGAAAGGTTTGAGTGTCGAGCTATCGACACCTGCTACTACCTTGGAGAACTGGGAGCACTTTGCCACGTTTGTTGAGTCTGTCTAAAGGATTGAATGGTCTATCAGGGAGAAAAGGGAGTCTATGACTAAGAAAAGGCCTTCTCAGTTTTAGAAATAGAGGTTTGATAGCCACAAGAAGCCGAGGTTTTCTGTGCCTTTTGTAAGGCAAGGTTCTAGTGCACCTTCATAGTGGTCTCCAAGTAAGGGAAGATGGTGTGGATTTTTTCCATCCAGATCTTACATCACAACTTCAGTAGAAGTAACAGGGCCATCTAGGCATAGTTAGAGGATAGTTCATGCTATCTCTGTGGATAGACCGGGAATTTGAGGTCAAATTGCCAAAGGATAGATGTCGAAGTGACACAACAGTTGAGACAGAGTCAACAAGTGTCAGATAGACAACATTCTAGTGGTAACAGAGGGAAAAGACGTGGTCAAGCGTCGCAAGCAGGATCGTCTTCTCAAGGAATAGAGGACATGGACCGCAAGAAACAACTCGATTATATGCTATGAGTCAGCCGGAGGCGATAGTCAACCCGCGAGTGGTGGCAGGTCAGATGGAGTTATTTCATTCTGATTTGTCTTCTTCTTGCTTTATATCTATTCTGGTTGACCCGGGTGCTACAAACTCTTTTATCACACGTAGTATGCTTGATAACTGTCTTTTACCTATTAGTTGTAAGAAGGATAGTGTTGTTAGAAACCCCTCTTAATGGTTCCTCGATGCTTCGAGAGGAGTGTCCATCTTGTGTTTTATCCTTTTCAGGACATAGTATACAAGTGGATCTTATACCACTTGATATGCATGGATTCGATGTGATCCTTGGGATGGATACCTTAGAAAAGTATAAGGTTGTGATGGACTGTGGTTCCAAGCAAGCAGTGTTTGATGACGATGGTGAAAGATGGATCTTCCAAGGAGATAGGAAGATTATTCCGACATATTTAGTGTCAACTATGGTGGCAGAGAAGTTGTTGTGGCAAGGATGTAAGGCATTATTAGCTCATGTTGTGGATACCAAGGCAAAGGGTCCTAGCCTTGAGGAGGTTCCTGTTATCCGAGAGTTTGTGGATGTATTTCCCGATGAGTTCCCCGGTGTTCCCCCACCTTGAGAGATTGACTTTGAGATCAATTTGGTGTCAGGAACACAACTAGTTGCTTAGACACCGTATAAGATGGCTCCAGATGAGATGGCAGAGTTGAAGAATCAGTTACAAGAGTTCCTAGATAAAGGTTTCATCAGACCTAGAACATCGCCGTGGGGTGCTCCAGTCCTGTTCGTAAAGAAGAAGGATGGATCGATGTGTTTGTGAATAGATTACCAGTAGTTGAACAAAGTTACGATCAAGAACAAGTACCCATTTCCGATGATAGATGATCTATTTGATCATTTGCATGGCGCTACAATGTTCTCAAAGATCAATCTACGATCTGGATATCATTAGTTAAGAATTAAGGATGAGGACATACCAAAGTTAGTTTTTAGGATGAGGTATGGTCACTTTGAGTTCGTGGTTATGCCGTTTGGGCTAACTAATGCACCTATTGCTTTTATGGATCTAATGAACAGGGTGTTCCATCAGTTTCTAGATCAGTTTGTTGTAGTTTTTATGGATGACATCTTGATCTATAGTTGGGACAGTCAAGAGCATGAACAACATCTTCGACAAGATTTGACTCTTCTTCGCCAACATCAGTTGTATGCCAAGTTTAGTAAGTGCGAGTTCTGGTTGAAAGAAGTGACTTTCTTGGGTCATGTGATATCTACAGAAGGAGTCAGAGTGGACCTTAAGAAGGTGGATTTAGTTACAGATTGGGAGCAACTAAAGACACTGATAGAAGTTCGTAGTTTTCTAGGTTTAGCAGGATACTACCAGCGGTTTATAAGGATCTTCAGTGTAATCACATTACCATTAACAAAGTTGACCAGGAAGGATGTACCTTTTGTTTGGAATGATCGTTGTCAACAAGCTTTCCAAGGTTTGAAGGAGAAGCTGACTAGTTGATAACACCCAAATTAGCACATATTTTCTATGCATTTTATCTATAATTTTATATCACTTTAGTCCTAATATGCACTCTTTTGCTCATGTTTTATGTTTTCGGTCTCGTATTAGATAAAAGTAGTAAAAATAGCCAATAATGTAGCTAATTAGCCAATTTTTGACTTACAGGCACCGAAACTAGCCAATTTTGGGACTCTCAAGTACCGAACTTGAAAAGACAAGAATTCTAGCGTCTGGCCGATATGGCTGCCCGATACGGTCTAGACGATACAACTGTTCGATACAGCCTGGCCGATACGTCCTGCCCGATATGGTCTGCCCGATATGGCTGCCCGATACGGCCTGCCCAATACAGCTGCTCGACACTCCCCCTACCTGACACGGTCATCGTGCGACAGTCATATTGGCCCACCTGATGCCTCAAGATCAAAGCCACGGATGAAGGACACATGGACCAATAAAAGCTACAACTCCCATCAACTCACTGCCTATAAATAGCAGCTGCCAACCTACAAAGAGCAGGAGTCGGAGGGAGGGCCCTGCAAGAGCTAGTTCCTAGACCAAGGAGCTAGTGTGTCGTGTTCCCCAAAAGTCTACTGCCCGATACGGCTTCCCGATACGATCTGCCCGATACGGTCTGCCCGGTACGGCCTGATCGATACGGTTGCCCGATACGGTTTAGAGAGATAGAGCCGAGGAGTCCAAAGGGACGAAGAGAATACCCAAGGGGCGAGATCCAGCCTGCACAGAGGCTGAGGAGTGAGAGCCACCTCTCCTTTACGGGCTATATCTCTTTCCTCTTCTCTTTCATTCTACTGCATTCCTTTGTTTCTTGTACAAACGATGTTCATCCATCTTTGTTCGGTGCCATCTATGCTTGTCTATGGCTAGTTAACTCCTTCTTGGCTATGTAGCCTGATCTGGGCATGTATATGTACTTTTGCCTTAAGCAAGTAGATTCATATCATATCTAGTATGTTGCATGTTCTATTTTCTCTTTCTAAGTTATGATTGCTAGTTTGGTTGATCTCTTACTCGCTTGAACTGCTGTTTCTGTCTGTATCGAGAGATCCATTGTAGGAATAGCTAAGAGATGATAGTTTGGATCTGAACCCGAGAGGAGGACGATCCAAGGTATTCTATTCCTAACACCCCAGAATATCCTAAGACCCAAGAGGGAACTTAGTGTATTCCGAGGTGTTGATATGTCATTCCTCGAGAGAGGGTCATTGACATATTGTTGATGGTTCTAGTCACGCATCGTGAGAGCGAGTGGGATGACCCCACAGGACAGATGCCACTGTGCGTACTAGATGCTTGTCTGCATGTTCAAGGGCTGTCTATGCCCGAGAATGAGTGCATAGACTGCCCCGTTTGTGGTTACATAGCCAGGAACTCTCTTTCTCTGATTAGTAGACTCACGAGCTCTATTTTGTTTTGTTTTGTTTTATATCGTGACAACCCTCTAGACTAGTTCTAGCAATTACTTTTATCGACTATCATCTTGGCTTATCTAACTAAAGAATGAGATCTGTGGCATCCTAAACATCACCACGTCCCTGTGTTCGACCCCGTATATCTACTTCGACCCCGTAATAAAGTTGTGGGGGCCTAGAAGGTTTCGAGTTATAAATTTAAAGCTTGATTCCTTCCTTTATCCCACGTTCATTTCCAGACATGTGAAAAAGGCCGATCACTAGTGCTCCAGTATTGGTGCTGCCAGAGCCTAGGAAGGGCTATGTTGTTTTCTGCGATGCTTCCAAGAAAAGCTTAGGATGTGTGCTGATGCATGAAGGTCATGTGGTTTATTTTGCTTTGCGACAACTTATGAAACATGAGGAGAACTATCTGATACATGATTTGGAGCTGACAGTGGTAGTCAATGCGTTAAATATTTGGAGACACTATCTTTATGGGGAAGTGTGTCAGATCTTTACAGATCATAAGAACTTGAAGTACATATTCTCGTAGAGTGAGATGAACATGTGAAAGCGTCGTTGGATGGAGTTGATTAATGATTATGACTACACCATTGAGTATCATCCTGGTAAGGCAAACATGGTAGCTGATGCGCTTAGCAGAAAGTCTCCTTCTTCTCGCTCTATGAAGAAGGCACAGTTGAGTTCCTTGGTATGCCATAGGCGGGATATGTTCATCTCTTTGCGGTAGATGAATGTATAGTTAGAAGTTTCCTTGTTGGTTGGACTGTTGGCACAGATGCAAGTAAAGCCTACATTGAGACAACAGATCAAAGACGCATAACAAGCCGATGCTTTAGTTCAGTTGATAAGATCAGAGTTTGGCAGTGAAAAGCATGATAGGTTCCATGAGTCTGAGGATTGACTAGTTTGCTATCAAGATAGGATGGTGGTCCCTGATGTTGATGATTTGAGGAGGTTAGTGCTCGAGGAAGCACATAGATCGATGTAGGCCATGCATCCAGGTGTCACCAAGATGTATCATAATCTGAAGGACATGTATTTGTGGCCTGGCTTAAAGAAGGATGTCTCCGAGTTTGTGGCAAGGTGTGCGGTGTGCCAGTAGGTTAAGGTTGAGCATCAGAAGCTAGAAAGTACATTGCAACCCCTGTCAATGCCGTAGTGGAAATGGGATCATATAACCATGGATTTCATAGTTGGTCTGCCATGGACAACTAAGAGTCATGATTCCATTTTGTTGATAGTGGATAGATTGGTAAAGTCTGCTCATTTCATATATGTGAAGACAACGTATACAACAAAAAAAGCTTGCTCAGGTGTATGTGGATGAGATAGTGCATTTGCACTGTGTGCCCACAACGATAGTCTCTAACAGAGGACCCCAGTTCATGAGTCGTTTTTGGGAACAGTTGTACAAAGCATTGGGAACGCAGTTGAGGTTCAGTACTGCTTTCCACCCGCAGACAGATGGACAGTCTGAAGGGACTATTCAAACTTTGGAGGAACTTCTCTGAGCATGTTTTTTGTAGTTTCTAGGCAGTTGGGATGTGCATCTCAGTTTGATAGAGTTCGCTTACAACAATAGTTACCATCGGAGCATCGACATGGCTCCTTATGAGGCTTTATATGGTAGTAAGTGCAGATCTCCTTTATGCTGGTATGAGTTGGGTGAGTATCAACTTTTGGGTCCAGAGTTAGTGTAGCAGACAACAGAGAAGATCAAAGTGATACAATAACAGTTGAAAGTGGCATAAGACAGGAAGAAGTCATATGAAGATAATCGCCGATGACCCTTAGAGTTCTAGGTGGGAGACAAGATGTATCTTACGGTCTCACCATGGAAAGGCATGCTGAGGTTTGGACAGAAAGGCAAGTTGGCACCCAGGTATATGGGGCCATATCCAGTAATAGCATGTGTTGGCAAGGTAGCTTACAAGTTAGAACTATCGCCAGATTTATACAGGTTACATCCGGTGTTCCATGTCAGTATGCTAAAGAAAAGTCATCCAAACACAGGGACAGTGATACATCCAGTTGAGGTTGAGCTTGATGAAGGCATGACCTACGAGGAAGGTCCAGTGATGATTCTTGACATAAGAGTGAAGAAGTTGAAAAGGAAGGACCTGGTGCTTGTGAAAGTTCTTTGGCATCATCGTGGCATTGATGAAGCCACATGGGAGCTCGAGGAAGAGATGAGGAAGTATCCCTCACTTTTCTCTTCAGATTTCAGAGGTGAAATCCCTTTGTAGGGAAGGACCCTGACCTTCATTTTGGGTTTACCCTATTTGCTTTGCCTAAACCTTATGTTCAGATGCTTGCTAATCACCTGAGGTTGTGATTAGGGTTTGTTTGTGCTTTGTTGAGAGTTGGAGGTGCAACTTGCAAATTACCCAAGTTTTGGGGTTGATGTGCAAGTTTGTCACCTTGAGAGATGTTTTCTATCTCCTTACATCCTCTAGGGTTGAGAGGATGGGTTGGGCTCGTTGCTTGAGTAGTTGCGGGCCTTGTTGAGCTTTGTTGGGCTTTGCTTTGCATTTCTTTACCTTGTTGAGGCCTTGTGTCGTGCATAGGAGAGCTTGAAGTTCTGTGTCACCCAGAGAGTTGTGTCACCCAGGAGTGTGTCGCCCAATGGGCTATATCGCCCAAGGTGACCACTTTGACCTTGCCTAGTTTTTGTCACCATACCTTAGACAAGTGGCCGATCCTTTGTTAGTTGGTGGCATGACATGTGCATGTGGTTTAGCAAGGTGGCATGGCTTTGGACAAGTGGTTCCTTAGACATGCACATGTGGAGCAACACCAAGGTGGGCACCCCATAGACCCTCTTGTATATATACAACCCTCTGCTTAGTTTCTTAGCTCTTTAGTTCCTTTAGTTGCTCCTTCTCCTTTGGTGGTCGATACACCTTTCCTTGGTAGAGCAAGCTTGGTGGCCAATCTCCTTGGTGGAGTCTCCTTCTTCTTCTTCCTCTAGGTGGTGGCCGAACCCTAGAATGGTCTTGCTTCCTTGGTAAGCATCTCCTCTCCCTCCTTAGCACCTTCTTCTCCTTCTTGCTTGTTCTTCGACCATGGTGGTTATGAGCTTTGCTTCTCTGCTTGTGGTGGCCAAAGGTGGGGTTCTTTGGAGCCAAGAGATTAAATATGGTGCTTGGAGCTTTGGAGATTGAGGAGTTTGCTTCAGGCGGGTTACATAACTCCTAACCCTATCTATACTACTTTCTTTTATGTTGCATGTTCATATGCGATCTTGATCGGCCTTACATCTTGTTGGATATGTTTCTTGCTCTAGTTTGTACCCTTAATCTTGTTGGAATTAGTGTTTATGTTGTTAATAGTTGTGTGACCTTGGACCTTGTTTGGCGAACCTATGGTTTAGGGTTTCCTTTGGGGAAATACCCCTTTCTCTCTTTGATTTTGAGAAGTGATCTTGAGCTATAGTGGTATAGGCAAAACCCCTCTCTTCCTTAGTCATTGAGAGGTGAGTCTATACTCTATTTGCTTGGACAACACCCTTCTCTCACCATGGATTTGAGAGGTGAGCCTTTGGTTGTTGATGACCTAGTTGAGGTTGAAGGGTTGCCCGATATGGATGACCTACCTTGATGCCCAATATATGATGGAGGTTGTGCAATACCCCTCTCACTTGGTTGTTTATAGGTGAGCCAACTCTCTTGATCTATTAGGATTTGATGATGGTGATCTTGAGGTTGATGATGACCATATCGATGTGGTTCTTGTGCCCTTGCACGATATCCTTTTTGGTGCTTTGCATGATACCTCTCATCTAGGGTTTGTCTTGGACGATATGCCTTGATCGAGATGTACCTTTGCCTTAGTTGGTGTTGTGCCTTTGGCCAACATGGTGCTGAGTAGATACCTCTATTTTGTACCTTGGGCGACATAGGCTAGTTTTGTTGCTGCCCGATATGATGCTTGGGTAGTGAAACCCTAATAGGTGCCTTAGTGGTGACCGAGATGTAGTGACTAACCCAGTTGGATGATAGGCCATCTTGTGGTGCCTTGGTGTCATTTGTTGTAGTGGGTTTGTTGGGTGACACAATGTTGAGCTTGGGCGCCATGACCTTGGCCGATATAGTGATGATGGCTGCCCGATATGAAACCCTAACCCTAGTGGGTGATAGGGTCTTGGACGATAAGAGGTGCCCATATGTTGCCCAATACACCTTTGCACTTGGTTTCCCGATACCACCTTGTTCTTGCATGCACGATACCCTCTTAGATTAGGTTGCACGACACAACACTAGGCCTGGTTGCACGATACCCTTGGTGCATGGGTGCACGACTTGGATGGCCGATATATGTGTGGCTATGTGCCCTAGCAGTTAGAGTTTTAGTGAGGGATATGATCCTGCTCGCTACCCCTTTTGGGTGAGGGATGGTGCTGCCCACCACATCTCTAGTGAGGGAAGACAATACCTTTGGTGAGGGTTGTGCTTAACCCGAGATACCCTAGTAGTTACTTTCTTGTACCTTGTGGATGATGGGTTATGGACGAAAGGTTGTGACCAATGATGTATGACTAGGCTATGGTTGTGTAATCCTTAAGGATGTATTCCTTGATAATGGTCATGCTCATGAGATAAGGGCATAGTGGATGCTCATCGTCTGATAACAATAATGTAATTTGTGTACAAGATATAGCTTTGTGCTTCATGTAGTGATAATCATGGATGTTGATCCAACCATGTGCCTTCAACCCTAATAGCATGATAATCATAAAGATCTATGGTTGGTGATTTATGTTATCTCTCTTGATATGCATACTAACCATGCAGGTGTATCAGATGGATTCATAGCCAGGTAAGAGCTATGAGGTTTATGTGTTTGAATAACACTCAATGATGATAATCCTTGTTGATGAGATAACATGTATCACCCGTATGACGTGTAAAGGTCTGTTGACCTAGTAAAGACTGAGTGCCTAGTTGAGGTGTTATCCTCTGATGTTGACATAAGAGATTGCTATCCCATGGTGATGATGTAAGCCTTGAGAGGCAGTGGCATTCTGTGATGAGGGATTGAGATCCCATGATAATGTGATAATGACAGTATTAATGTAACTCAATGTTGTCTATGTTTTACAACTTGGTTGCCTCAACAATCCCCTTAAAATATACTAATTAATTACAGTGGAACATATCATGTAGTTTGCCCTGGCCATAGATCCATAATCTTCAGTAATTGGTGATGGTGAAACAAGTTTATCCTGTGGGATTACCTGGGGTGCATATTGTTGAATATGTGAGGTTTTCTCCTAGCCGAAAGTAGGAGGATTTGAGTACAACTGCAGTTGTGTATAGAGCATGGTGAACATGCCCATGGCTCAGTGATTATAGAGCAAGATGAACAGGCCCATGGTTCAGTATTATAGAAGGGTAGCCTACAGAGCTGACCCTGTGGCTGATGCCACTCAAGCAAGAGACTATGTTCCTACTTTGGTTTTCGTACATTAACCACAAAGAGGTGAGGTCATGGAGTCCGGTTCTCCCGATGACCTTGTATGGCACCAGTTTTGGGTTTCACAGCCAAAGGTTGGATTTGAGCGGGACGTCTCACTTCCTCAGGGCATAATAAATCGTAATCCAGTCGTATAGAATATGTTGCTTAAGGCAAAACACAGAACATTGATTGAGGCCTTGCTTATATAGCTGATCTAGTTATACCTTGCAGTTATGTGTACGATCCTTATGTTTTGTGATAAGTTCTTATAAAGCTTATCTTGTCAATCATGTTCCATAAAGAAATACTTGGTTATATGCCTCCTGGATATCTAGTAAGATTGTTCATAAAATAAGTTCTGCTCAGGATGCTGCTCTTATGATCTGTTGACATCCGTTATCTTCTTTACCTGCTTTACCTGAAATTTTATAGTTTCGACAGGGAGTTATGTTTCTTGCTAGGACTGTGTGTCTCACCCCATTGGTTTACAACCTTTTGAGGTGATCGTGCTAGACGTGGTGGTGGTTGTAAGGTTGCGACCGAGCAGCAAGAAGAGCAGTAGGAGGCAAGAGATGGATATGCTGCTATTTTGGTTGTTTTGTAGTAGAGTCCTAGAGTCACCCCTGTACTCTCAGGTCCTCATAGGTGTTTTGACGATGTTTTATGATGTATAGCTGATGTATCTTGTATATCCTATTGATGGCCTGATGTGGCCCATTATGTATGTATAAACAGGTGATGAACTCTGGTGCTGACAGGACAACTAGTTCCTTTAAGCTGTGGACATATATCAAGGCTTGTAAATGTTTAAATAACATGTTTCCTTGCAGGATGAGGATCTAGATGTAATAGTTCTCTTTTATCTGCTTTCCGAAAATAGTTTTAATTAACTCATGTTTTTGGTAATATGTGGTTTATGGTGTTTCTGTACGTTTTCACGTGGCATCTCATTGTCTGTGTGATAGTGGGATGTGGCACCACACATACCAATACATTATTCATCCAAAAATTGATTATGAGATTGGATGATTTCCATTTTTACCCAAGCTATATTTAAAATCATATTGTGATGATGAGTTAACCAATTTATATATTGTGTCTAATTGTAAAGAGTGGGACCCAGAAGGGGATCCACTCAAATGATATAATACAAGAGCCATGTAATAATAAAGCAGCAGAATCAAAACTATTACAAAGTCATTTCATGCTTCATTTATACAATTGTTCCTCACTATAATAGGTGATTTTACAAAAACTTGAACTAAGTACAACTAAGCCAGTAGCAGAGGGTAACCCAGTCATTCCAAGCTATCCTTAACTTTATGTCGTGTTAGCGATCTTTTGAGCTCTTGTCTTCCAATGTACCTAAACTTGGGTGGAAGGGAACATCACCCAGAACATAGGAAACAACAAAGAGGTCAGCAAAGACTGAGTATGTACATATATAAAATACTTTGGGAATTATATAGGGTTAAAAGTACAAACAGAGATGTTCCCACAAGAAAAGGGGGCTATTTGCAATTAGGTATGTTCAAGAGAAAAGTAACAAAAGAAATGAGGCATATTAAATTTCAGATTACAAGCATGATAATAAAAGAGTGTCTTGCCATAACAATCATCCACATGTTCATATTAAAACATCAAACATTTGCATGCATAACAATGTAGACTAAATGTACCTAAAACAGGGCCATAACACCATAGGATCATGGCCTAAAAGAAATAAGGGTGGAAACACACACCCCAGGCGGAATACGCACACCCTATATAAGTATGGTTGTACATAAGTACCACTATTCTAGATATTCTAGTCAAACACGTAGCATGCATAAATAGAGTGGCAAGACTAACATTTTAGTCAATTTCACATAAAATGGCAATCATAGAAGGAGGGGTCCAAAGACCCATTATAAATGAATATTCCAGCAATCACATAAATTTATATGAATCAAAAGTAGAAAGTATGAATGTCCAACAATTGGATTTTAAATAAATTGATAGTTCAAGAGATAACTCATTAAAGAAATGTAGGTTCAGTCAAATAATGCCCAAATAAAATAGAGGATGTACATACCTTATGATCAGTCCTAGATATTCAATAACACCTCCTAAGTTCAGGGTCAGGGTTGTCTCAACCTAGTCACAATATATGTGCATTCAATTAATATAATATGCATTAAATCTTTTTCTTAGAATCGAACCTACAGTAGGTTGCAAATCTGGGCGTGAAACCTATCCCAATAAATCATTTGTATTTTTCCGATTTCAAAAACATGTTTATTTGTATTATTTGGATAAGCCAATAATTACTTATGAATTTTACAAGTTTAAGTCATTTTCTTAAGAATATGAAAATCAATTGTCAAATGATGCTTTTACCCCTGAATAAAATACGAATCAAAGGCTCGCATGGTACTGAAACTATGGTCATGTATCACTGATAGACCATTGGCCAAGCACGATCAAAATAGGGTAAAAGACGATTTTGCCCTTCTGGGTTGTGATGGTCCAATCCAAGCTCCATGGGCAAGAAAGGGGCTTTTGCCCAAGGGATTGATTTCCCTTCTCTCTTGCCATGGGTGAGGTTCAGGAGATTGACTCTATGACTCAGTTATGAGGGAACTTCATCAGACGTCCACCCCTGTGAGCGGATGGGATCATCGCCCTCGGCTCAAGGTTCTCGATGCAAGACCTGAGCTTTCTAAGGATATTAGTCCTGGAGAAGAAATGTTGTAAGGGGAGGAAAGTGTCCTACTTGACCAAACAACAATGACACATGAGAGGCAAAACTGGAGAAATACCACCTTCAATGAAATCTGGGAATCAAGAAGGTTTCGCATGGTTCTTAGGACCTTTTAACGTTTGTTTCCCAGTCCAGAGACGTCTGAAGCCCGTCGTTGGATTCGGATACAGGTGACAGGTGAAGTGGATTGTGGATAAGAAAGCCGGTGAATCTGGGGGTGGTCGAGAGTTTGTAGGGGTTTGGCAGTGTTTTTGCCCCCCTAAGAGTGGGGTGTGTTGCAGTTCTGAGAAAAGAAACATGAACCAAGGGCCGACGGTGGTCGAAATAAGGGAAGGCGGGGGCGTCTTGTCGACCGAGCAACCTAGGCAAACCCGCGGTGAGGTGAATGCACCGAAAGAAAGAGCAATGGCCTGAGATGGTTACCTCAAGCGTGATTGGACCGAGGTGAAGAGCACAGTAGCTGCTCGCCATTCTCACTGGAGAAGAAGACCAGCACCGACAGCTGCTCCAGAACGCCTACGCAAGCAATTGAATGAAGAGGACGGATTAGGGGTGTCATGGATCAATTCTAGAGTGGAAGAGAAGAAGTGGTGGCACCATAGTGGGGGGTTGGTGTGTTGGAAAAAAGGTAGCGGCGACTGCTCGAGGGGTTGAAATAGGATTTTTTGCCTCAGGGTTCTTTAGAGGCCAAGTGAGGGGTTGATGGGCTCGTGTGGATGTGCGGAGTTCATTGGCAGAGAAATCGCCACGATTCGGTCAGCCTAGCGTGGGAGATCGACCACCGAAGAATCACCACGCTGCACATCCTGTTGGTCGCGAGAAGAGCAGAGGTAGGGGACGACTGAATCCTACTACCCAGTAACCCGACTACCTGACCCGGGCACCCGCGTGACAAGAAATATTCTCGGCTTCGACCAAAGTCCAGGCTGTGACAATGAATTTCATTTAAATCGACCCAAAACTTTGGTTAATGCACACATACCCTATTAGGGTCTAAATAAGGGTGCATTTGATGTCCAAATGACCTCAAATTTTGAGGGTCGACTAAAAAGGAGATGAGGAACTCGATTATGGGTCTAGATTTGGATTTTGAGGTTACTATCATTATAATTTACCCTTTGTGCATTAATCATTCACCTAATGCAATGAACTAAGTTAAATGGTCGAACCTGCCGCCTAGCTCGATTTTAGTCTTATATGATACTCAAGTCTATCCTTATACACCAATATAGGATAGAGTAATCTAGATAATCATTATTGCTTATAAGTTTCCTAATTGAGGTATCAGGCTAGCAATTCCACATGCCTTCAACTCTATGGAACCCAACTCGAGTCAATCTAGGGTTTGATGGTCAAAAGTTATCTAATTCAATGTAAAGTATGAAAATGATCTCCATGATGTATTCATCAAAGTAAGGGTTAAAGAAAAGGAAATGGTGCTTTGTACCTGGAATTGGGGATGTTACAAACATAGTGGATCCTTTTGAGTTATATGTAATTATCTCACTCTTGTATCTTAGGGTGATACTAAGGTATTTAGTTATAATGAAGAATATATTTTAATATTATCATTACCACTAACCCATGATTTAATTGTTAGGGTCATTATATCTAAAGATTTCATGTCCACGGAATATTAACGGGTCAATTAGGGTTAAAAGATCATGACAAGGTCTAGACCATCCTAAAGCATGGAGTCATACCTACTAAAAGATATTTATATGAAAAAGGATGAAGAAGAGAGAAAGAAAAAGATTGAGTAACAACATAGTCGAGTAGGGGTCTAGAAGTTATGATGATAAACCTATACGTCTAGGATTGAGTATGTTACAATACTCCACCCCTTAAAGAGGATTTCGTCCCCGAAATCCATCAAGTTGTGGTATGGTATACTAAGTTATACTTTTAACCAAGTTATAATTTCTAGTGTACTTAATGTAGGGGGGTCATAACATACTATTCATGTCACACTTATGGTCTACTCTCAAGGTGAAGCTATAGGTCTCCATGTGTCATGTATCCATAATCTGATTATGGTAGATGTTGGGCTAGAGATGTTACATCAAGACCTAGGATTGTGTCAACCGATATGTATCCATTAGGGCAACCTACAAAGTTATCATAGTTTTTCCATTCTTTAATCATGATCCACATAGTTTTCTTTGTTATCACCATCATCATGAAAATAACAACATCATCATCATCATCATATACTCATCATCATCATCATCATCCATATCACCGATATCTTCACCTACTCATCATCATCATAAACATCATCATCATCATAAAAAACAAAACAACATCTCCCACTCATCATCATCATAAACATCATCATCATCATCAAAAACAAAACATCATCACCAGAATTATTTATAATAGACATTTTATGTATCACGCGTATATATGTCTTGTCTTCCTTCTGTATTAGGGTTATATCTTAAATCGAATTTTATATATAGATTTTATCAAGGGGGGTCAAATTATGATGAGTTACATGACTAAGTCAACACTTAAACTTTAGTAGGCATATTAGGGTTGATATGAAAGTTTAGGGTTTTTTGTGCCAATGGATTTCCTCATTCACATATGAACACTATAGTGTGTTGTATGCAACTATTAGAATTTCTCCTTCACGAGTTAACTTTAGACATTACATTACACATGTTTTGATTGATGTGTAGTCGGTTCCCTTTCACTTCTATTTATCAAGGTCAAAAGGAAATGTTTAGAAATTCCATCATACTAAGTATGTTCACCCTAGCCTATACTGTATAGTCATCCTCATCACTTAATTATTAGCGATCTAGGGTATAGGATATTAATTTGAGCTTTAAGTGAAATTTTACTTTTACCCCTATCTGGCTTAAATACACCCTTTAAGGATAACTCAAGATAAAATTTTAAGATCTATTTTAATCATCAAAGTAACATGTAGGATGGTATGATTAGCAAGGCTCCTCTAAAATTCCCGGTTTGGTAGTCTCTACACATGTTTGACATTATTACTAGGAGTTATCCAAGTTTTACTTATTGTAGCTGTTATTAATGCTGATTATGCCTATTAACTAGATCGTACGGGAACTCCACCCCTTAAAGAGGTTTAAACTATAACTTAGGGCATAGCCTAGAGGGAAGAAGGGTGGATCCGCTAGGTCTCATATATATATATATATTTTAAAAAACTAGCTATGTCTGTCTTAGGCCTAGGGTAAAAGGTTGAATATGTCAACCAAGGGTACTTCACCAAAGAGCTTCTCTACTACTCAACTTACTTGTGGTGGTGACTTGGTTCTGAAAATCACCGATGAGATCAGAAAAAGAAAAAAAATCTTTTGTGCATATAATTTAATAACAAAATTAAGTTTTAGCGATAAAGGACAGGCAATGAAGATGCAAAATTGGGCGCCAAAATCGATCCGAGAACCAAGTCAGACACCTTCCACAACTTGACACATACATTACTATCCTATAATCACTTCCTTCTACAAAAGAGGTCCAAACCTCCTATCACTTAAAAGGTCATGAGGGTATTCTCTAATATGCAAGTAATGAGAGAGAGAAGGGTGTAAATTGTTCATAGCCAGTAATCAGTCAATATCTACCCAAGCATGAAATCCACCATTTCCCACTTCATTCTTAATCATAATCCCCACTATCTCATCCTGAGTCCAAATAGAAACATGAGATTACCCAACATGATAGGTAGTGATTTAGGGTTTTCTCCACCGTAGTTCCTTTACATGATAAGGTAACCTATATAGTCCAGATACCCATATCAATCACTAGGTAAACCAAGTACTCTGAGAGAGGTGATAATTTAAGTATGACTACTAAAACATTTAGTTCCATCAATCAATTCCTATACACAAGAATAACAATCCCAATGAGGATGGAATTTAGCCCTTGAGGGGATGGCACCGGGGCAAAGCTATCCTAATATACTCACAATGAGGACAAGACATGCTATAAATAAAATTGATCTAGCTTAGGATAACATTTAACATCAAAGGAATCTTAATCCTAATCTTAATTTAGGGTTTTGTAATTTGCATTCATGCATGCTTAGTAACCAAGCAAATGTATGCTAGGCATGCTAGATCATCATCACATAAAAGGGGTCACATGTGATAACTAGGGTTACACCTAGCTTTGAATGTTCAAGTCAACCTACACATAATGTATTCTAGATAGCCTCCCTTAAACCATGGAATATATCACTAGAAAAGCCAATTCTAGTGCAGTTTCATTGCAGCCCCATAGAGAGGATAGGGTAGTCTTGGTTTGTTCCATACTATGCTTACACAACTGATGTGTTGTAAGAAGAGGTATTGACCGATTTTAGAAAGGATTGAAATACTAATTGGTAAACCACTACAAAGAAATAGATCTGACAATAACTTCTAAAAGGTCGTCTAAGCACCTAATTAAGGAACAATATAGGATAACTTGAAATAGTTAAGTTACCGATTGCTTTTGGATCTGATACCATTTTTTAAAGAGTGGGACCCGGAAGGGGATCCACTCAAATGATATAATAAAAGAGCCATGTAATAATAAAGCAGCAGAATCAAAACTATTAAAAAGTCATTTCATGCTTCATTTATACAATTGTTCCTCACCATAATAGGTGATTTAAAAAAACTTGAACTAAGTACAACTAAGCCAGTAGCAGAGGGTAACCCAGTCATTCCAAGCTATCCTTAACTTTATGTCATGTTAACGATCTTTTGAGCTCTTATCTTCCAATGTACCTAAACCTGGGTGGAAGGGAACATCACCCAGAACATAGGAAACAACAAAGAGGTCAACAAAGGCTGAGTATGTACATATATAAAACACTTTGGGCATTATATAGGGTTTTAAAGTACAAACAGAGATGTTCCCACAAGAAAAAGGGGCTAATTGCAATTAGGTATGTTCAAGAGAAAAGTAACAAAAGAAATGAGGCATATTAAATTTTAGATTACAAGCATCTGATACCCTATGAATAAGAACGGGTGACATGCCTGCTATTCTTCTGCAGCTGTCACCTGTCTGTTTCTGGATTTTTCCTAAAGTACCCCTACAGGCAGGCAGATATGTCTAACGCGTACTGCTAACCACGATGCCACGTTTTGCTCCAAAATTTTGCCAGCACGTGCTGCTACAGCTGCAATTGTAACACTCAGATAGTCGGTACCCGCAGGCAGGCAGATAGTCGGTACCCGCAGATGCCTCCACTTTAAACCGCTGTTATATAACAACCAGAAATTGACCACTGATCTGTCCTCCCTTCAACCGCTCGAAGAAACAACCAGCCTCGCTCAATCAATTGTAACGCTCAGCACACTGCCTCTTCAGTTATTCATGTGGCTGTAGCAGACTATGAGTGCCGGAATCCAATGACTATGTTGAATCACAAAGCTGACGACGTGTTACAGCTTGCACCATATATACTGTATTCTAAGCTTTAGTCGATAGGCTACAGGAAGCAGTGTCCTTTTTTCCCCTCCACATCGTCCTGCTCAAGAGGTGCCAACTATACTATTTTGTCTTAAGTTCTTATTTTATTGCTGCAACGATTTTAGTTTTCTTTTACCAGCCATACTTTTCTGTAGCCACGTCTTAATTTTTTCTCCTGATTGTCAAAATTTTCTTCCGATTGTCAAATTTTGTTGGTACAATCCATCTTAATAAGAGATGTCAATACATATGCGTCTGTGTGCATGTTGTAAATAGGAGGACGGAGGGCTTCATTATAATAAGCATAGAACAATTAATACAGTGATATGAGTCAGCCGAAGAAGCATTGCTCTGACTTGCCAGTAGAAATGGCACATGTTTCGCGATTTATTAATGTCCTCGGCAGTAGGGTAGTTGGTGGCTGGTATTTTTGGAGGACAACTGATGATCTGCATTAAAATAAGCAGTGAGTACAATTTTACAGATTTTTTATTGGGCTTTATTTGTAGCCGCAGTAATGTCTGCATTGGCATGATTTCATATATTTATATTAAATATATGCGGTGTTGGCAGTAGTGAATATTCCAATCTTCGTTCTTTTTCTTTGCTAGGGTAGTGTTTGATAGAGAAATTATTATCTAGGTTTTGATTATCATATGCCATGCAGAATATGCTTCGGTAAAGTGCAGCATTGACATGATTTAATATGTTTGTATTTTTTATATTATGTGCCCATGCTAGGAAATGTTCACATTTCATCTGTATTGACATTGTATATGTTTTGTTTTTAAACATTTTCCATATCTAATGGGCATATATATAATATAATATAATATAATATAGTATTAATAATATTGTTGTTATCAATGCACTTAGGATGAAGTATTCCGATCTACCAGAGGAAAAGAAAGAAATTATACGCAAAAGAAAAAGAGAGAAATATACCAATCTTTCACCTACAAAGTATAGGGTAGTCCTGATTAAAAAATTAGGAAAATTTAGTTTAGGAAGCATTGTCTCTCTTTTGACTTGAATCTTTTTCCTCTTCAAATAGATTTCTAATATTGTATATGAAGATTATAATAATATTCTTTTCTTATATATAGGATAATGGTGCGAACATATTATAGCAAGGCGATTATGATGATGAATGTTAGAGGCAAAGGAAAAATTCCTATTGGTGAATATATAAAAATGAAACGGGAAGAGAAAAGGAAGAAATTACTTGAACTTGAAAAGGAGCTGAAGGAAACAAAGGACTTATATTACAAAATACATTTTAAAGAGGAGGTTGCTGATAATTTCTGTATGATTATACCAAATCCCAACACTCAGTGTGAACCTACAAAATATGTTGGACCCAATGAAGACTATGCGGCTTCGAACATATAGAAAACTTAAGTCTGTTGCATGGTGTATCTTTGTTGCACTTTTTGTAGCATGTACATATATGGTATAATGTAAAACATGTACATCTTCTTTTTTGTTGTTGTATGAAAAGACTATGAATATGCAATATTATGTACATTAAATGTCATAACTTGGTCATCTTATCTTTGTTAAATGGTTCAAGGATTCTAGCATTTTAAGTTTATCAGTAAAGACTTTGACATATAGGACAACCTTTGTTGTAACTATCATGATAATATTGTGTTCATTCAGATGTATTCTAAAATTTGTTTATAATGATATGATCCAAATATTTTTTTGTATGAGTTATGGTTTATTTTGTTACAAATATGTTTGTCTCTTGCTTCATACAATGTCTATTATTATACATTCATACTTAAAAATTATATATTAAACATATTAATTTTTCATTTTATTTTCGATAGAACAACCTCAGTAGACGACCCACTTTGTGACTCCCTCAGACAACCCAAATTAAAGCGGCTTCTAATTTCGCTAATATACCCAATGTACCCGCTGTAATATGATGAGAAGCTATCCCTCCCGGGATAAAAGGATCAAACCCTTCTGCGCCCAGTGGGGGTCACAATCGTGGCGCTTCCTCGGGGGTGGTTCCCACATCATCCAAAAAAAAGGAATTCACATTTATTTACAAGAAAATTTGATATTACTAATGTAATCATTTGAATATGTTTGTGTCTATATGCGTTACAAGATTTATTTTTATTATCTGTATAGGATGAAATATTGTGATCTGCCAGAAGAAAAGAAGTCATCAATAAGAAAACGACAACGGGAGTATTATGCCAACCTTTCAGAGGAGAAAAAAGCAGAGAAACTTCAGAAAAGTAGACAAAATTATGCGAAGAAAAAATTTGAGTATTCCAAAAAATCTATGGAGGAAATAAAATCGAAGACACAAAGTATGAACAATTTATTAGATAGTCATGCAAGTACTGAATATTCACAGTGTGAAGTTTTTCGTACGTGGGAAGTTGGATCTTCATCAACTTTCAACGAAATAAATTTCAGTTCAACCTATTCATCTTCCACAAAAAAAAGAACTGAGCGCATACTGAAAAACTTCATAACAGATTTGTTGATACCTAATGAACCATACATACTTCCTTACTGTGAGTGTTGCGTGCATTGTCATGCAAAAAGGCTTCCCTACGAGATACAGACATTTTGTTGCTACGATGGAGAAATTGTTATAGCAACAAATGATACTCCTATAGGATTATATCATTTGTATACTTCTACAGACAAAGAGTCCATTCACTTCAGACAATGTATCAGAACATACAACAACACTTTTGCTTTTACCTCTATAGGTGTGAATGAAGACAAAATCCTTTCCAAGAGAAATCGAGGGATTTATACTTTTAAGGTACAAGGACAAATATATCACTTCATAAATAAGATGATACCTGAAGATGGACATCCGTCACATTTGCAGTTATACTTTTATGATACTGACCATGAGATTGAAAATAGGTTACATCAATCATCAAGATTAAGAGAAGATGTAGTCAAAATTTTGATCAATACATTATCTGTAAATCCTTACTCAAAATTCCTTCGAGGTTTGAAGGATTTGGAAAATTTTGAGGATGTTCAAATATTTATCAAGTCAAATCCAAGTGTAAATCAAGGAGTTCAAAATACACCAACATGTTCACAAGTGGCTGCTATTTGGATGGAAAATGAAGATGACACGCACAACGATATAAATTTCCAGAGAGATATTTGTGTTCACACTCATGTTGGTAGTAGTCATCGTGTTAATTATTATTATGGATGTTATGATCCGCTGCAATATCCTCTATTGTTTCCACATGGAGATATTGGTTGGCATGAAGGGATTCCCCGAAAAGATAAGAAGACATGTCAATGGAATACTAATCACCCATGTTTTGATGTATCTTCCTTCAATGATATGACTACACTTTTTAGACAAGAAGAACAAGGTAACATGTAAATTAATTTAGATATCTATTTAACAATAAAATGTTATATTGATTTTTGTTCTATCTTTTAGCTCTAGAAAACAAACAAAAGCGGAGGAAAACAATTTCATGTCGTGAATATTATTGTTATAAGCTACAGATTCGACATGATGACAAATCAATTTTATTACATTCTGGAAGACTTTTACAACAGTTTGTCGTTGATATGTACATTAAACTTGAAAGTAGTCGATTGGATTATATTAGAAGAGATCAACAAAAGATTCGTGCTGATCTATATCAAGGAGTCGTTGACAGCTTGCACCAAGGACAAAGTATTGGAAATACAGTTGGAAAAAGAGTTATTCTTCCAGCTTCTTTTATTGGTGGACCTAGAGACATGAGGCAACGTTATCTTGATGCAATGGCATTAGTTCAAAGATATGGAAAACCTGATATTTTTTTAACTTTTACATGCAACCCATCATGGGTTGAGGTAAAACGAGAATTGTTAAGATTTGAAGAGGCACAGAATAGACCAGATCTTCTTTCTAGAGTTTTTAAAGCAAAATTAGAAGAGTTGAAAGTTGATCTTTTCAAAAGAAATATCTTTGGATGCACAATTGCCTATGTGTACGTGATAGAGTACCAGAAAAGAGGTCTACCGCATGCACATTTTCTTATCATATTAGAGAAAAGTCAAAAAATTACTACTCCAAATGTATATGATCGGTACGTATCTGCTGAGATACCAGAGAAAGAATCCAACCCACATTTACATCATATGGTTCTAAAACATATGATCCATGGCCCATGTGGAGCTTTAAATCCAAAATGTGTTTGCATGGAGAATGGACAATGCAAGAAGAATTATCCAAAGGATTTCTGCATGATTACAACTCAAACCAAAAATTCATATCCTCTATATAGACGAAGACAAACCGATCATTTGGAAACAGTTGGTTCCACAACAATTGACAATCGTTGGATTGTTCCATACAATCCTTACTTATTGGCTAAGTATAATTGTCATATAAATGTTGAGATATGTTCTTCAATTAAAGCGGTGAAGTATTTATACAAATACATATATAAAGGACATGATCGCATATTGTTCCAAGTGGATGGTGAACAATCGAAGCACATGCATGATGAAATTTCACAATTTGTATCTGGACGATGGGTATCACCACAAGAAGCAGCATGGAGAATATATCAATTTCCTATGAATGAAATTCATCCATCTGTAACGTCCTTGCAGCTTCATCTTGAGGATAAGCACACTATTGTTTTTCATGAAAATCAAGTTTTATCCACCATTGTACAAAATGATCATTTCTCAAAAACAATGCTTACAGAATATTTTAAGAGAAATTGCATCGACGAGGAGGCTCAAAAGTACCTATATAAAGAGTTTCCTGAGCATTATGTTTGGGACAAAAGGTCTAAATCTTGGAATAAAAGAAAGCAAGGGATTTCTATTGGAAGGATTGTATTCTCAAGACCTGTTGAAGGTGAGCGCTATTACATGCGTTGTTTACTGAATCACATTAAAGGCCCTAAATCTTTTGATGATTTAAGGACTATAAATGGAATCAAATACAACACATTTCAAGGAGCAGTTGAAAAGTTGGGTTTGCTACAAGTTGATAACAACCTTGAAGAATGTCTTCATGAAGCAGTGACATTTCATATGCCTTCTGGACTTCGAATATTGTTTTCTACTATATTGGTGTATTGTCATCCAATTAGTCCCGCAAATCTCTGGGAAAAATTCAAAAATGAAATGAGTGAAGACTTTTATCATTTACATACAGAGGATTGGAAAAATGCTTACAGTAATGCTCTAAAGAGCATCAACATGTGCCTAGAGTCAATGGGGAAGGTATTGTCTGACTTTAACTTACCATCTATTTTTCAAGATGAAAATGAAATTCTATATAAAGAGGTACAAGAAGAACTAAAAATCATTGTATCTGATGATGACATCCAATCAATATCACAACTTAATTATGATCAAAGTTGTGCTTTCAAAATTATTATGGATCGAATGAATACTGGAAAACATGGAGTCTTCTTTATTGATGGCCCGGGAGGAACGGGTAAAACGTTCTTATATCGTGCTTTGATTGCTAAAGTTAGATTATCTGGACATATAGCACTTGCAACTGCAACCTCTGGTGTGGCAGCATCATTGCTACCATTTGGCAGAACTGCACACTCAAGATTTAAGATACCATTGAACAGTGAAGAGCAAAAAATATGTAATATTCCCAAACAAAGTAGTCTTGGTGAACTTCTTCGGAGAACTAGGCTTATAGTTTGGGATGAAGTATCTATGGCCAAAAAACAAGCAATTGAGTCATTGGATCTGTTATTGCAAGATATGACAAGCAACACATTACTTTTTGGAGGGAAAGTTGTTGTATTTGGCGGTGACTTTAGACAAATACTTCCAGTCATTCCACAAGGAGGGAAAGAACAGACCATTGCAGCAAGCTTTGTAAAATCAAAGTTGTGGAAATATGTTGAAAAACTACAATTGAAACAAAATATGAGAACCATATCAAGTCCTTCTTTCAGTAAATACTTACTTTCTATTGGAAATGGTACAGAAGACGTCACCATTGGAGATCAAATTGAAATTCCTAAATCCATGGTGATCCCGTTTACTGATGAATCATCATCTAAACAAGAATTAGTACATACAATATTTCCTAAACTTACCCTTGATGAGAGCAATATATATTCTCTTACAAATCATGCAATTCTGACAACAAAGAATGAGTTTGTTGATGAAATAAATGAGCTATTAATTGAAGCATTCCCAGGAGAAAAGAAGGAGTACTTCAGCTTTGATTCAGCAGTTGATAACACCAATCAATTTCAAGAGGAGGAATTTCTAAATTCCTTAACACCTGCTGGACTTCCACCCCACAAGTTGGTATTGAAAAGAAACTGTCCGATCATGTTACTCAGAAACATCGATCCTTTCTCTGGTCTTTGCAATGGAACACGACTTTTGTGTAGAAATTTCAACAGAAATATCATTGATGCTGAAATAACAGTAGGACATAAGAAAGGAAAAAGAGTATTCATCCCAAGAATTCCGTTAATGCCAAAGGAACATGAGAAGTTACCATTTCAGTTTAAAAGATTGCAATTTCCTATTCGCTTATGTTTTGCAATGACAATAAATAAAGCACAAGGACAAACATTGGATAAAGTAGGAATTTATCTACCACAACCTGTATTCTCTCATGGTCAGTTGTATGTGGCTTTATCTAGAGTGAAATCTCCAGAAGATCTTAAACTTCTCATCAAACCGACTTCTTTAGAAAGCAATGATATGGTATCTACAAGGAATATAGTCTACACTGAAATATTGCTTGCGGCTGGGATAATCTAGGTATTTCAATATATGTTCATATTTTGTGTCATCTTCATTGCCAATAACATGTTTTACTATTGTGTGCCTTTGTAGTACTTCACCATCATGAGCAGAACTTACAAACTATTGGATGAAATCAATGAAAATGTTCCAATCTGGACAATGAAGGTAAAACTTAATGAAATGACGAACCCTACTATGTCAAAAGATGGGAAACATTCATACTTGAGGCTATGCTTCATAGATGAAAAGGTATGTCGAATGTTCTTATCAACTGCATGCACTATTAACAATGTAATTGATACATGCTAAAACTATTGCAGGGAATGAAAATACAAGCTGTAATATTTAATGATGATATTCAGAGGTTTAGTGGTGTGCTGATGTTGAACAACACATACTACATATCAAGAGCTACGTTGTCAGTACTTAAACCACAATACTATTCTGGAAAACCAAATGATCATAAATGTCAAATGATAATTAAAAGATTCACAGTGATTGAAAAAGCAGAACATGAAATATTATATGAAGAACGAATGGAGTTCAATGTCTTATCTCTCATGGATTTCTTACAACTGGACACGGTTCCTCCACAAATAGGTAATTTTTTGTTCCAAAATATCATTATATGTATACATATATATGTGTGTGTATATATATGTATTAATTCTCATATGATGAGATTTTTAGATGTGATTGCAATAGTTATGAATGTTCTACCAAAACAAGAAACAAAGAGAAAGCGAGATCAATCAGATGTTATCTTCCGAGATCTTCTCCTAATCGACTCTTCGTAAGTATATATGTATTTCATTTTTTTATTCGTTAAAAATTATACTTTTTTTTCATATCTTAAATATCTTACCAGATTGCAAATAGTGACTTTGTCAACATGGGGAAACTTTATGACGGATCACTGTGAAAGAATTTTGCAGAGTATACAATATAGGCCAATTATTGCTGCAAAAAATCTAATCTCAAAAGACATATATGGTACTAATCAAGATCTATTTTGAACATTAAAATATATTTGTCAATATTCAATTTCATTAAATTACACTATATAGGAAAGCGGACTTTGTCAACTGGGAGAGAAACACAAATATTGATCAATCCAGAATTGACTGAAGTAAAAAAACTACAAGACTGGTATCATCATTTCTTTTTAAATATTTTATTATCTTATATAAGCTTTTGTGCTAATATATATTCCAACTTTTATTTCAGGAAAGTAAATCATTCAGATCTACTTCAAGAACTTATAAATGAATATTACAAGAAAAAATCTCATGCATCTACCATTTCAGATGTTTTATCCTCTACTGATATGGTAAAATAGTTTTTATTAATCCATTTCATATTTATTTTTAATCTGTCTTATGGATCTAACATATCACATGTATACAGGGAAATGTGTATATTATAAAACCAACAAAAATAACAATTTCCAATCAGCAAGAACTCTGGTATATGGCATGTGATAAATGTCACAAGAAAACACACACCACTTCTGCTACAAGTTACTTCTGTCAAAATTGTTACAAAGAATCAACTGCAATACCATGGTAAGATATTATTATTTTTCATCATAGACACATTGTCAAAAAAATCTCATGACATGTTCTCCTATTATCCTTTTAGGTGTATTCTAAAACTTCAGTTGGAAGACAATACTGATGTGACACATTCTACTTTATTTGGAAAACAAGTGGAGAACCTTTTGTCATGCTATCCTGATAACTTAATGAAACTGAATCCTAAGGTAGATCATATTCAACAAATATGAGTGTTATATCATAGTTGCTTCTAATCTAAGATTTATAAATACAGGAACAATACGATCTTATCGAAAAGTGGCAAAAGCAATTGTCAGAAATGCATCTCATATTTCATGTACAAGCTGACAAGATGTATAAAAATGTTCCACAACTGAGAACCCTAAGGATCGAAGTACAAGAAAACTGAATTTCATGATGTTGATAACACACTATGTACATATGGAAACATAACTTCTGTATATGTAACTTATTTTGTGTTGTACTGATGTTTGTTTATCTCCATTTCATGTGCTTCTGTAGATGTCGCTTATTTTGTGTTGTACTGATGCTCGAAAACAATATATTAATCGCAAAACACGTGCTTAGCACGTGTAACTTACTAGTGATAATAAAAGAGTGTCTTGCCATAACAATCATCCACAGGTTCATATTAAAACATCAAACATTTGCATGCATAACAATGTAGACTAAATATACCTAAAACAAGGCCATAACACCATAGGATCATGGCCTAAAAGAAATAAGGGTGGAAACGCACACCCCAGGCGGAATACACACGCCCTATATAAGTATGGTTGTACATAAGTACCACTATTCTAGATATTCTAGTCAAGCACGTAGCATGCATAAATAGAGTGGCAAGACTAACATTTTAGTCAATTTCACATAAAATGGCAATCATAGAAGGAGGGGTCCAAAGACCCATTATAAATGAATATTCCAGCAATCACATAGATTTATATGAATCAAAAGCAGAAAGTATGAATGTCCAACAATTGGATTTTAAATAAAATTGATAGTTCAAGAGATGCCTCATTAAAGAAATGTAGGTTCAGTCGAATAATGCCCAAATAAAATAGAGGATGTACATACCTTATGATCAGTCCTAGATATTCAATAACACCTCCTAAGTTCAGGGTCAGGGTTGTCTCAACCTAGTCACAATATATGTGCATTCAATTAATATAATATGCATTAAATCTTTTCTTAGAAATCGACCCTACAGTAGGTTGCAAATTTGGGCATGAAACTTGTCCCAATAAATCAGTCGTATTTTTCTGATTTCAAAAACATGTTTATTTGTATTATTTGGATAAGCCAATACTTATGAAATTTACAAGTTTAAGTCATTTTCTTGAGAATATGAAAATCAATTGTCAAATGACGCTTTTACCCCTGAATAAAACACGGATCAAAGGCTCGCATGGTAGTGAAACTATGGTCATGTATCGCTGATAGACCATTGGTCAAGCACGGTCAAAATAGGGTAAAAGACGATTTCGCCCTTCTGGGTGGTGATGGTCCAATCCAAGCTCCATGGGCAAGAAAGGGGCTTTTGCCCAAGGGATTGATTTCCCTTCTCTCTCACCATGGGCGAGGTTCATAAGATTGACTGTATGACTCAGTTCTGAGGGAACTTCATCAGACGTCCACCCCTGTGAGCAGATGGGATCCTCGCCCTCGGCTCAAGGTTCTCGATGCAAGACCTGAGCTTTCCAAGGACATTAGTCATGGAGAAGAAATGTTGTAAGGGGAGGAAAGTGTCCTACTTGACCAAACAACAACGACACATGAGAGGCAAAACGGGAGAAATACCACCTTCAATGAAATCTGGGAATCAAAAAGGTTTCACATGGTTCTCAGGACCTTTTAACGTTGGTTTCCCGGTCCAGAGATGTCTGAAGCCCATCGTTGGATTCGGATACATGTGACAGGTGAAGTGGATTGCAGATAAGAAAGCCGGTGAATCTGGGGGTGGTCGAGAGTTTGTAGGGGTTTGGCAGTGTTTTTGGTCCCCTAAGAGTGGGGTGTGTTGCAGGTATGAGTGCAGAAACACGAACCAAGGACCGACGGTGGTCAAAACAGGGGAAGGTGGGGGCGTCTTGTCAAATGAGCAACATAGGCAAACCTGTGGTGAGGTGAATGCACCGAAAGAAAGAGCAATGGCCCGAGATGGTTACCTCAAGTGTGATTGGACCGAGGTGAAGAGCACAATAGCTGCTCACCATTCTCGCCGGAGAAGAAGACCAACACCGACAGTGGCTCCAGAACACCTACACGAGCAATTGACTGAAGAGGATGGATTAGGGGGTGTCATGGATCAATTCTAGAGCGGAAGAGAAGAATTGGTGGCACCTGAGTGGGGGGGTCGGTGAGTTGGGAAAAAGGTAGCGGCGACTACTCGAGGGGTTGAAATAGGCATTTTTGCCTCAGGGTTCTTTAGAGGCCAAGTGAGGGGTCGATGGGCTCGTGTGGATGTGCGGAGTTCATTGGCAGAGAAATCACCACGATTCGGTCAGCCTAGCGTGGGAGATTTACCACCAAAGAATCACCACGCTGCACATCCTGTTGGTCGTAAGATGAGCGAAGGTAGGGGACGACTGGATCCTGCTACCCAGAAACCCGACTACCTGACCCGAGCACCCGCGTGACAGGAAATATTCCCGGCTTGGACCAAAGTCCAGGCTGTGACAATGAATTTCATTTAAATCAATACAAAACTTTGGTTAATGCACACATACCCTATTATGGTCTAAATAAGGGTGCATTTGATGTCCAAATGACCTCAAATTTTGAGGGTCGACTAAAAAGGACATGAGGAACTCGATTATGGGTCTAGATTTAGATTTTGAGGTTACTATCATTATAATTTACCCTTTGTGTATTAATCATTCACCTAATGTAATGAACTAAGTCAAATGGTCGAACCTACTGCCTAGCTCGATTTTAGTCTTATATGATACCCAAGTCTATCCTAATACACCAATCTAGGATAGATTAATCTAGATAATCATTATTGCTTATAAGTTTCCTAATTGAGGTATCAGGCTAGCAATTCCACATGCCTTCAACTCTATGGAACCCAACTCGATTCAATCTAGGGTTTGATGGTCAAAAGTTATCTAATTCAATGTAAAGTATGAAAATGATCTCCATGATGTATTCATCAAAGTAAGGGTTAAAGAAAAGAAAATGATGCTTTGTACATGGAATTGGGGATGTTACAAACATAGTGGATCCTTTTGAGTTATATGTAATTATCTCACTCTTGTATCTTAGGGTGATACTAAGGTATTTAGTTATAATGAAGACTATATTTTAGTATTATCATTACCACTAACCCATGATTTAATTGTTAGGGTCATTATATCTAAAGATTCCATGTCCACGAGATATTAACGGGTCAATTAGGGTTAAAATATCATGACAAGGTCTACACCATCCTAAAGCATGGAGTCATACCTACTAAAAGATATTTATATGAAAAAGGATGAAGAAGAGAGAAAGAAAAAGATTGAGTAACAACATAGTCAAGTAGGGATCTAGAAGTTATGATGATAAACCTATACGTCTAGGATTGAGTATGTTACACTAATAAACACAATAACGATGTTTAAGAAATTATGGACACACTCCATGCACTCTACATGACAAAATATAATTGGAAAAATCAATAACATGCAACTAGATCAAGTTGATTACGAATTCATGAAGATTTTTCACTACTAAAGAACTTGTTAATGGTGAGGCCAAATCTGGGACTAATACAGATGAATCCGTTACTGATATGTGGTGGTCAGTGTAAGGCCCTAGACCTACTTAGTGTTTTTATGTGCTTTCTTACCTTAATTAAGTGCTTAAGACCTTAATATAACCTTGGGATGTGGTATAGTATTTTTTGACAATCTTAAGTTTCCAGTTTGGTCCAGTTTGGACACTGTTTGAGTAAGTTATGCAATTTTGTGCATATTTTGGACTTTTCCACATTTTACCCATATTTGAGGCTTTTATTGCAATTTATTACATTCTTTATGTTCTTTATATGTTTTCATATCATGATTGAGTTGGTTGTGGCTTGGGACACCTTGATGCACCTTGGTTCGATGGTGAAACCTCTATAAGGTGAGTTAGGGTTTTGGCTCCCATGGATGAGCTATAATGAGAGGCCATCAACTGATGGTTTCCCTAGATGGGTGACAACTGATGGTTATCCTTATGTAGGGACAACCTATGGTGATCACTGAAGGTGGTAGGTCTATGGTCTTCTCTCTTGGGGTCCCTTGATCCGATGGTTTGCTTAGAAGGGGTGATTAATCGATGGTTTTCCACCTAGTGACCTAGGGTTTCATCAAACGATGGTGTCTAAGTGATGAAACCATACCCCATAGAAAAAATAAATCCTATATCCCACACATGCCTTGGGTTTATTTCTTGGAAAAGGCCCCTATGCTGAGGAGGCAGTGGGCGTATCAGAAGATTGGGTTATGGATGGTAGATGCCCTAGCCTTCTTGGCTTCATGTCTATCCTCATTAGTGATCTCATTCTAGAAGACATCACTATCAAAATTTAGGGGGTAGGCTAGAGCACCCTCGTCGGGCCACTCTAAGAGATCACATAATTGCTTGAAGGTGATTCTATGGTTTGTGCAACAAATATACTTAAGACCCAGCTCCTTGAGGTGCTCCCTGTCTTCATCCTTGAAACCCATGGCTCCCATTGTCTGATCGCAAGCAAAATGAGTGGGAAGGACCCTACGAGAGATGAGGAACTGATACGTGGGGTCTCCCTCTACAGTCACCCTGATCTGGGTCACGGATACATAGGCAGGGGCTGAGGATGAGCTTGGTCCATGCTTGCAATTTGACATCTACTTAACTGACACCATTGATGTTGAAAATTTGTTAAAACAACATGGGACACGACATGTCTTATGATAGAAAGTCTAAAGAAATGAGTGATGGACATGATGTGTCTTCAATGGGACTTGGTGTGTACCTAGGTTCAGCGGTGTTTGGAGGTTGGGGATGGTGATTTCTTTGCATAACGTGAGTCTGACTTCTCACAATGTGTCTTCTCCAACCGGCAATGAAATGGAGGTCGATGGAGGCAGAGATGGAGTTTCTTTGCTTATTGAGGTAGAGAAGAGGCTTGGAGCGGCGGTAGAATCATGGTGGCAACTTGCTTAAGAAGAACTCAAACTTGCTTGGGAGGAGATATGGCACAGAGCTACTTCAAAGAAGCTTCGGAGTGGAAGTAGAGCTTGTGGAGGGTGGAGGAAAAGCTTGGCCATTGATCGGTGACTGGAATTGTCACACACGACCGAAGTAGGTCAGACACGACTACAAGACATGACTAGTTGTGAGTGGAAGTGAGAGATGTGGTAGGAGATTAAGGTTAAAATCCCAACTTCTCATCTTTAGACACGACATGTCTTTTTAAGGACACAACATGTTCCCTTATATAAAATGCCTGATCCTTTTAAAACTATCTTTGAGTGAAGAGGACACGACGTGTTCTATTGAAGACATGTCGTGTAAGTTTCCAGGAGCCAAAGTTGAAGTTTCCAAAATGATAACAACACACTATGTGTGAATAAAGACACGATGTGTGTTTCTCTAGAAAAATGAGCTGTCAAAATGAACATTGGGACACACCATGTTTGAATTAAACAATGTCGTATAACTTTCCATATGTATACATAGTACTCTCAACCTGATAACGACATTTTGTGTTCAAACAAAGACTTGCATTAGAATGATCTAGAGGACACACTGTGTTTGATTAAGAACACACCATGTGTGTTTCCAGCAGATGTCTTCTGTGATTGTGCACAGTGTGTTGAAAATGGAACACATCGTGTGCTCTTGAGTTTTTGCATAATCACCCATCTGTGAGTAGGTGACATGACGTGTGCCAATAAAGACACATCATGTCTTCTTGAATTTTTGTAGAATTTGTCTTCTTTTGATCAACACCTACAGATATGATGATATGTATGTATGAGGGTCTATATTATTACATTCATCCATGAAAAGTTTTTTTTGAAGTGAAAAATGTTCTTGATTGAAACTAATTAAGGAAATCTATCCTAATCGAATCCACAAATTTTGATGGTAGTTAGCACAACAAACTCTTTAAGAGGGCAATTTTCCTCCATCTCTAATGCTTGGCAGTGATTAGGTGAGGATGGCAGTGAAGGTGTTGAATGAGGTGAAGGTTGTTGTGATATCTCCAAGTTCATGGATTCATCACCTTTCCTTACTCTCCTTTGCCTACAAAAAGTTCGCTCAATTTCCGAGTCTAGGAAGATTGATGTTTGAAGACCCCTCCTAGAGAGACACATGCAACCTAGAAAATCAATAGATAAGTGAGACCCACAACACTAAAAATGTATCACCATATGAGAGATGAAAAAAAATGATGACTTAGTCTCGAATACTAACTAGCACTTTTACTATAACTAAAATACCATAGATCCCCGACAATGACGCCAAAAACTTATTGATTTCCTAAGACAAATGAGTTTTAAATCTATATGTCTCAACTCGTCAATCACCTGCAAGTATACGGGATCAATTGTAGTAGAGGTCGAACCACAAGGAGCAAGGTTAGATAGGAACAAAAGGACTAATGTTCAACAATCTAAGTTGATTATAACAGTAGAGTTTGATTTCAATTAGATAAAAGACAAGTAAACAACAAAAGAAATTAAATTTAAAGGTTGAAATCAGATTTTAGAGAGTCTTGGACATAAGATTTTACTATCATACCATCACATCATGTGCACTATGAAATTAAAGCATGCCAATAATCTACAAGGAGGTTGCCATCTTTATGCACCTCCCATATGAGATGGTTATCGTCTTCACATAACACTTCTATATCTATGCTTAGATTCGAACACAATCTTGAACCCTCAACATTCTCCAACCACTCCCATGGTCAAGAACATACTTTCATGAATCCTACTCCTTACTCCCTCATACATCATCCCGAATAGCACAATAAAGCATAAAACATGTACAAAAGGTGGCCAACCAAGCATACAAGCAACAAAACACCATAAGTATTCAATATAAATTCTGAGTTCACATGAGTAATGACATGGGAGTTACTCTCCCATGCCCAAGAATAAGGTTCTACTCGCACATAATGGAGAAACACAAGCACATTGCAGAATTTTCAGAGTTTTGCATAGCTAAAGAGAAGAAAAAGAAAAGGGAGCCAAAGGTGAAGTCAAGAGGAGTACAAATCTGGATAGAGGATGAAACTACACCTTTGGCGCTACTTCAAGTCATACAATCTTCCCTCCCGAGAAGCTTGAATGAGAGGAATAGCTATGCTGCACCTTTTGGAGAAGAAATGGTAAAGAATGGAGTTTTTTTCTCCCAAAAAACCTCTTATTCCTCCCCAAAATCACCCTCCTCTTGATCTGGAACTTCTCTTGATAAAAAAGTGTCTCAAAATGATGAGTGATAACCATCCCAAGTGGCTACACTCATTTTTAAAATGAGGGGCAGTTTCCATTAAAATCTATAGAAAACTGATGAAGACATGATATGTCTTTATGGAGACACATCGTGTGCCGTCGTGTAACTGGCTGCTGAACTGCTTCCTCGCAATAATTACATGGTGTGTTCCAATAGAGACACGCCATGTAGATGCTACTGGAGCCAATCTGAGAAGAAAGCACACATCGTGTGCTATTAAACGCACGGTCGTGTGCGTTGACAAAAAGTTCAAGTTGGCCTTTGAACACGCGAACACGCTTTGTCTTAATAAGGACAAGTCGTGTCTTTTGGGCATCAAGGCCACTGGAAACTTACATGCCCATGTGTTAAATAACACATGGAATGTTCTTTTCTTCTTGAGCCCTTTCTGGAAAGTTACACATTGTGTCTTAATAAAGACACATCGTGTTCAGTGCTATTTCTTCAAGATCAACTCTGAATCAGCTGCAAATCAAAGGGAGATCCAACTGAGGTTGGATTTGGGTTGGACTATCTTCAATTTGTCATTTTTTATGTGTACCTATGTTCAACATCATACAACAAGTAAAATAACTAAAAGATGGCAAGTTAAGTATGATTAGAGGCTAAATGGAAGAAAAAATGAACTGAATTTGTGTGAATGTGTGCAAAAAGTAGATATAAAATGCACACATCATTATCTCACTCACCTTACTTAACTCACATATGTCTTTACTAATTGAGGCCATGAGAACAAGGTGGCATTCTCCCTCATTAGAACTAGAATAACTAGAAGAAGACTCCTCCCATGCGACATGGGATGCATCTTTGCTTCTTCTTTCCTTCTTGTCCTTCCTCTTAAACTTGTCTTATTTCATATAATCCTATTTCTTCTTGGAGCTTCTATTGTGGTAGGACTTCTTTTCCTTGGGGCAATCATTCTTTTAGTGTCCCTTTTGGCCATACTCATCGCACCTTGGAGTAGAAGAGATGGAGAGCTTTCCCTTGAAGTGCTTCCCCTTGGATTAGTTAGCTTCATGATCACTAGGGGCTTCATATTCACTTGAGGAGGGAGTATCCCAACAACAAGTTGTTGTTGAAGGAAAATGGCTTCTACTTGATCTTTGTAGTCATTTTCCTTATCTTCTTTGATTCCTTTTCTTCAATCTTTTCTTCTTCTTCTTTTTGCTTGTCAAGTCTTCGCTCATATTTTGAAAGTTTCCAATGAGCTCTTTGGTAGATATCTCACCAATACTTCTTGTTTCTTTAATGGAGGTCACCTTGGATTGCCACCTCTTAGGAAGAGATCTAAAGATCTTGGAGTTGATGTTGCCTTGATCCATGGGTAGTCCCAAGGAAGCAAGTCCATTGATGATGGTGTTGATCCTTGAGTACATCTCGGCCACTCCCTCCTTGCCTATATTGAAGTTCTCAAGAAGTCCTTTGAGCATGTAGAATTTGGACTCCTTGACTTGCTTGGTCCCTTCATAGATGATGCATAGTTTGTTCCATATCTCATGGGTTGTGTCCAAAAAAGATATCCGGTTGAACTTAGAACGAGTGAGGGCTGCATAAATGATGCTTATGGCCTTTGCATTCAACTATGCCTTCTTGAGTGTAGCTTCATCCCAAGTAGCTACATCTCCTGTTGGCTCCTTTTAGGGACGGATGACTACTTCTAGATGTCATAGCTCATCGCTTGCAAGTATAATTGCATCCTTCGCTTCTAATAGAGGAAATTTGTGTCGTTGAAAATTGGTGGTCTCATGGAGAATCCACCCCCATGCTGAGAGAACCTAGAAGGTTGTCGCCCATCTTCTCGTATCGTGAGAGATCTTATCAAAGAAGACCATGGGTCTGATACCACTTGTTGGATCAAAAGGCACTTGAGGGTGGGGGGGAAAATAGATCTAAAACACTTAAACTAAATTCATTAGACCTTCAAGTTACTTCAAGTTATAATATTGCAAATATGGAATTTGATGTGCAACTAAACATACATAGCACAGATGAGAGAGATTGAATAAGATCAAGAACAAGCTATGTATAGTGGCTCCAAACTCCAAACTGGGAGAATGTACATCCACTAGCTAGAGAGGTCAACCTCTAGGATTTTTCAACCATTACATACTTATGTTCCATTATAAGACATACAATTAGACCTTTCTTTTGTAGAGGAAGAATACCTAACCTTCCTTTTTAAGGATCCAAAGGAGACAATAAACCTTACAGGGTCTTACCTATCCTTTGAGCAAGAGTCTTCAACCTCTACTAGGGCTTACAAGTCATAGAATCAATACAAATGATTCCAAAAATTCTCCAAAGTCATTTAGGGTGTTTTCCACAAAAGTGATTTTGCATTGACTTTGTCTTGTATTTGATCAAGCTAGGGCTTTATGGAATTGATCCTTTTCATGTACCTAAAATTTGAAATCAATCTCAAATAGACATATTAAATACATATAAATGGAATGGTTAAGTCATCGTCAAAATATGGACAATGTACAACTGTTAGGTCAACATTCTCCCCCTTTTGAAAATGAGAAACCATTGCTCAACATTTTGAAAAGGACTTGGAATTTAAACTTTTACCTTGTGAACTATAAGAGGATACATGAATAAACAACAACAATTGCTCCCCCTCAAATCGTGCTTACCTTTGCATGTATGGTTAGTTTCTCCACAAAGCACAACCATATCAGGTATATACTATTGAGTCCTCTTACACAGTCACATGATATTTTAGAGAATGAAGTAGAAAAGGATCACAATTAAATATGCACTAGAGCTCATATCTCCCCTAAGATACTTGAAGTCATTTCTCCACCTTTTTCATTTCAAGAAGGTAGGGGGAAAAGATATAAATATGAACACTCTATAAACCTAAGAACTAAACTTTAAGGGCATATATGTCAACGACCCCATCATCATTAGGTTGGTAGTCTTCATCTCCATCTGAAGGTGCATTAGGGGAAGAAGGCGTGTCTTCACCACCATCTCTGTCATCATAGCCATCATCACTGTCTTCATCACCATCCTCATCCTTAACACCATCACCATTAACATCATCCTCAACTGCCATATCTTCATCCTCAGGAGGTCCAAAGGAGCGAGTAGTAGGCCACTTGTGATGTTTCTCTGCCCAAGACATACCACATGCATGTAATGAATTATCTTGCTCAAAATTGGGTGTAGAGACCCCATCAAAGCCACCAAGAAGGGTGGAAGTAGGGTCAGGAGGCAAAGCAAGTATCTAAGAGGAAACAACGCTAGGTCCACCATCAGAAGTAGAGGATACATTGGAAACAACTAGGTAGTGATCTGGGTAGGACTGACTGTATGCATACAAAGCATAGTCAACATCTAGGTAGGGCTGGTAAGTGGGGTAAGGATGGGTGCATGATAGTTCATGGTTTACATTACTTAAACTAGATTTTGGTGAAGGTGCTCCTGGACCTGCAAGCTGTATGCCTGTTGGTGCATCATGTAGCCCATCAGGGTTTCATTAGACACCGAGAACAAAGCATGATCAAGTATAGGATGAGGTGGAGGGATCTGGGTGGAGGTTGAAGCACCAGTTGTGGTAGAGGAGGTGGAATGAAAAGAATTTTTGGTTCACTAATGTGAACACCCTTCCTACTTGCTTTATAACCAAGATCATAGAAAAGGGATTTCTCAAAATGGTGTGCAAACAAACCACAAATGAAGTTTAGATAAGGTGGTTGGCTTAGATTTCCTACTTGCTTCAAATCCTTCCCTATGAGATAGGGTATATATTTTACTTTGGCTTAAATTACCTCACAAACCTTTCTTAATAAGTTCTCAAAAGACCTACGATGATATAATGGATAAAGAAACCTAAACATACTATGTGTAAAAGAATGTTGGTAAGTGTTCTCGCTTTATTTTCAATTCTTATTTATTATGATGTTTCTGACTAAGAAATATTTATGTACTCTTAAACTGTATTTACATGCCTTTTCATAGCGTAATCAATGCATTCACATTGATATATTTTGTTTATCAAATTTGTAGTTGTCAAATGAACATCTGCTACACTTAAGACTCTATGTTCTGAAAAGAAAGGCCACTGTGTATTCTTAGTATAGAAATGGGTACATATCTCCATTCTCTATGTTTAATATCTTGTCATCTCTTTAATTTTGTTTTGATTTTTTCATATATATTATTTCTGTGAAACTATGTGCCATTCTAGGGACAGACACCCGAATCCTCTCGTGTTTAGGCGTTCTCACCATTAGGTTCTTGAATTTAGATAATAAACAATTCCTTGACATGATCACTTATCAAATAAGCCATCGAAAACTCACAGTTTCATTATCAATTTTGGGACATATTGCAAGTACATATTTCATTTCTTAATTTGCGTTGTCTTCTCAAATTATCTACTAATATATCTCTAATTTGATTTTCGACTATGAAGTTTAGGCACTCCATTTTCAATAAACCTCTTGGCATCTATTATTATTTCTATTGATTTGGTTAGCTTTGCTTTCCCAAGTTATCTCTGTATCTATCTATATGCTAAAGTTTGGATTATTAGCTTCAAGTTTCAAGTATGTTTTGCTTCATATGCCTTCAGTTGCACTTGTGAAGCTATCTAAACTCTTCCAAGAAGTCCTTTGTCTTTACTTAAACATTTTCCTTTGAAATGTTTCATGAGCTTTTGGATCTAACTTTATACACATGATAAAATACGTTTCAGCATTAGCCCGAGTCTAACATCATGCAGTTATAAAAGTCAAGGTAAAACTACAAACTACAGTGCGGGGTAACCTTTTTTCCATCTATAGCCTAAAACATTGAATTTTGGACTTTTCTGTTTGTTAAGATTTCGAACGAGAGAAAACGATGAGTTTGGCAGAAGAAGAAGACGAGAAGAAAAGAGAACGATCACACAACCAAAACACAAGATTTATGTGGTTCGATCGAATGACCTACTCCATGGGAGGGAGCGAGATTTCCACTATATCAAAGAAAGATTACAAGGAGAAGCGCTCTCGAAAGAAACAGAGTACACCCTGAGTACGGCGGCTACCGTCTAAATAGAATACAAGATAATTACAAATCCTAACTAGGGTGCATATACTTATAGATGTAGAAATGTAATCGAATTCTTGTTCAGATATGAAAACTAGATCGTACCATACCCCGCTAATCGGGTCGGAGAAGATCCATTTAATTTTAGAACCGGATCTACAATCTGATCAACATATTTCTTCGAGACACATAACACTGTTCAAATTGTTTGCTTCTGAAATGTTATTTGGTTACACCCCAATGCCTCTAAGTTACTTTTTGAACAGAATACGGTCTGGGAGATACAACAACCTCAGAAATTTTGTTACTTTGGCTTGTCCAATGTCAATGCATGCTATTTTTTTTGTTTCACTCAGTCCATATCTCATAGGGTGCATGAACATATATGCATTTGATTTTCCTTAAGGACAAGTTAATCTGACATCTATATAGAGTTTTGAGCGCTAAACATTATAACATCTTTCTGAACTAACTATTTCTCTTGCATTTTTCAACAACTCCTGCAACTCTCTCAGTTACCTTATTCTGGTGGCGCCAAGTCCCTTCTTGAAGCACCTGCCCCGCCCAATAACATTCTGTTCGTCAGAGCCTGCCTCCAAAAATACCCCAATGATGCTGGAGATGCTCTTCTGCCAGTAACCCAGGTTGAAAGAAGTAGTAGACTCAAAACCAGGCGTTGTTTTTGTGGAGTACGTTGATGAGATCCAAACAGCTATGGCAATATAAAAAGCCTTCAAGGATTCAAGATCACTGCCCAGAACCTAATGGTCATCCCATATACAAAGAAGTAGGGGAGGTCAGTTTGGTGTCCCCATTCATGAACTTTTAGGAACTGTAGCTCGGCCTTTAGGAGCCGCATGAGGAGAAGAGAGGTGATGATGGCATACCTTTTTTCGGTGCATGTTGTTCCTGTAATTTATTTAGCCAACTCCATCCTCTTGCGGTTTTGGGGCCAGTTGTGTCATTATTAGAGTAGGTAGGAAAGAGTAGAGTTGTGATTTGTGGACAATGAACTCTTTGACTAACACATTCCGAAATTCATCTGACATATTTTGTATTTGCGTAGTTAACTGAATCAGGTTGGCTAGAAGTGCAATTTGTTAGGGATGGTCTTTAATGAACTGGTATGTAGAGCATGTGTGTATGGTACACTCGTTGCCTTTTCAGGATAGTTTCTTTCTAAGCCGTTTTGATTGGTTTGGTTCCAATGAATATTCCACGCACCTTTTGGAATGAATGCAGTTATGTGAGCATGGCTTCTTCAACAAGTGGTTGATAATTGTATAGTTTGGACTACCCAACTGGTAGGGCAACTTTTAGGGATGTTTGCTTTGCTGGATAAAGTTTAACTTTCGGATCCAACAATACAAACTTCTCGAGTTGGGTCTATGGTAAGTGAAACAGCGGTTTCAGACTTTCAGTTGCAATGCCAATACTGAAAGTTAGTTTTCCAACTAATACTACTGCTTGATGCCCGTGCTGGGTGCTTCACAGCGTATCGAAACACTGATTTCTAGATTGTCAAAATCCATTAAGGACACATTTGGTTTATTGGAACTGACTAGATTGGATTGTATTACTTAACCCAGCTACACAAATATTAAGTTTGTTTTTCTGGAGTTTAGAAAAAGTTGTCAGATGCTGTATTATTGGTTACATCTCGAATGGGTCAGACTCCTTTTTCACTTTTTGTTTAATGGTGTTATCATGAACCAACAAGTAGCAGGATCACCTGGTAATGACATCTCTGCCTTTTCTCCCTTCTATATCACCGCTGGCTTCTTTGCTGCCACACAAAGAAATTCAACTCTGAACTGTTCTAAAATGCTTCAGTGATTTCGTCGGGTGTGGTCCTTGATTTTTCATTCTATTACTTGATTTTTCATTCTATTGATATTCAAAAAAACAAAACATAAACAACTTATTTACATCGTCTGTTAAAACTAGGTGCTAAAACCTGAAATATTGAATCCTCTATAATCCAACTGGTACATAATCCCTCCAAATCAAACTTGATCTGTTGTACATATACAAAATCTAATTACGAACTGCCTGATATATATGTATGATTCTCTACAATCCTGTAATTGTGAACTTTGTAATTAGTATAATTTATCTATAAAAACTGTTTGTTTGTAAATATTTATTATTATCACGGTACTGGTAATTAAGTTTTGGTGGTTCGTGAGGATATCAGGCAGAGATTGCTCAGCAGTCCATCTAACGCATGTGACTTTATCATGACGTCCAACACACGAATAGATATTTTGTGGTGTTTTATGGGATCTAACTGTCGTGTGTCGGACTCATCCTATGATAGATACTTCACAATAGCGAGCTTCTTTTGAGCAGTTTTGATATATAGGTTGGGCTGTGTATTGAATGTTCCAATGAATGCAGTGATGCGAACATGATTTCTCCAACGAGTGGTTATAGTGTGATGTTTGGAATACCCAACTCGGTGCCCAACTTTGGGGATGTTTAGCTTACTGGATACAGATTGTATATTCTGATTTGGGGAATCAGATTCCATGTTGGGTTTATGGGAGTGAAATAGAAGTTTCAGTCGCTATATCATTACGAAGACTTAGTTGCCTTTCAAAATTACTGTTGATGGTCATGCTGGGTAGAAAAAGAATGATTGGGTACTAAAAAAGATTGTTTTCTGGTTTATCAAATTCATAAGATCATAGACAAACCGCACTTATACAACATCTAAGACCTGCGGTACTCATTGCAACTGGCAAGCTAAATGTGTTATTCCCACGCGGCAATCCTGCAATTAAGTATATGTGATTGCTTTAGTTTATTTACAAAGTGTCGGCGTGTTTAGGTTCTTATGACTGCACTGGGTTGGAGATTCAAAAGCGAGGACATTATCAGTTAGCGAGGACATTATCAATTAGCGAGGAATCCACCTGGTTGCCTGCACACTTGCGATTTCATTCCCAGGTCCAACCATACCGATATTATAGTACGGCCGTAGTAATCCGGGTAGTAAGAACTCGGTAAGTCCCAATGAAGGATAAGACACTTTGCAATCCATGCTGATTAGGCGCGGGAGGGGGGTGACCGGACCACACCCTCTCATGCCTTAAGAGTTTACCATGTCAGCTTCGTCCGAGGTGGGTTCTCTCGGTCATAAAAAAAAATACCGATATTATGTGCTGTAGATTATGGATTCACCTTCAAATGATCGAAATAAATAAAATGTTGGGTTTATCAAATCGAAGTAGCTGGATTAATATATCTTGGATTTTCCAAAAGCCTAATAAATGCTGGATCGTATCAACATTTAGAAAGTGTTTGGATGCTCGTGTTTTTAGTTCCTTGTTAGGACAATACATACCAAAAAGATTCCCGGTCTAATAAACTCATCAAATCTTACTAAAAGCTCTATTTTACTAGATTTGACGAACTTAGGGAGTTTGTTAGCACTGACTCAGTTAAATTTTCTGTTGAAAAGAAAATCAAATAGTTAACTTTGATAAAAGAAAAATTTGGATATAGCACCCTTAAGAAAACAATTCCAATATCACCCTTAAGAAAATAATCCCAATATCCCTTACTTTATACGTTGTTCAAGTTCACCTACCCATTTGACACTTTATATAGAGAGAAAAAAACAAAATAAAAAGCAATTGGCACTCACCCAAAACATGGGTGAAAATGCCAATTGGTTTGGCATTTTCTCTCTATATTTTTTAATTTTTTGTAAAAAGACATCAAATAGACATGCACTTTCCACATGTTTATCTAAAAAACGCCTTATCTGAAAAACACCAATCTTTATGATGTTTTTTTTTACCAAAATGGGTTATTTCTAAAAATATTTTAAAAAGGGTGCTGTACTTTGAATTTTAAAACCAAAGCATGTTATTTTTTTTGCCGTTTCTATTTTTCGACAACCGTGCAAATGACAAACAACGCGGGATTGGGCAAGTCAATTGATTAGAGCGGTGGTTCGCAATTTCTTTTTGATTATAGTGGCTACATGCCTACATTCTATGGAAAGACTAAAGTGAGGGATTTGGGGACTGCATGCCTGCATTCCATGTGGGACTTCTTCTTTGTTTCCTGAAAATCAACCATTGGGAGTCCGAAACATGGTTAAATAAAAATTATCTCTCTCCAATAAATTCCCATTAGATATCATCTGAGCCTACTGCAACATCACAAATACGACTGACTGGCAATCTATTATATTAGAAAAGTGAAAAAAAGCACGTACGGGGGCTACACCTTTGGCGCCCACATTTTGAAACAAGCAAATTGGCAATCGATACGCATTCGATTATGTCTTAATACCATACATTCAAAACCTATCACTCGATCTTGGGTTCTACTGAGTTTACAAATCAGTAGACCGTACTCCTCGTGTACGTCTCACTTCACTTGTGTAGAGGCTAGAGCATGGAGTGGAGCTCGTAATGCGGCGACGACACAACTGTGACTTGGCGACAAGGGCGGAATCAGGAATTTTATGTTGGGGGGGGGGGCTGAATAATAAAAGTGATATTTTTAAAAGGTAATGTATAAAAAATGATAATGTACAAGGGATTATTTGAGTTGAGCTTTGCGATCTTTTAAAGCATAAAATTCATCAATAATGTCATCAGTTGTGAAACTTATAGCAATTTCTTTCTCAATGTATATAATCATGCAATCAATGAAGAAATCATCCTCCATTTTATTGCGCAATCTTGTCTTCACAAGCTTCATGGCAGAAAATGCTCTTTCTGTAGTTGTTGTTGAAACTGGAAGAGTCAAAACGAGCTGAATTACTTTGTAAATCTGCTTGTAATTTTTTACCTTTCTGTTTTGAACTAGTGTTTGACATAAATATGAAATTATCCTAAGATTTTGCATGTCAGGATCAGAAACTACACCAATCTTGTAATGTTTCAATTCAAATTTTAATGCATCCTTATCCTCCATACTAAAATCTCGTGGGTAATATTCATTAGCAAGTTTGTATATATCATCAGCATTGAAAGATTTATAACCCTCTCTTGGATCTAGTGATGATGTAAGTCAAAGAAGTTCTGATGCTTGTTCGTTGAATCTATGATTTAACTCATATAGTTGAGAATCCATCACAGAAGTAAATATATCAACTCGAAAATGATGCTCCATTGTGATTTCACTGGATTGATGTCAAACGCGTGCACGACTTAGGTAATGAGATGCTAAGTCAGGAATCTCTACTTTGTACACAAAACAATATGTTCTGACAGAATTCATGAAGCTCTCCCAACCATTTTCCCTCATGTCTTGAATAAGGGACTTTGTACTCATGACCAGATTCATGGCATTCACTATGTCTTGTTCTTGACATTGCAATGCTTGATAAAGAGCATCACTAATCCCTAAAACTTCGTTCATTAGTAGCAATACAAACACAAATTCAAATGATATTATTGTTGTATATGTTGCATCTGCATCCCCACATTGAGAGTATGTACTTCCTTTTTTATGATATTACATAAGACTACACATGTTGAATCATACATATTTATTAGGCTGCACACCGAGGAATAATGAGAACTCCATCGAGTATCACCAGGGCGATGTAAGGAACTCATTTGGTTAAATCCCTTTCCCATTTCAAGTTTATTTGTAGCAATGTTTTCTACAATTTCAGCAGATTTAGCAGACTGTAGCTCTTCTTTACGTTTGCAAGAGGCTCTAACAATATTAACAACGGTTACTAACTTTTCAAAAAAAATGATGAACATGAATGACATCTCTAGAAGCTGCAACTAGAGCTAGTTGGAGTCGATGTGCGAAACAATGGACATCATACGCTGATGCACATTCATTCAAGATTAGGGCTTGCAGCCCGTTCCATTCACCACGCATATTACTTGCTCCATGATATCCTTGACCTCATATGTGTTGCATACTTAGATCATGCTGAGATAACACATATGAAATTTTGTTCTTTAATGAAAGAGAACTTGTATCTTCAACATGAACTACATCAAGAAATCGTTCCTTAACAAATCCATCTTCATCAACAAACCTGACAACAATAGCTAATTGTTCTCTTCTTGATTCATCTCGTGCCTCATCCACAAGTATACAATATGGTGCAGTAGAAATTTCTACTCGGATGAACTTTTGAACTTTAGATGATATGATGTGTAAAATTTCTTTTTGAATTTTCGGTGAAGTGTATTTCGCATTCCCAGGAGCATTATCTAGAACCACCTCAGCGACATCACTATTATATTGAGATAAGAGCTTGATCATCTCAATGAAATTTCCCCTATTATTGGAAGACGAAGATTCATCGTGTCCTCTAAATGCACAAGCCTGGAATGCTAGCCATCAAGTTGTATCGACTGAAGCCTTTAGACGTAGTCGGTTTGATAAGATTTGTTGTGTTGATTGTCTATGTATAACTTTGTCTATATGCCCTTTCTGTTTTATCAATTCTTTACATGCCTTTTCGGCTAAATTATGAGGAGAACAAGGATCTACGCCAACATGCATCAAGAATGCACATGAGGAGAACTTTCTTCCAATTTCTAAATCCATCAATGGTGTATGTTGATGATCTAGAATGTGTGGATGGTGGTTTGTCAAATACAAAGCATGGTAAGAAAAACGTTGCATCTTTAGTTGGAGAATACTCCAACCATTAAAACTTTTGAAACCAAGAGGACTAAAAATGACGTGGATGCTTCTCAGACCCAGATGTTGGATAATTTTCTAGATGATGTTGGTATGGTCCTGCATTGATATAAGCATGACGGATTTCATCTTGTTTTGAAAGAGGATGTTCCCAAATTTGATGCCTCAAGCCAGGATCACAAACAATAGATTGACCATCTTGGATCTTTTCTTCTACTCTTGGGCATTTGTTGGAAGAATTAGTATCCATCACAATCTCAGTGTTACGAGGAGGAAGGGAACTAGAGTGAATATGAGAGTCTATGGGAGAACTTTCAGGCATAGCATTTGAGTTTGGCGAGTTGTGTGCTTCACGAGGTTGCTTGTGAAAGAAAGACGTAATTGTTCCCTTGTTCTCAATGACCAAACCTAGTTATGAGTACACCTTTTATGCATTCATGAATTGAGATTAATAAATCTGACAAAGTTACTAATTTTATATAAGAAAGAAATATTATTCAGCATATAAGTATACAATTGTTACATTTCTAGTGTAATATAATATGGAATTGCCTAACTATTTAAAATATGGAGACTTAATTGATGTACTACATATTGAACATAAGACAATCACAAAATTTCAACAAACTCTTTAAGTAGAAGATTATACATCGTTAACACATTTTTTGTGAAACATAAAAAATGTCATTTAATAAAGAAACATTTATAAATATTATCATTGAACTTAGTTTATAAACTTGTGTGAACTTATTGGATATACTACTAACGTTTGTCATCTCAATATACTTCCATTAAAAGAAATTATTAAAAATTGCAATAATTGAAGCAAAGATAATAATTACCTTTATGTATGTCCAGACGTCCATTCACTGATTTTTGTGATAATAGAAATGCCTTCAAAATTCGGAGAGCCACATAGAGAATTTTGATGTTGATCTTGTCTAATATTTGCTAGTATAAGGTTGCTACAGTTAAGTCAAAAGAATTGTACCAAATGTCACAAAAAATTGCTCGTCCGAAAAAATACAGAGAATGAAATCCAATAGAAAAGAAGAAGATATGTTGATGACTCGATTGGTTGAAGGAAATCCGCAAATTGAAAATTTGACAAGTACGAGGAGACTGCAAGACTGCCTGAGTGCCAATATTTTGGAGTTTTCATAGAGAACATCGACTAGTCAGACGGATAGAGTGTTGGTTATAGCCTCTGGACAACTGGCTGCAGTCGTTTGTTGGCTGTCTTTGGGGAACAAAGAACCTCGTCACGAGGGGGGGGGGCAGAACTGGCTGCCGTGTAAAGCCTTTGAAGTCCTGAGCAGTCGTTGTTCGTCGAGCAGATGGGAGCGTGAGAATTGAGATGTCAGACGAGATCGCAACTTGTGAGAACTGAAAAAGCTTCGATAACTTTGGTGTTGTGGCTCTTGTGGGATGATTAGATAGACAATTACTTATTTATAGGAGTTGTGCTTTCCATATTGCAGTTGGAGACCAATTTTTAATTTACTTTGACTGGAAATCAGATAAACAAAGACGGTGGTTAATTTTTTTCTAAAATTTAGGGGGGGTCGTGGCCCCCGCTGCCCCCCCTTCTTCCACTGTTGCTTGGCAATCTTATTGGACTTGGTAAGGCTGTGTTGGTGAGAGATTGGGATGGCGTTGGGCAGTGCGAGGCTGCCGGTCTTGCTAAGGCTCTTGTGCTTCTTCAATTGGTAGTCCTCGTCGTGGTCATAACCACCATATGCAAGAACCAACCAACAAACCAGAGAGAACAAACATACTAGAGTCATAATAAAAAAATAGAAGCACATAATCAAAATTCATGAGATATAACCAAGCATATAGTTAAGGTACATATAATCAAATTACAACAAAAGATATGTCCTCTTTAAATTAGAAAAAAAGTACAAACCAGCAGAGAAAAATAACGAGATATGAAAGTAGTAAACCTCTGATACAATGCCCAAATGTTCAGTACATGAAAGTCCACAAAACATATAAATAGGAGCACTCTATAGACCCAATAACTAAACTTTAAGGGCATCTATCTCAACGATCTCATCATTATAAGGCTGGTAGTCTTAATCTCAATCTGAATGTGCATCAGGGGTAGCAAGTGTGTCTTAACCACCATCTCCATCATAAGAGCCACGATCACCGTCTTCATCATCATCCCCATCCTCAGCACCATCACCATTAACATTATCCTCAAAATCCTCATCTACCATCTCCTCATCCTCAGGAGGTCCAAAGGAGCAAGTAGTAGGGCACTTGCGATGTTGCTTTGCCCAAGACATACCACATGCACGCAATGCATTTTCTTGCTCAAAACTAGGTGTAGAGACCCCATCAAAGCCAACAAGGAGGGAGGAAGTAGGGATAGGAGGTAAAGAAAGTAGCTTAGAGGTAGTAGGGATAGGTCCACCATCAGAAGTAGGAGGTACAACGGAAGAAGTAAAGTGGTGGTCTTGATAGAATTGACTATGTGCATAGGAAGCATAGTCAACAATTGGGTAGGACTGGTAGGTGGGGTAAGGATGGGTGCATGGTAAGTTAATGGTTGACATTATTTGAACTAGATCCTGCTCCTGGACTTGCAAGTTGTATGCCTTCTCGTGCATCATGTAGCCCATCAAGGTTTCATTAGATATTGAGAACAAGGCACAACCAGATCTAGGAGGAGGTGGAGGGGTCTGGGTGGAGGTCGAAGCACTTGGTGTGGTAGAAGAGGTGGGGTGGAAAGACTTTTTGATAGTGGTTTCACTAATGTAAACACCTTTCATACTTGCTTTGTGACTAAGATCATGGAAAATGGATTTCTCAGAATAGAGTGTAATCAAACCACAAATCAAGTTTGAATAAGGTGGTTGCTTAAATGTCCTCCTTTCTTCAAATCTCTCACGATGAGATGGGGTATATATATTACTTTGACTAAAATTTCCTTACAAACCTTCCTTAAAGTGCTCAAAAGACCTATGTTGATATAATGGATAAAGAAACCTAAACATACTCTGTGTAAAAGAATATTCTTACTTGTTCTCACCTTGTTACCAATTCTTATTTATTTTGATGTTTCTACCAAAGTGAGGAAGTAAATATGGTATTGGGTGTGTTAGAGGTTGTACTTTATCGCATGCAACCAAATTGGAGGATGGTGGAGATATTTAACATAAATCCAGTGCTTTCTCTTATGATCTATGGCAATTTTTGATAGGCAAAAATTGGTGTAGTTGTTAATCCCAGACATGGACATTAATATGGAAGAAAACTAAGAATGTGAATATACTTAAGTAAAGAATAAATCAACATTGATATCATCAATCTCCATTTCTCGTTCTAGATCACAAAGAAAGAACACATTGTACAAAATAAGTTCATCAGCTTGTTTTTCAACCAACTCAAGTTCTTCATTCATCAATTATCTCGAGTTAAGCTATAGATTATGGGGAACATTGGTGTCGAAGTACATTAAAATAAGGGAACTTCTCAATGGAATTAATAGTATTGTTGAGATTGATAAAGTATGAAGTGTTGGCCTCATTAAATATAATTATTATTGTCTAAGTTCTCAACCTTTAACTATAATTAGGATGCCATACATATACTTGTCATTAATAGGCATACAGAACTTACATGCCTTAAAGATGTAGTATCACCCATTCCATCACTTCTTGATTGGTAAGGATGAACACAAAAAAGGAATAGATATCCATTGGTATTACTAAATGTACAATTCACAAAAGCAAACTAAGCCATAGCTCAAGGTATGATTGGAAAAGGAAAAGGAAAATACCGTTGTTGCTCACTGATGTTTGGTACATTGCGTGAAAACCTGTCGGTGAGGATTTCATCCTCTAAGAGAACCTGACTGTAAGGACCCTGACCTGCGTTTAGGGTTTACCCTATTTGTTTTGCTTAACCTTAGTGGTTTGATGCTTGCTAATCGCCTTTGAGTGGTGATTAAGGTTTTTGTTGTGCTTTGTTGAGAGTTTGAGGGGCTACTTGCAAATAACCCAAGTCTAGGGTTTTGTGTGCAAGTTTGCCATCTTGTGAGATGTTTTTCCCTCTTTGCTTCCTCTAGGGTTGGGAGGAAGGCTTGGGCTTGTTGTTTAAGTTCTCTGGGCCTGAGTTGAGCTTGTTTGGGCCTTAAGGTGCCTTGTCTGGGCTTGCTTGAGCCTTGTGTCGGCCAAGTGAAGCTTGTGTCACCCAAGGTGTTGTGTGTGTCGCCCTAGGTTGGTTTGTGTCGACCTAGAGGTGGTGTGTCACCCAACAGAGCTGCTAGTTGTGTCGCCCATGTTGCTTGGTCCAACCTTGACCAGGTTTGGTGGACACTTGGTGCATGGCTTGGACAAGTGTCTCTTGGTGTGCTAGTGTGTTGTCTTGAACCCTAGGACAAGTGTCCCTTGGGTGGACGACACATAGCATGGTTGTACCTAGGTTTCTCCTCCCCTTCTTCCTATATATGTGGCTCTTTCCTTTGCCTTAGTTTCCTTTTCTCTTTTGGTCTCCCCTCCACCTTGAGTGCACGACACTCCTCTCCTTCCTTGCTGTGTTGGCCGATACACTCTCTTGGAGTTGAAGTGGTGGCCGATACACTCTCTTGGATCAGCTTTGGTGGACGGCATCCTTTGGAGCTTGAAGTGCATCTTCTTCCTTGGAGCTTGGAGCTTAAGGCGGGTTGCATAGCTTCTAACCCTAACTCCTTTACCTTTAGCTATTTTCTTGTTGCTTGTTAATAGCTTAGCTTAGTTCCTTGCTTTTGTACCTTGCTTGTGTACCTTTTGGTGGCCGATCCTTCTCTAGGGTTTAGGGTTCCTTTGTGCACCTTGTTTTCTAGGGTTTAGGGTTTCCTTGTGTTGGAGGTTGAAGATGACCCATGTTGGGCGATATCCTCCCTTGCCTTGAGGATGGGCGATATCCTCCCTTGGTTTTGGGTGTGTTGGGTGACACCCTTGTTCTTATGTTGGGCGACATAGTGGGGTTCTTTGTGCTGGTCGATATGGTGACCTAGGGTTGAGTTGAGGTTGATGGTGACTTAAGGTTGGGCGATACCCCTTTTGTTGTGGAGGTGTTAGACGTTATCCAAGAGGTTGGATGACATGGTTTCCTTTGTCCTTGTGTTGGACGATAGGGTGCTTCCTTTGATGGATGATAGGGTACCTTGGTGGACGATATGGTGAGTTCTTGAGGTTGGCCGATACCTTGCCCATGTGTTGGGCGATAGGGTGAGCTAAGCTTTGGTTGGCCGATATGTTTGTATACCTTGTTGAGCTATGTCGGACGATAGGCCTTGTTCTTGTGTTGGGCGACATAGTTCTGGTTGAGTTGGCCGATATGGTTGAGGTGGTTGATGGATGATGATGGGCGAGATAGACCTTCTTGTCTTGAGAGATATCCTCTTCCTCATGGAGGATGATAGACCTAAGCCTCTTGATGGTTGTTTGTGTTGACCGATAGGGCTAAGCATGGTGATGGCCGATAGCCATGTTGGGCGACACCCTTGGGTGGTGATGGCCGATAGCCATGTTGGACGACACCCTTGGGTGGTGATGGCCGATAGCCATGTTGGGCGACACCCTTGGGTGGTGATGGCCGATAGCCATGTTGGGAGACACCCTTGGGTGGTGATGGCCGATAGCCATGTTGGGCGACACCCTTGGGTGGTGATGGCCGATAGCCATGTTGGGCGACACCCTTGGGTGGTGATGGCCGATAGGGTTGGTGTATGTGTCGGCCGATAGGTCTAGGTGAGTTTTAGTGAGGGTCGTGAAGGGTTATAGTGAGGGTTAGGTGACCTTTTGGTGATGATCTCATGTGTAATGTAAATGGATGTATATGCTCAAACGATAATGATGCCTTGCAAACTATGATAATGCTAATGATAGTAACAATGATGATGATGGTAATTCCATAATGACAATAATGATGATGATCATAATAATGATGGCAATAATGATAGTAATGACATGCATGAATTAACCCTTGTGCTTAATTGCTAGTGAGAATGATGATAGTTTCACTAGTAGCTTGCATAATGATAAAAATGGTAATAATGATGATAGTGGATAGTAATAGTAATGATATTGGTAACAATAGTAGTTGACTTGTATACTCAACATAATTGTTATATAAAGTGAATACCTTGACTAATCCTGAGATAAGGGTAAGCATGATTATGGTATGATGTGCTTAACAAGCTTGATCATCAAATAGTGTAATGTTGATAAATAGATTATCTTGAATGATAACTCATGATAGTGAGCATATTCCTTATGTTGAATCTATGGTTATTGTGTATTCTAACCATGCAGGTGATGTGTAGCCATGAAAGGGCTATATGACATATGTGATGAGTAACATTACCTTGATATTTGTTCTATGAGATTATATATGTAATGTGTTGGTCCCATGATGATGATGTGAGCCTTGAGAGGCAGTGACAGTACATGATGAAGGATTGATATCCTATGTTATGTGATGATCCTTGATATGGATCTGGATGGTTGGCAAGAGGCCAAGTGGTAACATGTGATGCTGGATCTTTGTGATGGATCAGGTTGATGAGGTTTCAATAATAATATAATGTTCTTTATTTTCTGTTATATCTTGCATGATTATAACTTGGTTGAATCCTGCAATCCATCTAAAAGATACTAATTAATTATAGTGGAATTATATCATGTAGTTTGCCCTGGCCATAGATCCATCATCGTCAGGACTTGGTGATGGTGAACCAGGTTCTCCTACGGGTTAATCTGGAAGCACATATTGTTGAATATGTGTAGGTTGCTCCTAGCCTGAAAATGAGGAGGTAAGAGTGTAACTTCGGTTACAGACTCAGATATGTATATAGAGCATGGTGAACAGGCCCATGGCTCAGGATATGTGATGTGAGTAGCATGAATGCGTTCATGGCTCAGAGCATGGTGAACAGGCCTGTGGCTCTGTCTTACTAGCGCCGAGACCTGTACCAAGGCGGGCTAGAGTGAGGGTAGCCTATGGAGTTGTCCCTGTGGCTTAGACCACTTCAGCATGTGACTACGGTCTTGCTTATGTTGTACTCGTGTACTGACCACAAGGTGGGAGGTCGTGGAGTCCGGCTCTTCCTTTGACCTTGTATGGCACTGGATTTAGGCTTCGCAGCCAAAGGTTGGATTTGAACGGTACGTTTTAAATCCTCAGGGCATAATAATACGTAACACAACCATTTAGTATTTACTGTTTAAGATAAACACGAAATATTGGTTGAGGCCTTGTTTGTGTATTATCTCTGTTGTATCTTGCAGGTTATGTGATAATATGTCTGATCTTGATAAACAGCTTATGCGAAAATATATCTTGTTCTGATAATCATGTTACATAGTGATATATGCTATCTTGACAATCATGTTCCATTAAGAAATATTTGGATATATGCTTGTACAGCTGATTAGCTTGTCAGTAAGAATACCTATACCTTATATATATATCGATTGCTCTTGTTATACCTGTTATTAGATATCTGCTGTTATAGTCTATCTTGCTGAGATCCTGTAGTTGCGGTGGGGAGTTATGTTTCCCGCTGGGACAATTGTTCAATTGTCTCACCCCGCTGGTTTACACCCCTTTTTAGGTGGTCGAGGTAGATGTGGTCGTGGTCGTGGTGTTGCAGCCGAGCAGCTTGAGGAGCAGTAGAAGGCAAGCGTTGGACATGCTGCTATTTTGGATGTTTTGTAGTAGAGTCTAGAGTCATCCATGTACTCTCAGGTCCTTGGCAGTGTTTTGACGATGTTTCACGATGAGCGATCGATGATGTTTGCATATCCTGTTGATGGCCGGATATGGGCCTTTATGTATGTGAACAAGTGGTGAACTCATGTGATGGGGAGCAGCTGTTTCTGTAAGCTGTAGACACGTATCAGATCTCGTGTATGTGTATATATGACATGTTTCTGTGCAGGATGAGGACTGGAAAGTAATACGTTTCACAGTTTATCAGTTTTCCACAATCGGTTTTAATTATCCCGTGTTTTCATAATCTGTGGTTATGGAGATTTCCACATGTTTTCGCATAACACCTCATTATCTGTGTGATAATGGGATGTGTTGCCACAAGTTTTGGTATCAGAGCCTTAGGTTCGCTGAGTCTACATGGATTTAGGATTAGGTTGAGTTGTTCTTATGTGTGTCCAGGTTTTCTTACAATATCTTCTGCCCTCAGCGGAAGAAAAGTCAAGATGTCTGGAAACCATGAAGAACACTCTGCTGAGTACAGTGATGCTGCATCGGTTGATGGAGCAGATGGACAGGCACAGGAAGATCGGGTGCATGAGGTCCCCCAACCTAACCCAACCATACTTGAACATCCTGCCTACCAAAAGCTTATAGGACAGTTAATGGCTACGATGAATCTCATGGTTGAGCGATTACTAGTGCCTCCTCCGCGAGCACAGGTTCCCCATGGAGAAGCATTGGGTATTGGGAAGACCTTTGAGCGGCTTCGCCGAGTTGGAGCTTCGGATTATGCTGGAACGGCTGATCCAGCGGATGCAGATTTGTGGCTGACGAGTCTCGAGAAGACTTTCCGGATCCTTGAAATCCCCGAAGCAGACAAGGTAAAGCATGCTGTCTACCTTCTGAAAGGTAGTGCTGGTCACTGGTGGACCATCGAAGAAGAGAAGCGGCCTGGTGAGGTGATCTGTTGGGAAGTGTTTCGACGTGAGTTTGTCACCAGATACTTTCCGAAGACGTATCTGGACGAGAAGATCAGTCAGTTTGAGAAGTTGCGACAAGGAACGATGAACATCACCGAGTATGAAGCTAAGTTTATGGATCTGTTGAGGTTCTGTCCTCACATGGCGGCAACAGATGAGGAACAAATCAGACGTTTCAAGAAGGGTTTGAGTGCTGAGTTGACAACCCCGGTGTCTGCGTTGGAGAACCGAGAGCAGTTTGCTACGTTCGTGGAATCTGTTCGACGGATCGAGAGGACAGTACGAGAGAAAAGAGAGTCTATGTCTCTTAAAAGACCTGCCCAGTTTCAAGGATGAAGGTTTGGTGGCTTTAAGAAGCCCAAGTTTTCGGCACCGTCAGCGATGAGAAGTGTTGGTGTACCATCTCAGTGGTCTCTGAGTAAGGGAAGAGGTTATCTTTCTTCACCATCTAAGGTGCACAGTTCAGCTTCTGTGGCAGTGACAGGGCCAGCTAGGCCACGGTTGGAGGACAAGGCATGCCATCTTTGTGGACAAGTCGGGCATTTCAGGCTTAATTGCCCGAATAGAGATGTTGAAGTGACACAGCAGCCGAGACAGAGTTTCCAGAAGTCTGAGAGATCGCAGCCCAGTGGTAGCAGAGGTCGAGGACGCGGTCAGGCATCTCAAGCTGGATCGTCTGCTCAAGGAAGTAGAGGTCGTGGATAGCAAGCAACGACTCGATTCTATGCCATGAATCAGCCGGAGGCGATAGTCAACCCGCGAGTGGTGACAGGTCAGATGGAGTTATTTCATTCTGATATGTCTTCTTCTTGCTTTATATCTGTTCTGGTTGACCTGGGTGCTACACACTCTTTTATCACCTATAGTATGCTTGAAAACTGGCGTTTACCTGTTAGCTGTAAGAAGGATAGTTTGTTGTTAGAAACCCCTCTCAATGGTTCCTCTTTGCTTCGAGAAGAGTGTCCATCTTGTGTTTTGTCTTTCTCGGGACATCGTATTCAAGTGGATCTTATACCACTTGATATGCATAGTTTCGATGTTATCCTTGGGATGGATACCTTAGAGAAGTATAAGGTTGTCTTGGACTGTGGCTCCAAGCAGGCAGTGTTTGATATCACTGGAGAGAAGTGGACCTTCCAGGGAGATAGGAAGATCCTTCCGACGTGTTTGGTATCAACTATGGTGGTAGATAAGTTGTTACGACAAGGATGTGAGGCGTTCTTAGCTCACGTGGTGGATACCGTTGTGGTTAACAAGGTGAAAGGTCCTAGTCTCGAGGAGGTGTCAGTGGTTCGAGAGTTTGCATACGTGTTTCCAGAGGAGTTTCCTGGTGTTCCTCCACCCGAAAGATTGATTTTGAGATCAATCTGGTTCCTGGAACGCAGCCAGTTGCACAGTCAGCGTATAGGATGGCTCCAGCAGAGATGGCAGAGTTGAAGAAGCAGTTGCAAGAGTTTTTGGAGAAAGGTTTTATCTGACCGAGTACGTCGCCGTGGGGTGCTCCCGTGTTGTTCGTTAAGAAGAAGGATGGCTCGATGCAGTTGTGTATAGATTACCGACAGTTGAACAAAGTCACGATCAAGAATAAGTACCCGTTGCTGAGGATAGATGATCTGTTTGATCAATTGCGTGGTGCTACAGTGTTTTTGAAGATCGATCTACGGTCTGGATATCATCAGTTGAGGATTAAGGCGGATGACATACCAAAGTCAGCCTTCAGGACAAGGTATGGTCATTTCGAGTTCGTGGTTATGCCGTTTGGGTTAACCAATGCACCTGCTGCTTTCATGGATTCGATGAACAGAGTGTTCCGTCCGTTCTTAGATCAGTTTGTTGTAGTCTTTATAGATGACATCTTGATCTATAGTCGGGACAGGCTAGAGCATTAGCAACATCTTCGTCGAGCGTTGACTCTTCTTCGTCAACATCAGTTGTATGCCAAGTTCAGTAAGTGTGAGTTCTGGTTGGATGAAGTGACTTTCTTGGGTCATGTGATATCTGCTGAAGGAGTCAAAGTAGATCCGAAGAAGGTGGAATCCATTGCGGATTGGGAACATCCGAAGACGCCAACAGAGGTTTGTAGTTTCCTTGGGTTGGCAGGATACTATCGGAGGTTTATCAAGGACTTCAGTGTGATCGCTTTGCCAATGACGAAGTTGATCAGGAAGGATGTACCTTTTATTTGGGATGATCAGTGTGAGCGAGCTTTCCAGAGTCTGAAGGAGAAGCTGACCAGTGCTCCAGTGTTGATCTTACCAGAACCTGGGATAGGCTATGTTGTTTTCTGTGATGCGTCCAAGAAAGGTTTAGGTTGCGTGTTGATGCAGGAAGACCATGTGGTTTCTTTTGCCTCGCGACAACTCAAGAAAAATGAGGAGAATTATCCGACTCATGATTTGGAGTTGGCAGTAGTGGTTCATGCGCTAAAGATTTGGAGACACTATCTGTATGGGGAAGTGTGTCAGATCTTTACGGACCATTAGAATCTGAAGTACATCTTTATATAGCAAGAGTTGAACATGCGACATCGATGATGGATGGAGTTGATCAATGATTACGACTGCACTATCGAGTATCATCCTGGTAAGGCGAATGTAGTAGCTGATGCGCTTAGCAGAAAGTCTTCTTCTCTTTCTTCAAAGAAGGCACAGTTGAGTTCCCTAGTTTGCCATAGGTGAGATATGTTTGTTTCTCTGAGACAAATGAATGTTCAGATGGAAGTTTCTTGGTTGTCTGGTCTTTTCGCACAGATGCAAGTTAAGCCTACGTTGAGACAGCAGATCAAGGATGCACAGCAGACTGATGATGCAGTTCAGTTGATCAGATCAGAGTTCGGCAGCGACAAACGTGATGGGTTTGATGAGTCCAAGGATGGACTAGTTTGCTATCGTGATAGGATGGTGGTTCCATATGCGAATGATCTGAGGAAGTTGGTGCTTGAGGAAGCACATACGTCGATGTATGCGATGCATCCAGGTGTCCCTAAGATGTATCATAGTCTGAAGGACTTGTTTTGGTGGCCAAGTTTGAAGAGGGATGTAGCTGAGTTTGTGGCAAGATGTGCGGTGTGTCAGCAAGTGAAGGCTGCACATCAGAAGCCGGCAGGTACGTTGCAACCTTTGCCGATACCGCAGTGGAAATGGGATCATATAACCATGGATTTCATAGTTGGTCTACCCCGGACAACTAGTAATCATGATTCCATTTGGGTGATAGTGGACAGATTGACTAAGTCTGCCCATTTCCTACCAGTGAAGACGACGTACACAGCTGAGAAGCTAGCTCGAGTATATGTGGATGAGATAGTACATTTGTATGGTGTGCCAGCGACGATAGTTTCAGACAGAGGTCCTCAGTTCACCAGTCATTTTTGGGAACAGTTGCACAAGGCATTGGGAACGCAGTTAAGGTTCAGTACATCTTTTCACCCGCAGACAGATGGACAGTCTGAGAGGACTATTCAGATTTTGGAAGATCTTCTTTGAGCTTGTGTTCTGCAGTTTCTAGGCAACTGGGATGTACATCTGAGTTTGATAGAGTTTGCCTATAACAATAGTTATCAGCGGAGTATTGACATGGCTCCTTATGAAGCTTTGTATGGAAGGAAGTGCAGATCTCCTTTGTGTTGGTACGAATCAGGTGAGTATCAGCTTTTGGGTCCTGAGTTAGTTCAACAGATGACCGATAAGATCAAAGTGATACAACAACAGTTGAAAGTGGCACATGACAGACAAAAGTCGTATGTAGATAATCGTCGACGACCTTTGGAATTCCAGGTAGGAGACAAAGTGTATCTCAAAGTCTCATCATGGAAAGGTGTGCTAAGGTTTGTACGGAAGGGTAAGTTAGCTCCCAGGTATATGGGGCCTTACTCAGTCAGAGAACGTATTGGCAAGGTAGCTTATGAGTTAGAGTTGCCTCTAGAGTTGCACAGGTTGCATCCAGTGTTTCATGTCAATATGCTGAAGAAAAGTCATCCAGATTCAGGTACAGTGATACAGCCAGTTGAGGTTGAGCTTGATGCAGATGTGACCTATGAGGAAGGTCCTGTGGCGATCCTTGATAGAAGGATCAAGAAGCTGAAGAGGAAGGACCTAGTTCTTGTGAAGGTTCTTTGGCAACGTCATGGCGTTGAGGAAGCCACGTGGGAGCTTGAGGAAGAGATGAGGAGGAAGTATCCCTCGCTTTTCTCTTCGGATTTCGGGGACAAAATCCCTTAAAGGGGGTTAGATTGTAAGGACCCTGACCTGCGTTTAGGGTTTACCCTATTTGTTTTACTTAACCTTAGTGGTTTGATGCTTGCTAATCGCCTTTGAGTGGTGATTAGGGTTTTTGTTGTGCTTTGTTGAGAGTTCAAGGGGCTACTTGCAAATAACCCAAGTCTAGGGTTTTGTGTGCAAGTTTGCCATCTTGTGAGATGTTTTCCCCTCTTTGCTTCCTCTAGGGTTGGGAGGAAGGCTTGGGCTTGTTGTTTAAGTTCTCTGGGCCTGAAATGAGCTTGTTTGGGCCTTGAGGTGCTTTGTCTGGGCTTGCTTGAGCCTTGTGTCGGCCAAGTGAAGCTTGTTTCGCCCAAGGTGTTGTGTGTGTCACCCTAGGTTGGTTTGTGTCAACCTAGAGGTGGTGTGTTGCCCAGCAGAGCTGCTAGTTGTGTCGCCCATGTTGCTTGGTCCAGCCTTGACCATGTTTGGTGGACACTTGGTGCATGGCTTGGACAAGTGTCTCTTGGTGTGCTAGTGTGTTGTCTTGAACCCTAGGACAAGTGTCCCTTGGGTGGAGGACACTTAGCATGGTTGTACCTTGGTTTCTCCTCCCCTTCTTCCTATATATGTGGCTCTTTCCTTTGCCTTAGTTTCCTTTGCTCTTTTGGTCTCCCCTCCACCTTGAGTGCACGACACTCCTCTCCTTCCTTGCTGTGTTGGCTGATACACTCTCTTGGAGTTGAAGTGGTGGCCGATACACTCTCTTGGATCAGCTTTGGTGGACGACATCCTTTGGAGCTTGAAGTGCATCTTCTTCCTTGGAGCTTGGAGCTTAAGGCGGGTTGCATAGCTTCTAACCCTAACTCCTTTACCTTTAGCTATGTTCTTGTTGCTTGTTAATAGCTTAGCTTAGTTCCTTGCTTTTGTACCTTGCTTGTGTACCTTTTGGTGGCCGATCCTTCTCTAGAGTTTAATGGTTCCTTTGTGCACCTTGTTTTCTAGGGTTTAGGGTTTCCTTGTGTTGGAGGTTGAAGATGACCCATGTTGGGCGATATCCTCCCTTGCCTTGAGGATGGGCGATATCCTCCCTTGGTTTTGGGTGTGTTGGGTGACACCCTTGTTCTTATGTTGGGCGACATAGTGGGGTTCTTTGTGCTGGTCGATATGGTGACCTAGGGTTGAGTTGAGGTTGATGGTGACTTAAGGTAGGGCGATACCCCTTTTGTTGTGGAGGTGTTGGACGTTATCCATGAGGTTGGACGACATGGTTTCCTTTGTCCTTGTGTTGGATGATAGGGTGCTTCCTTTGATGGACGATAGGGTACCTTGGTGGATGATATGGTGAGTTCTTGAGGTTGGTCGATACCCTGCCCATGTGTTGGGCGATAGGGTGAGCTAAGCTTTGGTTGGCCGATATGTTTGTATACCTTGTTGAGCTATGTCGGACGATAGGCCTTGTTCTTGTGTTGGGCGACATAGTTGTGGTTGAGTTGGCCGATATGGTTGAGGTGGTTGATGGATGATGATGGGCGAGATAGACCTTCTTGTGTTGAGAGATATCCTCTTCCTCATGGAGGACGATAGACCTAAGCCTCTTGATGGTTGTTTGTGTTGACCGATAGGGCTAAGCATGGTGATGGCCGATAGCCATGTTGGGCGACACCCTTGGGTGGTGATGGCCGATAGGCATGTTGGGCGACACCCTTGGGTGGTGATGGCCGATATCCATGTTGGGTGACACCCTTGGGTGGTGATGGTCGATAGCCATGTTGGGCGACACCCTTGGGTGGTGATGGCCGATAGCCATGTTGGGTGACACCCTTGGATGGTGATGGCCGATAGGGTTGGTGTATGTGTTAGCCGATAGGTCTAGGTGAGTTTTAGTGAGGGTCGTGAAGGGTTATAGTGAGGGTTAGGTGACCTTATGGTGATGATCTCATGTGTTATGTAAATGGATGTATATGCTCAAACGATAATGATGCCTTGCAAACTATGATAATGCTAATTATAGTAACAATGATGATGATGGTAATTGCATAATGACAATAATGATGATGATCATAATAATGATGGCAATAACGATAGTAATGACATGCATGAATTAATCCTTGTGCTTAATTGCTAGTGAGAATGATGATAGTTACACTAGTAGCTTGCATAATGATAAAAATGGTAATAATGATGATAGTGGATAGTAATAGTAATGATATTGGTAACAATAGTAGTTGACTTGTATACTCAACATAATTGTTATATAAAGTGAATACCTTGACTAATCCTGAGATAAGGGTAAGCATGATTATGGTATGATGTGCTTAACAAGCTTGATCATCAAATAGTGTAATGTTGATAAATATATTATCTTGAATGATAACTCATGATAGTGAGCATATTCCTTATGTTGAATCTATGGTTATTGTGTATTCTAACCATGCAGGTGATGTGTAGCCATGAAAGGGCTATATGACATATGTGATGAGTAACATTACCTTGATATTTGTTCTATGAGATTATATATGTAATGTGTTGGTCCCATGATGATGATGTGAGCCTTGAGAGGCAGTGACAGTACATGATGAAGGATTGATATCCTATGTTATGTGATGATCCTTGATATGGATCTGGATGGTTGGCAAGAGGCCAAGTGGTAACATGTGATGCTAGATCTTTGTGATGGATCAGGTTGATGAGGTTTCAATAATAATATAATGTTCTTTATTTTTTGTTATATCTTGCATGATTATAACTTGGTTGAATCCTGAAATCCATCTAAATGATACTAATTAATTATAGTGGAATTATATCATGTAGTTTGCCCTGGCCATAGATCCATCATCGTCAGGACTTGGCGATGGTGAAACAGGTTCTCCTACGGGTTAATCTGGAAGCGCATATTGTTGAATATGTGTAGGTTGCTCCTAGCCTGAAAATGAGGAGGTAAGAGTGTAACTTCTGTTACAGACTTAGATATGTATATAGAGTATGGTGAACAGGCCCATGGCTCAGGATATGTGATGTGAGTAGCATGAATGCGTTCATGGCTCAGAGCACGGTGAACAGGCCCGTGGCTCTATCTTACTAGTGCCGAGACATGTACCAAGGCGGGCTAGAGTGAGGGTAGCCTATGGAGCTGTCCCTGTGGCTTAGACCACTTCAGCATGTGACTACGGTCATGCTTATGTTGTACTCGTGTACTGACCACGAGGTGGGAGGTCGTGGAGTCCGGCTCTTCCTTTGACCTTGTATGGCACTGGATTTAGGCTTCGCAGCCAAAGGTTGGATTTGAACGATACGGTTCAAATCCTCAGGGCATAATAATACGTAACACATCCGTTTAGTATTTACTGTTTAAGATAAACACGAAATATTGGTTGAGGCCTTGTTTGTGTATTATCTCTGTTGTATCTTGCAGGTTATGTGATAATATGTCTGATCTTGATAAACAGCTTATGCGACAATATATCTTGTTCTGATAATCATGTTACATAGTGATATATGCTATCTTGACAATCATGTTCCATTAAGAAATATTTGGATATATGCTTGTACAGCTGATTAGCTTGTCGGTAAGAATAACTATACCTTATATATATATCGATTGCTCTTGTTATACCTTTTATTAGATATCTGCTGTTATAGTCTATCTTGCTGAGATCCTGTAGTTGCAGTGGGGAGTTATGTTTCCCGCTGGGACAATTGTTCAATTGTCTCACCCCGCTGGTTTACACCCCTTTTTAGGTGGTCGAGGTAGACGTGGTCGTGGTCGTGGTGTTGCGGCCGATCAGCTTGAGGAGCAGTAGAAGGCAAGCGTTGGACATGCTGCTGTTTTGGATGTTTTGTAGTAGAGTCTAGAGTCATCCCTGTACTCTCAGGTCCTTGGCAGTGTTTTGACGATGTTTCACGATGAGCGATCGATGATGTTTGCATATCCTGCTGATGGCCGGATATGGGCCTTTATGTATGTGAACAGGTGGTGAACTCATGTGATGGATGAGCAGCTGTTTCTGTAAGCTGTAGACACGTATCAGATCTCGTGTATGTGTATATATGACATGTTTCTATGCAGGATGAGGACTGGAAAGTAATAAGTTTCACAGTTTATCAGTTTTCCGTAATCGGTTTTAATTATCCCGTGTTTTCATAATCTGTGGTTATGGAGATTTCCGCACGTTTTTGCGTAACACCTCGTTATCTGTGTGATAATGGGATGTGTTGCCACACTGACGACAAGCAAAGTAAACATATTCCTTCGGCTATCTAGCGACTCCTGACAGTGCATGGAAAAGGGAGCAGAAAGCACCAACATGAACTACACATGAAAAAGTAGAAAGAAACACTTCAGCAGTGCACAAGCAACACATGATGCTTTGGTGATGCACAAGCAGTGTACGTGTCAGTTGTAAATAGTTTCAATTGGCTAAGGTAGATCACAAGACGAGATGTGGTTGAGGAGTCGGAGGGGGCAAGTGACAAGTTAGAAAGTCTGGAATAGGAGAGATGATGTGATGATGGGAAGAAGCAAAGAGTAAAAGTGGGTTCGAGGATGTAGACTACCGATAGATTTTTGATATGAGGAGTCCATTAGGGAAGGGGGAGGGATCATGGAGGCAAGTAGTTCATTGGAATAGGAGGGCCAAATCACCGAGGAGACGAGTTTGTTGGGAGAGGGGGTCGGGTCGCTACAGTGAGGAGTCAGTTGGGTGAGGTGAGGAGTTGATGATGGAGCCTTGAAGGTGAAGGGATCTCACACGATCAAGGTGTCCTTAATGAAGGGAGTGGGAGCGACCGTTATGTATTAACTTGTGAAATTGTGAAACGTGGTTAAGATTTGTATATTATTACATATAGAGTTCTGAGGCCTGGTATTGAGAGGAATTGTCTTTCCTTTCTTACATCTCAAATATATACAATTTTTATTTGTGTTTACATCTTTTATAAACTAAAGAACTTCTAAAAATTTGGGTTATGCTTTTTTTTATTATATTTTCATTTTTATTATTTATTATATTTATAGATAGAACACATACATGCACATCACAAGTGAATATAAAATTAAACATATTTAATTTTGAAGTATTATGTGCATATATATAGTATGTGTATACTAGAATAATTTATGGGGTTGTTTGTATAATGAAGTTGCTCCTTTACGTATTCACTGGTTTTAAGATTGATATTACTTCTCTCTTTTACTAAATCAATTGCAACTGTCAATTCCTTCCTTCCATGCTGGCAAGCAGTAGCTAAAGCATCCTCCCTCCAATTTCTCTATATCCCCCTCCAATTTCTCTATATCCCCCCTCCAATTTCCCTATACTAATCACCTAATAGTACTCATTGTTTTAAAAGTAATAGTAACTTAATTTTGTCAATGACATGCCTCTTTGTAATATGTCTATGAGGAATTCAACATAAGAAGGGATCTTTGGAATTAAATCCACAATTGAATGTTTGTTATATGATCCTCAAACCTAAATGGATTGTTTTCAACTCATCTTATGGGCCATGTGTTACAAAGTCTTTCCTTAGAGATTCAATACATGCATCAACTTCAACATTATCAACAAGTACATCTTCTTTCTCTCTTTTGAAGTCAAATAAGAGTTTTAGGTCAATCCTCAAAGTCATAAACCTATATGTTTCTCAAGGATTCATCTTGGTTGGATATATCTTGTTGATCAACCTAATGTTGCAGCATAAAGGCATTGGTAACCATTGCATCCACCTTATAATAGAGTCGATGAATGGCGTCCTTTAGAATTTTCCCTTGTTATATGGAAATCATCATTTCACTTTGTTTGGGTTCAAGCAAAATTCACTACATGGGATTCCTAGTTGGAGTTGAACTAAGGTGACTCGCATTGGACCAATATGTTTTTGTGAATGGTGAGGAGACACCTTTTATGTCAGATGACGAAGTTCCCCTCTCACAACAAGTTACCTAAATTGTAGTAGGGAAATTTTTATCACTAGAGTGTCCTCTCACAATACGTGAGCCAACATAAGTATGTTGTAATGACCCATCTTCATCTTAACCATCTAATTAGGGTTTATTTAGATGATTACATGCTTAACCAGATTCATTGTTTAAGCTTGATCAATGATTTCTAATTATGATGTTTTATACCTAACTCGAAACTCTAAGCATGATTTTATTTTGAATAATTATGGTTTGAGAAGTGTGAACCCTTGTTAGGAAAAATTAATATTTTTATAGCATGTGATTATAGAATTTGATAAATATATTGGTGTAGTAAATGATTTCGTTAGAGAGTTTATTTACTTAAGTTGTTTTAGTCTATTTACTTACATTGTTATAGTCTACTAGTAAAATGGGCCTATTGTGTCTTGGTCCATTATGGCTTGTCTTATGTCTATATGCTTCCCCTAATCCTATATATAGGAAAGGGGGCTGCCTCCTATCAACAAGAAAAAACCAACATGTTGGGGATTTCCCCACTCATATCATTTTCTACATGGTGTCAAAGTAGACTTTCCTATGCACCCCAATCCTAAGAGAGAGAGAGAGAGATCCAAAGGAGAGAAGCATCTTGTTGTGGGTGGCCGCAGTCGCTAGGCGTTGCTAAGCTTCCCATAGGGATTTTCCATCCATGCTTCTTCTTAGAGTCATCTCTGTGTGTCGTCTCCATCTTCAATAACAAAAAAACATCCTCTTTGAAGTTGTTGCTACAAGATCTACATGGGCCAACATGCCATCATCATGATTTTCTACCTTTAGAGCTACCTGATCTATTCTACTTGCCATTTTCATCAATATTGTTGTAGATCTACATTGTCGTCATCTATACCTTTGTCAATATGAACCATTGTCATCTATCCTTGCCATGCAACAGTGTGTCATTGCTTACATGTGTGTTTGTGAATATTTTCTTCGTCTGTGATTTCGTTCACAAAATCTACACACGACGACATGGTGTGTCATTTCTTTACTAGGTGTGTTGTTTGCACTATGACACGACGTGTCACCTAAAGAGATAGTGAATCACTTGTGTTTTTCCCTGAGATTGTATCAACTAACATGACATGTCACTCTACGACACAGCCTATCGCCTACTTCTTGCTAACACTGAGTTCTACTAGTGCATCTATTGAAGTACTACACTGCATGTCTCTTCACAAACATGGCGTGTCTACTGCTACTGATGCTGCATTTTGGCATGTTACATCATATACAATGGTGCTATAACATGGAGGAGGTTTCTATACATGGTGAGTCCCTTCTTTATCTTTATTAGCAACAATTATCTTCCTTTTTCAACACTTCTATTTATCTTTTGTTGTTAATCCCCCACCCTTTCCAGACCTACATACCTTATTGCCTACCTCCTCAATACTTGTACTTCCCCTCATACACATATTATTTCTAATGATAATAAGATCCTATGATTTTTGACCTAGTCCTAAAAGAAATTTGGTTCGTAAAAAGATTTATTTATTTTTATATCCAGATCTATGTAATCGGGTCATGTTGCACCTTGACTCGAGTTGTCGGTTATGCCCTCCACATACTTGCCTACATAGCCCTTGACTCTACCATTGTTTTTTACTTTCCATCCCAAACACTCTCTTGACTCTTTTTGTGGTTAGCTTGAGGGGGAGAATAGAGCATGATAAGTATAAGGAAGATGTGAGATAGAGAAGAAATGAAGGAAGAAGAAGAAGACTTTAATTCTATTTCTATATGGATCTTCGTGCCACTTTTACTTTCGATATATAGATCTTCATGTTTCTTTGTGGTGTTATTTTTGCTTCTATATGGATCCTTATGCTACAATTTGGTGATTTGTTTGCTTCTATGTGGATCCTTCTACTGTTATGTGAACTCTTCATGCAATTTTTGTTGTTGTGTTTTCCTTTTGCTATGAGGATCTTTCTATTACCTCTTATTCATCATCATCTCAATTGCTGCTATGGTCTTATATACTTCACTTTTGCTATTTTTTGATTATTTTTCTATCTAGTGATGTCACTGTTGCTACTTGTGCTATTATTTTTACATTTTACTTGCTACTTTGTGAGTTTGCACTACTGTTTTCCGTGTTCTATTTGCACATTGACTCTTTGTAAGTGTCTTGCATAGATCGACTATGACTGTAACCCAACACTCTATGGATTTTTAAGTTTGCTGTAAGGATGGAAATTATATGATGAGATAATGATAGTACCTTTGGTGACTTACATGCTATTATGGAGCTTCATTCTTTTCTACTACTATTGTTCATCTTGGAGACATTTTGTTGCTTCCTACTTCAAACACTGGTCTTTTATCTAACTACATCATCTATAGTCTACTATTGTGTTCCAGCACTCTCTAGATTTGTGTGCCTTGAGCATGTTAACTCTTTTCTTATTCATGCCTTGTATGCACATTATCTACTACTTCTTATGTTTCGAAACACTCTGCCCTATTTGATGATGCATACTCGTTGATGTTTAGTTCGCTCGAGATGCTACGTCATATTGATCAAGAAGCTCCTGCTACATGCCTTTGTACTCGCTTTTGGATTATCTGTTTGAGGGGAAGTATTTAAGTACTTGAGTGTTTATTGTAACATTGACAGGGAGAAATTCTTGTATGGGCTTGGTTATCTTTTTTTCCTATTTAGTTTGTCTGTCTGTTTACAAGATGACTTGGGATTCTTCCAAGCTCCAGCTTTAGGGGAGTGTGAGAGAGTCTATTTACTTAAGTTGTTTTAGTCTATTTACTTAAGTTGTTTTAGTCAATTTGTAATATGGGCCTAGTTGTGTCTTGGCCCATTAGGGTTTGTCTTGTGTTTGTATTCCCCGCTGATCCTATATATAGGAAAGGGGGCATGCCTCCTATCAATAAGGAAAAACCAACAAGTTGGGGATTTCCCCACTCATATTGTTTTCTAAAATATTTAGTATTTAACTTCTAACTCTAATTTGTTTGAAATGTGGATATAGTTTGTATAACCCCCAAAAAAAGGGTTTTTGCAAAATTTCATATTTTTCATATGTTGTTTGGGTATGTTTATCAGGCAATATGCCACCTAAGATAAACTCAAAAACCCTAGAAGTTCAGTATTCAGATGAGTATAAGTGGTAAAACATTAACTTGTATATATTCTTGTATATGTGAAAAATGCTCAATTTTCAGGTAGCACATGTTAGCCTCCCAGCATTTACTACCACATTCATTGATCTCCCACCTACTCCCACTCCATTTCCACCATCCATTACCTCAAAACCCTAGTTTTCTAGGGTTTATCCTACATCCATTCAACCTTCCATACCATCCAACCATTAAGGAGAGAGGAGGATGAGCTCTCACTGCTGGAGGTGAAGAAGAGAAGGACTTCTATGAGATCCTATGGTTGTTCTCTCTTCTACTCCTTCTTCTATTTCCCCTTTTTGTTCCATGAGTATGTAAGCCCCTCTAGGTTTACTATTTGGCGTTAAAATGTGACATGCTACCATGTTTAGGGGAAATAACTTGTAAACTATATTATTTCATTTGTGAATAATTGTCTTCTACTTTTATCTCATTTCACATAATTTTTCTTGTTGTTTGTGCTTTAAAACATGGATTATCTTGTGATTTGTGCTTGAAGCCACCTAGATCCAGGAGAAAATGCCATATATGTAGCTCCCTTCATAGATCCTATTCCAGCCCTACCTAATTAGTAGTTTAGGACAATTTTTGAGCATCTATCTTGTTGTTTGGTTTAACAATCTAAATGAGCAAGTGTAATTTTCATGTTATAAACCCCAACCCAGGTTCCAGTCTCATTACCAAAAATGTCCCACACTTCCCATTAATTTCTTAAAACCTTAAGTGTTATCTTAGCTAGTTTTTACTTTCTTAGTTAGTTCATTTCCTTGTTCATCCTATTTTAATTTGCATGGGATAGTTAATGCTCTCTTGTAGTTGGTTGTGTTTGTTCTTACTAGTCTCTTTCTTTCTTTGTTTATTAGAATTACTTGTCTAGGGTTAAAATACGATCTATGTTTTGCTTCCCTTTAATTTCGTGTTTAACCATCTTAGTGTAACCAAACCAAACCCAAGTTAAACCCTTCAACCCTAGAATCTACATTAGGAACTTAGCTTAAATGAACATAGCTATAGTACCCTTTATCTCCCTAGGGTTCGATATCGGCTTGCCACTTTAATCAAAGATGTGTATATATGTATTGTCCTCTAGATTGTTCATCAAGGAGATGTGTATGAGTTTGGGGTTGATCAGAACATGGTCAGTCAGGTGCTTGAGGCAGTAGCCACCCATTTGTAGTAATTGATGTTGGGGTGGGTGGTCTAGGCAAGACACTTTCAAGGAGCAATTTGCCTTGCAATAAAAAGGTCCATTAGCCTTAGCATGATGAAAAAAGAGTCATGTACGAGTTTGGGGATGATCGTCATGCCAATATTCCTTTATGAATTACTCTTAGAATGACTTTGTTTTGAGAAAAATGACTAAATTTATTACTCAGTAGCCATACTCCATCTACATGAGGATGGATACAAGCCATTAGGCCATTCAACAATCGAACACAAGGTCATCAAATCATTGAAAATAAGGTGGATATATTGTTCTCTAACTACCGCTGCATGTGAGATAGCTAGGTCAACACCTTAGCCACCTTCTAGCAACCCAATGCGAAGACCAGCCACTGGTTGCCCAAATCTGGGCCCTACACCAGGATCTTGATGATGTAGTACAATGTGATGGAGAGTAAGAGAAGCGTTAAACAGTTGTTGAACAAAAGCACCTAGAATCCACTCACATGCAGTGAGGCCTAGGGGGAAGGGGAGCTCACTATAGGCTTGCCCCCCTCCTCCAAGCCAAAGAGTCGAGGATGGGAAAACCCTAACAAGCGACTGACACTCTTAGAATGTCTTAGAATTTTTAATCAGGGTTTAAATGACTAAACCCTTGTTTTGATGATGACTAAACCATTCCACTTTTTTGTGTATAATGATTCTACTTGAGTGGTATCAAATTAGACAAGACACACTCCAAATGCCTAAACTTGCACATAGAAATCAAGTCATACATTCATAAAGATCAAGATTGAAGAATGTGTAGTTTTCTCCTTAGATCTTTGATGTAAATCACTTGTAATGATTGTATGACTCGTAATAGAGTCTATTAGGATGAATTTATATGCACTTGGGATGGTCTTGAAAACCCCAAAATATCATGTATAATTGGTTTATTACGCCAAGGTATAACTCAGCCAACTGCACTGCTCCCAAGGCTTTCTACAACCTTTTGTAGGAGGAATTGGTAAATCGACTGACCAGAAAATGACCCAAACAACAAGGATTTTTGACTAAGTTTCCCAAAAGGAAACTTGAATGACAGTATTGTAGCATCTCTATCAACTGAGTTTTCTAAAAGGTATCTAAAATGGCAGTACTATAGCATCTCTATCAGCTGAGTTTTCCCAAAACATAACTCAAATGAAAACACCATAGAAGCCACTTTCTATAGTAAAATATAGTCGTTCGAGTGGTGAAACAAGGTGAAAATATTTGTTGGACACCCTAATAACGACTAAAATTCATCCTAAATGGTTCTAATGGCTAGGCGGCTTCATCAACTATAAATAGGACCTTGTGTTCTTCATCCCATGGTTAATCAAGAACTATAAAGGCTCCTATACTATAGTTGAGAGAGATTTGACCCCAAAGAGCCTCCATCCACTCATGAGCTTAATCACTTGCTACATACATTAAAGGGAGTAGGAAATTTGTAAGAGAGTTAGTCCTACATATATATCTTGTGTGGGTCTCACATCCTCCACCTCTCAATCTCTCTTTGTACCATGAATATGAAGATTCTCTCTCTTGTCTAAGAGAGGTGAAGAAGAAGGGAAGGATTCCCTTGGAAAAAGCTTCTCTTTGGTGATGGCAAAGTCAAAGGTAGAAGATCCAAGTCAAGAGTAGGTAAACTCTTAAAGATGGAAGTTTTGTTACAAGAGTGGGTAAGTCCTTGGAGAAGGCTGAAGACTTGTTGCAAGAGTAGGTAAGTCTTTGGTAAGGTGTAAGACTCTTGGTCATGGATAGATAAGTCTTTTATAAGGTTGTTGGCTCCCCTGAACTTAAAGGGGATGCTAGGTACCCTTTTGTGACATCCCGCTATCATACAGACAACGAAATGCCACACGAAAATGTGCGGAACCTCCATAAACCACTTATTACCAAAAACATGGGTTAATTAAAACCGATTGCGGAAAGTAGATAATAAAGAAACTATTACATCCATATCCTTATCCTGCAAGGAAACATGTTATATAAATATACATAAAGCTTGATATATGTCCACAGCTCATAGGACCCAACTGTCCCATAGGCACAAGAAGTCCACCACTTGTTTATATACAGAATAGGCCATATCAGGCCAACAACAAGATAAACAAACTACATCAACTATACATCATGAAACATCATCAAAACACCTCCAAGGACCTGAGAGTACAGAATGATTCTAGGACTCTATTACAAAACTACCAAAACAGCAGCAAATCCATATCTTGCCTCCTACTATTCTTCTTGCTGCTCGATCGCAAACACGACCACCACCACGTCTAGCATGATCACCTAAAAAGGTTTAAAACCAGTGGGGTGAGACGCACAGTCCCTGTGAGAAACATAACTCCCCGTCGAACTATAAAACTTCAGGAAAGCTAGAACAGATAAAGCAGATAACTGATATAAGAAGCTCATATATGCAGCCTATTGAACAAAACTAACTTTATTAACAAACTTACCAAGATATCTAAGAGGCGTATAACCATATATTTCTTATGGAACTTGATTGACAAGACAAGTTATAAAAGAACTTATCATAAGATATGAGGAACGTGTAATTAACTGCAAGATATAACTAAGGCAACTATACAAGCAAGGCCTCAACCAATGTTCCGTGTTTTGCCCTAAGCAATATATACTATACGGCTGGGTTACAATTTATTATGCCCTGAGGAAGTGAGTCGTACCTCTCAAGTCCAACATTTGGCTACGAAGCCCGAAACCGGTGCCATACAAGGTCAATGGAAGAGCCAGACTCCATGACCTCACCTCCTCGTGGTCAGTGCATGATATCTAAAGCAGGACTACAATCTCTTACTTAAGTGGCCTCAACCATAGGGTCAGCTCCGCAGGCTACCCTTTTCTCTAGCCCGCCTTGGTACAAGTCTCGGCACTAGCATACCTTGAGCCACAGGCCTATTCACCATGCTACTGATCCATGAACGCATTCATGCTCTACCACACTGAGCCATGTGCCTGTTCACCATGCTCTAATCATACTGAGTCTACAACCAAAGTTGTACTCTAATCCTCCTATTTTTGGCTAGGAGGAACCCCACATATTCAACAATATGCGCTCCAGGTAATCCCGCAGGATAAACTTGTTTCACCATCACCAACTACTGACGATGATGGATCTATGCCCAGTGCAAACTACATGAAATGTTCATCTGTAATCAATTAGTATATTTTAAGTGAATTTTTGAGGCAACTAGGTTATAAAACATAAACAACATTGTGTCACACCATTACTGTCATTATCATATTGCCATGGGATCTCAATCCCTCATCACATAATGCCTCTGCCCCTCAAGGCTTCATCATCATACCTCATCATGGGCTATAAATCCCTTATCTCATCATCAAAGGATAACACCTCAATTAGGCACTCAACCTTTATCAGGTCACCAAGTGCATGTTATCTCATCAACAAGGAACATCATTATTCTGTGTCATACAAAACACATACACCTCATAGCTCTTACATGGCTATGAATTCATTTGATAACACTTGCATGGTTAGTATGCATATCAATAGAGATAACTTGATCACCCAATACAAATCTTTAGAGAACATATCATGATTATCATGTCATTAAGATTTAAGTTGCATAAGATTGGAACAACATCCATTATTATGAACACAACCATGATCTTATCATCTTACTTTATCATCAACCTTAAATAACCATCATATCACATCATCATAGATAAGGGTTCAAGAAAACAAGTTCCCCAACTTAGGGTTATCGGGTTAGGTGCATCCCTCACCAAAGGTGTTGCCTACCCTCACTAAAAGGATCTCGAGTAGAGCACCATCCCTCACCCAAATGATATCGGTCACCACCAAAACCCTAGGGCACCAAGACGCATATGGGGAAACCAGCATATCGTGCAACCATGTACAGGAGGATATCAGGCAGCCATGTTCAAGAGTGTATTGGGAAACACTAACACCATATCGGCCAAGAACCTATATCGCCCGCTAGGGTTAGGGTTTTCCATGTCGGACAATCACCAAAACCATATCTCCCAAGGCACACCACTGCCATCCATCAAGCGTCATCATGGGCAGCCCATCATGGCGCCCAAAGAGATCCCATATCACCCAAGGTAGCCCTATCGTCCAAGCTAGGGTTTGGGACTCTTTATCAGTTAAGGCATCATATTGCCCATCAGGGTTAGAAAGTTCATATCGGTCAAACACTATATCGCCCATCCAGGGTTACATCAACCAAGACCCCATATAGAGCAACACCATGTCGGCCAAGGGTTGAAGCTCACCTCACAACTCAAGGAAGGATGGGTGTTGTTCAACCAACAAGGCATGGCCTAACCATGTCACCCATGGCCCTCAAGAAGGGATGTCAACCAAGAACCATATCGTCCAAGGCATATCACCCAACTACATCTTGGGTAAAGGTCCCTATCGGTCAAGAGGTCAACAAGGTGTTCACCTAGCATATCACCCAAGCTCAACCCTAGAAGAGGGATATCGAGCAGAACACAACTTAGGGTATCGTGCAAGGGTTCAAAGGCCATGATGGGTTGGTCATCTTCAACCTCAAGACTGCCACCAAGAAGCCCTAAAAGATCAAGAGATTTGGCTCACCTCTCAACAACTAAGTGAGAGAGGGGTTTTGCACAACTTCCATCACCTATCGGGTAGTAAGGAGGTCCATCACCATATCGACCATCCAACCCAAAACTTCACTCACCATTGAATTGGGAAACCCTAGGCTCACCTCTCAACAACTAAGTGAGAGAGGGGTTTTTCCCAAAGAACTCCACATACAATGGTTCGACCAACCCAAGGCAACCACTCAACAAGGTCTAGGGTACATCTATGGAAACCTTATAACCATTAAAGCAAGAAAACATAGCTAGAAGATAACATGGCCGAAACATATAGCAAAGCAACATGATAAAGAAGTAGTATAGTAGGGTTAGGAGTTATGTAACCCGCCTCAAGCTCTAAAGCTCCAAGCTCCAAGGCACCACCTTTGGCCAACACAAAGAAGAACAACTTATAACCACCATGGCCGAAGAGAAGGGATAAGAAGAACAAGAAGGTGCCAAGGAAAGGGAGAGATACTTACCACAAGGGAAGGAAAGGGATAAGATATCAAGGTGTGTCGCCCAAAATAACACCAGCTGTATCGACCACCACTTGCTCCTTTCTTCTCCTAGCTCGGCCACCAAAGGAAGGGAAGCAACTAAAGGAACCAAAGAGACCTAGCAAGCAAGGGGGGATCGTTTATATACTTAGGGATGAAGGGGAAGAGCAAGGAAAGGTGGCACCCACCCCTAACACACTTGTCCAAGGATTGTTCCACATGCTAGCACCCCAAAAACACACGCCCATGAGTTCCCACCCACTTAGAAAAGAAACAACCACTTGTCCAAAGAAGGTGACACAAACGAGGCTAGGAGAGGGGTGTGTGTGTTGCCCAAGATGGCAACCCAACATACCATGGCTGATACACCTCCTTGCTTGATACAACCAACACTCCCTCGGCCGATCCACCAAGGTCCAACTCGATATCAAGCCTCAACAAGGCTCAACAAAGCTCAAAAAAGCCCAAAGCTACTCAAGCAAAGAGCCCAACCCATTCTCTCAACCCTAGAGGATGCAAGGAGAGAGAAAGACATCTCTCAAGGTGACAAACTTGCACACCAACCCTAAAACTTAGGTAATTTGTAAGTTGCACCTCCACCTCTCAACAAAGAACAAACAAACCTTAATCACAACTTTAGGTGATTAGCAAGCATCTAAACATAGGGTTTAAGCAAAGCAAATAGGGTAAGCCCAAAATGGAGGTCAGGGTCCTTACACCTTTGTTGGGAAATTTGGGTGACAAATAAGGCAGCAAAATAAAAATTTAAATGCACATTTTTCAAAAAATCAAGAACATGTCAACAACAATGTATCTAGGAAGAAAGATTTGCAAGGTCACACCTTCTCCTGGAAAAGTTCAGCGACATTACCCTTGCAATCGTACCGTGCTTCTTCTCCAAAAAGTAACATGCTTCTTCTTCAGCAACACCACTCAAACAGCCGTCAGTAATGGCCTCCTGATCTGGTACCACGAACATCATTTGATGGTGTCCTCCTAGCGGGAAAAACTCCATGCCTCTAGAGGTGGTCCACACAGACCATCAGGAACTCCATGTTGCTCTCCTAGATCCAATACGAAGCGGTTGTCCCTTTGAACATCAGTGTACTAGCACCGATTCTCTCTCCCACAATTGTCTCTCCCTTCTTATCCCTCCCTTTATCTGGTAGGATTTGCTCAGACTCTCTATTGGTTACCATAACCAGAAAGGAAAAAAATGTCAGAGCTAATTAATGTATCTGTGAAGCCCCCAGTGCCTCTTTATTTATAGGAGAGGCTAGGGTCAGGCTTCCCGATATGTGTGGAAGTTGAAGAGACAAAATTCACAAATTTTTTGGAAATTTCGAGTGGAAAACCAGTCAGTCACACACCCAACTAGATATTCGTGTGTGAACCAATCATTTTGCATAGTGAACTAGTCTGTTTGTGTAGTTTCCTGTTCTAAATCAAATTGGTAATCAATTCTTGGTTAATGCTAAACATGACATCAACATCAATCCTTGTTCCAATCAAATTGGCCATTGAACCGGGCAACCCAGATGGTGCATGGTCGGTTCACATTGTGAAATAGTTAGTTCACATTGTGAAATAATAAATTCATAAGTGAAATGGTTGTTTCACTGTCCATATAGGTAAAGTTCAACCAATATCCATTCCAATTGACCTGATACTCTAACTGATCAGTTCAACACTTGAACCGGTTGGTTCATTGTCCAGTCAGTAAATTTTGAACCTCAGTTGTTCAAATGTATACCTAAACACCTTTAGTAATCAATATAAACACCATTCATGAATAAACTCATATTCCAAGTGTATCTTATGTGTGTGACCCTATAGGTCCAAAATTACATCTAGGAACACATCATTGCTACCCAAAAAATTCGAAAATTTAGAGAACAACTTCAACCTATAATCTATTATAAGTGTTACCATGATTGTATAGTTCCTTTATCTCTGATATCCGGATTGAACCGAGGCGTGAAATCATCATCTTATTCAACTTTCAATCCATGTTTCTTGATCTAGAGCAGACTATCTAAGATGCATGTGCGTTCACATATCACATATTGAATCATATGAGTATGGCCATACATTTTTCAGTCTCGCTTATCAAGAGGCCCTGGATATTAATCTCATGTATGAGGGACAAATTCCATGTACATCACTCACACTCAATCCCCATGTGTGATAATGCACCTGAGCATCACCTTTATTGCAACACTTACTCAAATTCATGGTGGATGATGTCAAATACATGAACGACATGTGATGAATTTAGGTCTAAGAACCACATCACCACTATCACTAAGAGAGTTGATTATGACTACCATTCCATGGTCTTCATGTATCACTCTCATGGTGGGTCTGTCTGATACACTGTTGTCTAACAGGTATAAGTGTGCTTGACTTGATATCACATATCATGACTAATGAAATGTTGTCATTAGTCAACACACACTATAGTTTTATGTATTACTATTGTCTATTTTGCTTCCACAATAATATCCTAATAGGGACATAACAATAATGTATGCATTGTTATCATACATATGATCTAATTGTCCAGGTCATCAACTTGAAGACGTATGTCATCCAGTAACGTCATTCTTTAGCCATCTAATATGTATGTTTCATCATCTCATGAGTGAGACAAACATAATAGATGAAATTACCTTTATTACTATGAAATCAAGTATCTAATGCCACATTCCAATCATCATATGATTAGATATCTGGGCATCGATACCAATAGACTACCACTTTTACTTAGAGCCAATCACCCATGAAACCTATTCCAAGTGATCTTAACATGTCCATCATGTTTCTGTTGTGCAAGTGCTTCTATAGCGGGTCAGCGGTATTTGCTTCTAGTCAGTATTTTGCAAGTTTTACATCTCCTCACTGTACGACAAATTGTATGAGATGGAAGTGTTGTAATATGCTATCTGAGATTCCCAACCTATCCAGTATCTCCATTATTGTCACAATATCTCTACTATGTCATCAATGGTTTAGAACATCCCATAAGTTCATCTATATGAACTTCTTGATCTATACAGTATCCTTTGTCATTATCATAATACCAAGATACTCAACTTCTATTGTAGAATTAAACAACTGTTTCTAGCTCAGAACCCTTTCCATCTTACAACTCTCATTTTGAGGTTATAAATTTTTTTTGATTGCGATCTATTTTGTCATTTTAGAAGATTGCATCGGTGTAATCCCTTATACCCAACTCATCCTTATTACCATAACCAAGGAACTAATCCTTTTAGGGATTCTCAAGTACTTAAGGATGTTCTTGTGGCATTATGGTGACCTTCACTAGTATCTGATAGATATCATGTCATCATATCCAATACGTACAAGATTGCTAGATAAGTAGATATCCTCTTGTCATGTCCAATACATATGAGATAACATGATGATTACTTTGCATACATGATAGATCCAATTGTGAATACATATGTCATCTTACTTGTGTTTCCCCATTCTTCACAAGAATCGGATACTAGGTTCTTGAGAGACTAACTCCATGCAACATGGACAAGTTTTCACTTATTGATTCATGCATGTTGAACCCCTTCAGTATCATGCCAACGTTTGTATTCTTACTTAGGTCAAGAAGCTTTCTAGATCTATCTCTATAGATCTCAATTCCTATTCCATAGGATGCTTCACCTAAACCTTTCATGGAGAAGGTACTTTCATAGCTAGGTTTTTAACATTTGAAGTATAAGGATGTTACTCACCATCATTATGTGAAATATAAATATGCTCCCACTAAATCTTTTCTAATCACAGATTTCATCTTCATTTTGACTGGAGTCAAACTCTTTGACTGTCTTGTCAAATTGAAGATTCCATCTCTAAGATGCTTGCTTCAATCCAAAGATTGACCTATGTAGCTTATAGACTTTATTATCATGACATGGATTTATAAAACCTTCAGTTGTGTCAACTACACATCCTCTACAAAATTCCCATTAGGAATACATTTTTAACATCCATATGCCAAATCTCATAGTCATATTAAACTGCAACAACAAGGATTATCTTGATGGATGTAACCATGGCAACTGTTAAAACATTTCATCATGCTCAACACCTTGAACTTGTTTGAAACTTTTTGCAACCAATATACACTTACATTTTCGTCTTCTTCTTGGAGACCTAATTGCATCCTATGGGTTTTACGCCTTCATGTGGATCCACCAATGTAATGACCCATTTTCAAATTAGTCATCTAATTAGGGTTTACCTTATTGATTGCATGCTTAACCAGGATGGTCATTATTTAAACCTTGATTAATTATGGTATTTAAGTTTTCATGTTTTAAATATAATGAAAATCTTTAATAATACTTTGATTCACATAATTAGGTTTAAGAATTGAAAACCCTAATCGGCGAAAAATTAGGGTTTGATGGCATATGAATACAAAATTTGATAAGTATAGTAGTGTACGACATGATTTTTAGTATATTATATACATCTCTAATTTAGTTAAAATTTGGATACAATTTGGATAACTCAAATGTGAGCACTCTTAAAAACTATCAATATTTTTAAATATTTCTATGATCTGTTTGTCGGTCGAGTTTTTCTAGGACAAACTCAGGTGACCATGTATTCAAATTGAAATATAATAGTGTCATAATTGAATTTTATCTTTTTATTAGTGCATATGATTGATCTAAAATTTTGAATATAGTTGGGAAACCCTATTATAGACATCCTGATAAATGTTGGTAATTTTTAGATGATATTTGATCTCTACAGAGAAGGGTGCCAGTCGAGTTTGTAACTCGACCGACCATGTTGCAGACTGCAATATAGCAATGTAGTATTTGATTTTATTTATTTAATGAAAATTTTAAATGATCTAAAAAATTTACTTGAGATCTAAAACTTAATGATAAACAACATATTAATTTCTATTAATTTTTGGAGGAATTTTGACCTCTGAAGTAAATGATTTACAGTAACATTTTAATGACAGAAAATTCAACTGAAATAAGAGAAAGTATAGTGAGGGGCCAATGTGCAAATTACCCAAGCACCTCAATTTATCTATATGATTAACCTAAAAAACTAGGAACTATCATAATTAGTGATTCAACCCAAATAAACAAAATTATAGAGAGAGGGGGAGGGATAGTTAGGGTTTGAGAGGAGAAAGTGGTGGAATTGCTGATCTAGGGTTTTGCTATGCTAGATATGATGAAATCAAGTAAGTTTAGCTTCTTTGCATAGACATTCATGATGATTCTTATCTCACATGTCAAGATCACGTCCCTCCTCTGATTTTTTTTTGAAATCACATCAAATCACTCCCTTTTCTAATTCTTTCTCTTCTAATCTCCATTTCTAGGGATTCCGAGTTGAGAGGAGGAAGAAATGGGTTCAATTGCTAGAGTTCAATTAGATTTATAGAAATTCAGAGTTTGACCTACAATTTTAAGGTATTTTTCACCTTATCTAAGTTTTTTTTAATCCTACCTAAGCTTTGTATTCATGTTGAAAGCCTAATTCTATCTGGCTAAGATAATCAGAAACCTTGCTTGTATTTGTATGTGATTGGGTATTGATTTGAAAAGATATTTGGGAATCAAATTCTACTAATTTTAGATCATTTCTCATTGATTAGAACTTTCTTAGTTCTTGATATATTTATTGAGGATCCATGGAGAATCATATGGATAGATTACTATGCTATTTCATGTGAATATTGCATAAAAACTAGGTCAATGGTTGATATGCTTAGGAATTTAACTGACATGTATATGAAAGATCTAGAGGTGGGGTGAATAGAGATTTTTGGATAATTTAAAGTTAATTGAAACAATTAAAGCACTGAACCAAAGAAGGATGGGGGAATAATGAAGACACTTCAGTTTAGAATGGTTCCAACCTTTGAATCAAAGGTTGTCAGTCCACTACCCAATTGTTTCCAATTGAGATTTTGAAAGTGATTTATTTTATTACCTAGCAAGGATGTTACATAAAATACAATCACCTTCCACTCGAAGTAGCCTTCACCTGAAGTAGCCTCAACCCCCTTGAAGCAGCCTTCTTAAAGTAACCATGAGCAATCCTTAGAGCAGCCTTCACCACATTGAAGTAGCTCCACCACCTTGAGATAGCCTTCACCTAGAAGTAGCTCCAACCCCCTTTGAACCAACCTTCTTGAAGTAATCGCAAGCACTCCTTGGATCAGCCTTCACTTTTTGAAGTAACACCAAGAAACCTCCTTTCAACAACCTCCAATCCTAGGAGTAGTCAAGGAGAACAAAATACAATATATAAGAGATAGATTGGAAGAAAGAATATACTTATCCAATGAAGTACAACACGTTGATCCTATATCAAGCATTTAGATCTCCTATACACTTAGGATGGACATGGCTATATGTGGTGGCAAGGATATTGTAACTATAGGACACAACTCTAGAGTACAAGGATGAAGATGGCAAGTGAATTCTAGCTTTGTTTCTCTCAATAGTGGATGCTCAAGTGTAGCTTAGGTATTTTGTATGAAAGTGATGTTTTGGGTGTCCTAAGGCCTCTATTATTTATAGGAATGGTTTACAAGTGACTAGGGATGTTGTAGGGATTTTCTAGAGTGTTTTAAGTGCTTATCTAGCCATTAGGTGTACATTAGTTGGCTAGCAATTGCTAATTTGTTCATGCTGGAAAAGAACAATCCAGAACCCTGCTCTGTCAATAATTTGGTCGACCAAACTGTGTCTCGATCGAGATTTTCTTCGACTGAGCCTGGGTTTAAGGCAAAAGTGATGCAACATCTATTTTCAACTCCCAACTACCAACCACTTAGTCTAACGGTCACAAGCTTTAGACTGAAGCTTACTCGGTTGAAATTATTTTTGACTGAAGACTATTTTAGAGAAAAAAAATGTGTAAGTTGTTGAACAATGCTCTCAAATTCGACCGAGGTGGTTCTTGGTCGACAAGAAATTCAACCGAGAGTGTCTCGATCAACAAGTTATTTAACCGGGGGTGTCCCTATTCTAGACTTTTGAATCACCTACTAAGTGTGTGTTTCAATGTGTGTTGGTGACTATATCTTTGGGGGAAGCTTAATAAAGGGTTATAAGTGGGTAGGGAAGATCTAATGCTTGATTTACATGATTTCTAAGTACTTGTACATTATATTTTTGTACAAGTGTTTATATTTGAGTACAATCATGAACATTTATACAATTAATCACATTTGATCTACAATTTGCATTGATCTTCATTTTCCCTCTTAGTAGGATTTCCTTATTTATTTGAACCTTGAAATGCTCAGATAACATGTTAGATCCACAAGTGTGAAATGTTTTTCATCATCAAACCAAAGGGTATATTAATGTCCAATTTATCCAACAATCTCCTCCCTTGAAGATGACAAATATTTCTAAAATATAATCAAAATTATTCAAATGAGATGAGTTTCATACCTGAGATGAAGAACATATTCTTGTTTTCATAAAATGTGTGCTAATTATTCCAAAAGAGATATGGAACAAAGTATCCATCTCTTTAAGGAATATAACATCAATTAATGTTTAGCCCAGAGAGCATGAAACTCATTTATTTGGTTTTATATTATTTCTCCCCCTTTTTCATTTCAAAAAGATAGCCATATAAACATTTTACTCCCCATTAATGGGACACTCCCCCTTAATTGATTGCTTCAAAAAGAATGTCAAATTTAGCCACAATTTAAAAACCAATATTAATTTCTCAATCATTTTCAAGGGATGTAAAGCCCTGAAATGATATGAGATTCCTTTAGGCTCATGGTGGGATCAATGAATGTTATTAATTTCTCAACCACTTGTAAGGGATGTTAAGCCGTAAATTGATATGAGATTCCTTTAGGATCATAGTGGAACCAATAAATATATCTCTAAATAAATACAAGGGATGTTAAGCCCTAATTGGTGTAGAGAATTCAATTAAGATCAAGATATACATTATCAAGAATTTTGTGAGTTTCCTCTTAATCTCATAACAAAATGAGCTTAAAGATACTAAGATATTTCAAATCATAACCTTCTTTAAAATCAATTTATTAAGTAAGACTGTGAGTCAATTTTTTTATAAGAAATCTTGTTTCTTGCACTATTAAAAAAGTTCTCTTATTATAAGTATTTAACATGATGACAACTTACAAATTTAATATACCAATGTTGGGTGCAAGTGAATGATTTTATTAACATATAAGCATTTTTTCAGGCTTATTTTCGGTCGACCATGACTTCGACCGGGGTGCCCCACGGTCAAACTCTTTTTTGGCCGAGAGGCATTTCTTCGGATTTCCCATTAATGTAGCTTTTTTTAGTATGAGCCAATATATAATATTTTATTGACATAAGTGACCAGTCGATTTCTATTTGTATGCATATTCAATCTTATTTCAAGTCATAGATTTCACTTTTAATGGTCCTTTTATTTTTACATCCATTTGAAGAGTTTGATATCCTTATGACCTCAAGTCTAACCCATTAATACATGAGTCATATCAAAGTTTATTCCCTTTCATTATATCCAAGCTTTATTTATTTCATAATGTCCACTTAGTTCCAATTGAGTGTTTTCTTTTGGTTCTAGGAGTTTTAAGCTCATATAGAAGTTGTCCAATAATCAACTCCTATTAGGACATGAGTTTTCTAGATATAATCATCATTTATTCTTTATTTCTCTAATATGTAGACTTATAAATCCTATATTCTTTTCTAGATGTGTAATATTCCAAGATGAATCCTTTTTGTGTCTTAAGATTGAATTCATCTTTTCTTGAAGAGAATACAACAGTCCACATATAGATAAGATTCAATTTAGTTCTAGCAAAATTTTAGTTTTGAAAATAGATCTTACTTTTGCTTGCCATAAATCTTAAATTTATCAAAAGAAAGTTCAAGTAATGATTATATTCTAGGAAACTTTCTTGCGTGAACAATCTTTCCATTCCATAAACAACACATTATTTTTCTTTTTTAACAACAACTTTAATGTTTTCCTATGAATCATAACCATTGTTATTCTTTTGCACATAGAAAATTTGAGAATTTTGCAACATTACCTATGCCATTAGTTTCACCTTTGAAGCTTTCTCCAAATGTGACCTTATTTCCATGTGCATAGAAGTCTACTCATTTTCGATCATATTTGGGGCAATGTTTATAGACCTGCAAATTATAAAGTTTTGGTCCCCATATAGTGGTCATTTTGGTTAGGATCATTTATTAAGACTTTTTGGAATAGCTAATTGGAAAGAGTTTAACTAGATTGTTTATAGTCACAAGTTTATTGATAATCTCTTTATAGAATGATACTCGGTCGACAATTTGTTTGGCCGAATGATATTTTGGTCGAAATATTGTGTCAGTTAGAGAATTTTCCACAAAATACATTTTTATAGAACCACTCTTGGTTGACTATCTTTTTGATTGAAGAGAGTCTCGGTCGAGGACTTTGTTTACCGGTAGGGTTTCTGTGTGTTGTATCAATTTTAAGTAAAGGATGTCTTTATTTCTAATCAATACAAAGATATGCAAGTTAAATCTTTGTTTAGTTGTGATATGACAATTTTGATTTTCAAATTAAGTTTTAGGTCAAATCTCAAGTAAGTGTTCCACATTTCTAAGGTTGAGGTTTTGGAAACCAAACTAGATCCTTATCCTTATTTTTCTTATAAGACCATGAAAATGAATAATGATCAAGACATAAACAATAATGACAACAGATGAAATCATCTTCATTTCTCTTTTTAACATTGTAGTCATGAGTTGTATTGTTTTTAGGTACATATGTGACTTTGTCTTTGGTTTCTTGAGTCTTTTTAGGTCTAGGTCTATGGTATGATTTATCATTGGGCACATAATCTAGGCCTCTCCTCTCAATTTAGTTAGATGAGTCCTTTAGGATTTTATCAAGAATGTCTTTGTTTTTCAAGCTACTAATATCCTTTTGCAGCTTAGCAATTTCATCCATTCTCTTTTTAATGTCTAATTTTTCTTGATCTAGATTAGAAAACATACTATCTCTTTCTTTAACAATAGCATCATAATTCGAATGAGTACATAGAATATGTTGAGTTTGAAGATCATTTATCTTGGAAAGCAATTCAACCTTTTCTTGGCAAAGAAAATTATTGTTAGTTTCTAGAGAAAGAAACTTAATATTGCAATCATTTATAGATGATTTCAAAGTAGATTTTTCAGAAATCAGACTTTCCTTTTCAAAAGTAAGATTGTTCAATTTAGCATACAATCTTCATTGGTTTTTGTAAGCCTTTTTAATTTATTTTTACAATCAACATATTTATCATATAATTCTTCAATACTGGTGACTAACTCTTCTTTAGATAAATCAAGAAGATTTACCTCATTTTCTTCTTCAATTGTTGTTGCAATGAAACATCTTACTGTGTCTTCTTTGGTCATGATACATTCCACTTCCTCCTCACTCTTACTATCATCGCTTGAGTCATCCCAAGCTGCTTTGTAGGCTTTTTCTTTCTTCTAGAGAGAATATTTCTTTCCCTTCTTGACTATGGGACACTCATTTTTTAAATTTCCCTTCTTACCACATTCAAAGCACCTAAGGGAAGAAGAAGAAGCAGAAGAATTTTTGTTAGTTATAAACCTTCTATATTGCTTACCATTTACAATGAGTGCCTCTTCTTCACTATCTTCTCCACTTGTTTCATTGCTTTCTTTAGTTGATGCCCTAAAAGCAATGTCCTTCCTTTTATCCTTCTTGTTTTTAGCTTACAATCTTTATTCTCCTTCAAGAGTTACCTCATGAGTCTCTAGATTGCCAATGATCTGCTCCATCCTCATTGTAGTGAGATCATGAGCTTCTTCAATGGATGTCAACTTTGGCTTGTATCTTGGAGGTAACGATCTAAGAATTTTGGATACTTGATCTTATTCACTTATGTATTTGCCTAATGCACTTAAGTTGTTAATAAAGGAAGAAAATCTTGCATACATTTCACTAATAGATTCATTAGGTAGCATACGAAATTGTTCAAACTTTTGTTTAAGCATATTAATTTTGGTATTTTTAACTTGGGTAGTTCCTTCATGTATTATGGAGAGTCTATGCCATATATCATAAGTTGTATCACATGAAGATATTCAATTAAACTCACTTACATAAATAGAACAATATAAAATGCTTATCACCTTTGCATTTAATTGAACTTGTTTTACCGTATTTGAATCTCATGTTGCATATTCTGTCATGGGAAGTACATAGGGTGTAGATACCATCCTCCAAAGGTCCAATCTTATTCCTTGGAAGTAAAATTTCATCCTTCTCTTCCAATAAGTGTAGTTTCTTACAGCAAAGGGTGGTGGTCGGCTCACGTAGCTTTCTTCAAAGTTTTGGTTGTGAAGTACACCGTCCCCCATTCTTCAAGACCTATTATGGCTCCTTGAAGACCTGCTCTGATACCAATTGAAAAATCTAGAGGGGGTGAATAGAGCGTTTTGGATAATTTAAAGTTAATTGAAACAATTAAAGCACTCAACCAAAGTAGGAGGAGGAATAAGGAAGACACTTCGGTTTAGAGTGGTTCCAACCTTTGAATAAAAAGGTTGTCAGTTGACTACCCAATTGTTTGCATTTGGGATTTTGAAAGTGATTTATGTTATTACCTCGCAAGGACGTTACATAAAATACAATCACCTTCCACTCGAAGTAGCCTCAACCCCCTTTGAAGTAGCCTTCTTGAAGTAACCACGAGAAATCCTTGGAGCAGCCTTCACCACCATGAAGTAGCTCCACCACCTTAAGATAGCCTTCACCTAGAAGTATCTCCAACCTCCTTTCAAGCAGCCTTCTTGAAGTAATCTCAAGAACTCCTTGGAGCAGCCTTCACTTATTGAAGTAGCACCAAGCAACTGTTGGGTTTTGTGGAGAAAAATGTGTGGCGGAAGCAACAAAATTCCACTCAACCCGTAACATGATCTCTTCGACAACAGCGTATTTGTAAGGAGTGTTTGCGGGATATACCTTATCGCGGAGCAAGTCCGGCGATGTCCCGCTGCACGACGGTGCAACGCTGCTGACCTACACAGACGGAACTTCTCTCCCGTTCGTTGTCGTAGGAAGATCCGGTGGTGCTCCTGTGCGATGATGTACGTCACTCGTAACGCGCACGGATGGTCATCGATGTCCTCTGAACGCAAGCATCTCAGCGTCTACGTCTCTACTTCGTCCACACGGATGGACTGGAACTCCACGTCGTGCTTCCTAAGTCGGCGGAAAGGAGTCGTATCTGTGTGGCAGTGTGCTAGCGACGCGTTGCTTTCCTTTTTCTTCTAAGGACGGTGATGGCTAGGTTTACGTATATGAGCGTAAACTAAAAGCATCTCTTGATCTCTTATATAGATTGGTCGTCAATCCTCCTTTAAATAGGATACGAAGGGAAGTAGGGTTTCCTAAACCCATCGGTAAATAGAAATGTTGTGTTAATTTAACGCTCGTGGATTAATTAGAATATTCTGGAATTCATTAATAAAAAAATAATCACATTAATTGATTAATAAATATTAGACTCCATGCAATCACTTGGGATGGATCTATGAGCATATATACCAACAGAAACCTCCTTTCAATAGCCTCCAACCCTAGGAGTAGTCAAGGAGAACAAAATACAATATAGAAGAAATAGATTGGAAGAAAAAAATTACTTATCCAATGAAGTACAGTGATTTGATCCTATATCAAGCGTTTAGATCTATGATCCACTTAGGATGGACATGGCTATATGTGGTGGATAAGAGATTGTAATTGTAGGAAACAACTCTAGAGCACAAGGATGAAGATGGCAAGTGAATTCTAGCTTTGTTGCTCTCAATAGTGGACACTCAAGTGTAGATTAGGTATTGTGTATGCAAGTGATGATTTGGGTGTCCTAATGCCTTTTATATTTATAGGAATGGTTTACAAGTGATTAGGGATGTTGTAGGGAGTGTCTAGAGTGTTCTTAGTGCTTAACTAGCCATTAGGTGTACATTAGTTGGCTAGCAATTGCTAATTTGTTTGTTCTTGAAAAGAACAATCTAGAACCCTGCTCGGTCGACAATTTGGTCGATTGAACTGTGTCTCGGTTGAGAATTTCTTTGACCGAGCCTGGGTTTGAGGCAAAAGTGTCGTAACGTCTATTTCCAACTCCTAACTACCAACCACTTAGTCTAACAGTCACAAGCTTTAGACCGATCTTACCCGATTGAAATTATTTTAGACCGAAGATTATTTTCGAGCACAATTGTGTAAGTTGTTGACCAGTGCTCTCAAGTTCAACTGAGGTGGTTCTCGGTTGACAGGAACTTTGATCGATAGTGTCTCGATTAACAAGTTCTTTGACCGAGGTGTCCCTGACTTTTGAATCACCTACTAAGTGTGTGTTTCAATGTGTGTTGGTGACTCTAACTTTGGGGGAAACCTATCTAAGGGTTATAAGTGGGTAGGGAAGATATAACGCTTGATGTACATGATGTCTAAGTACGTGTACATTATATTTTTGTACAAGTGTTTACATTTGAGTACAATCATGAACATGTGTACAATTAATAACATTTGATCTACAATTTGCATTGATCCTCATTTTCCCTCTTAGTAGGAATTCCTTATTTGTTTGAACCCTGAAATGATCAAATAACATGTTAGATCCACAAGTGTGAAATGTTTGTCATCATCAAAATAAGGGTATACTAATGTCCAATTTAGCCAAAAATATAGAATCATATTTGAATTGTATTAGAATGAATTATAAAAGTGTTTTGTTGAGTCTTACTAAATTTGAACATGATATATACATAAGGATCAGTTGAGGTGGAGATATTCCCTGTTTAGGGTTTGGGTTGAGGGATTGAATCAAATGAGATAATGATTCAATTTATACTTATGATTGATGAATGAAATATGCAAAAAAGTAAGCTATGGTTTCCATGTTGTGAATAAGCTTAATGAACCTTTTTGCACAATGATGAGTTTATTGAATGATATAATTCTTATGTTGTGTTGATATAATGATGACTTCTTGAAAACCCTAGAAGTTTAGTGTTAAGATGAGTGAGTGATAGAGCTAGATCTTGTATATAATGTTGTTAATGTGATGAAATGCTTGTGTAAGCATTAATATTTCAATTGAATATCATGAGTCTTACTAATATGATCTAAGCCTAATGCATCTATTTTAGTATGATTTATGAAATGATTAGTAGCCCTCACATGAATGTGGGTCCTTTTATACAAGCTACATAACAATGAGTCATGAAAAATGATTAGAGATTATGGTGTAAGAAGATGTAACATAAACCATTTTTTAAAGTTAAAGTGAGAGGTATAATAAAGAATGATCATTGTTGATTATGGGAATGTCATTAGAAATCAATGACATGGTACAATTATCTAAATATGAGAAATGATATGAAGAAAAATGTACTGAATGGTTATGGCAAGTTAAAGATGAAACTAATAAAGTTATTATGATGAAGTCTTTAATCTTTTATTTTAATTACATGTGGCTTAACCCAAATTGAATGAAGTATACTAAAAATGGACTTTGTTGGATGTCAATGAGAAGATAAGTATTGTATATCAAGTGAATTAAGAATTCTTGGTTCTAATAATGTACTGAACATGAGATGAAAAAAGTTCAGACTAATGAATATGAAATGAAGGAAAAAGATGAGAATTAGTAGATGAATCTAAGAACCTAACTCTAACCCTAAAATGATGAGTTATATGATGCTAATGAATAAAGATCTCAAATGATGGATTAATGATGTACATAATTGTAGTTGAACTCAATTAAAAGATGAGGTTTTAGCATCTGAATTGATTTACAAGAATGTATTCTTGGATTATGATTATTTGATGGAATAGTTTTACTCTGAGGGTGAACCTTTTTATGGACTCCAAATGATATTCAACATGTGTTGATTAGTAACCCCAACTGAAGTATGTGAAATAAAATAAGAAGAGAATTAAGTTTATTATGCTTGTTAATGCATGGAATGTATTTGCATCTACCAAAATTGGATGGAAGTATTATATATCATATGATAAATCTATTCTAAGTATGATGAATGATAGAAGATATTTATATGATTTTAGTGTTGCTAGTTCTTATGTCTCTATGAATATTTTGTTGAGCACTATGATATAGAATGAACTGATAAGAAATATGTTGAGATTGAATTTAACATGCACTAATCATATTTGAGAAACCCCGATGAGGGTAAATGTTGCATAATGAGATTATGTCTAGGGATGAAAGCCCACTAATGATGATAAAACCCTAATGGGGTAAATGTTGGACAATGAGATTATGTCTTGAATTGAAAGCTCACTGATGATGAATGTTATGAGATTGTGTGGAAATTTAAAGAATTATATGTGTTACAAATTACATATTTTTGTTCTTCTTAGTTTAGTCATTGTCTTTCTTGATAAGATTAATCTATTTAATGTTATTCTTGTTACGCAAGAATACACAAATATGATATATTATGTTTTCAATTCTTTTAATATGAATAAAAGAGATCATAACAAGTAAAATGATGAAACAACTAGTTAGTTGCCCTGAACACCGTGAGTTTCCCCCGAGGACCACATTGAGGAAACAAAATGAATCTCCTTATAGTAATCGATGAATTATGAGGAGGATTTTTAGAGTGTGGATCCACACCTTAAAGGTTATACCACCAAGATTTAGGAGTGAGTCGTATGGAGTGGTTGTAGCCCTAAATCCTTGCTGTGAAAGTCTATGTCCATGAGGAATAGACTCTGTTGAAATGAAATATGTAAAATGATGTGATTGTGATATATTGTTTTGTTGGTTCCTATCTCGTTTACCCAAGATGAGGACGTCAGCCTCTTTAGGAAACCCTGAGGTTGCCATGGTCTATTGTTGATATCTTAGGGTGGCCGACTATACCCTAAGATAGTGAGGTACAAGCCAAGTAATTTCATGTCAAATGAATAAAAAATGACAAGTTGTGTAGAATGTGATTTGCTTGTTTGTTGCATTCCTTGTACTGCTAGTTGATGATTTACCATAGTTGAATATGTTCTTGTTGTAAAAAGTAATAATGCTATTATAGAGATTATCTATTTCATATTCTGATTTGTCTCGTTAACAAGTAGTAAATATTGGGATTTATATCCACTCTGAGTATAATTTGGATTGCTTATAATTTGATAGTATTGTTTGGTAGGCATGCCTTATGTGTACTTTATCTTCAAGACTACATGATGTGTACCTGGTCCAGCTGGTGGAGGGTCACAACGATAATGTTATTGTTATGTATTGATTCAAAATGCTTAAAACTTGACTTATTACTCATGCAAAAGGGTTGTTAATCTGAGTTAAGAAGTATCTGTTGATTTGTTCATAGACATGCTCTAAAAGATGTTTTTAAAGTTATGATTGGTTTACGTGATTACCTTATCTGTTTGATTAGATTACCATTGTAAACTAGATTTTCCTTATGCTATAATTATTTGCTAAAATTTTCAATATCTACAAGTTTTTTTAATGCTCATTATACTTAATCTGATGTTGATGCATGTACTCATCTTGAGTGGGAGGTATCCACTCACTAAGGCTTTATATGAGTCTCATGAGGTTGTTTCAAATGTTTTTAGGTATAATGCTATCCAGTGGAGAGATCATGACAAATAATATATAAATAGAATAATCTAGATAGATTACATTGTTCATGTACACTCTCTTTCTCAGGATGGATAGCATACAAAGTTTGTTGATTCATGTACATGTTTCTCTTGGAAACTGAACTGCACATGATCCATAAGATTGGATTTTCATTTTTCTAGAGTTGAATGTGATATACATTATCTTACTGTGAGGTTCTTGATGTGACATTGGTTAAAGAAAATTATGAATAAAGAAAAAGGAAAAATTTATATGTGTTTTTTGTATATTGTGTTTATCATCTTTTTCAACAATGAAGTGTTTTGTTGCTTAATTGAAAATTATGTTTAGGATTTCTCTCTAATGGTTGATATTTATGCTAATCAAAAGAGAGGTCCTGACAATGTGGTATCAGAGTCTAGGTTATATTAGTCTACATGTACAATAGGATCTATGAAAAATGATGATGTGGATGTTGAACATAACCTGAAAGTTGTGTATAATGACTGAACTCAATATCCAAATACTTTGGTCAAGTATTTGGGTATTGAGATAAGTTAGTATGGAACTACCGATTGTACTTCTTGTGGATGCCCTGGCCAAGTATCCAGATGAACAGAGTTAGGTAGTATCATAAGTTGCATGATAAAAAAAAATAAGAATGGTGGTAAAATGGTGAAATAGAAAAGGATTTTATAATTCAATAAGGAACCAATGGCAAATAGGAAATTTCATATAAGAAAGATGAAAGCCTAATGGATTATGAAGAAAATCTCTAATGAGTTTGAATCTGAGTATGAAATCTAAAATTGTGAGAAAAAACTATGAACTAATATGCACACTAAATGATTTTCTTTATGAAGGAATTTGATGAATGTGGATGATAATATAGAATGAGTCATAATCTTGATCCATGAGATACATAATCAAATTTAAAAAAAAAATGAAAAGTGTTGTGAATCAAATCTTGATAAATGATGTATTACTAAGTTTTTTAAGTAAACATTTGTAATACATAAGGAGAGATATGATGATGAAAAGGGATAAAATATCCATCTAATGTTAAGAAACATATGAGATTCCAATGTAAAAGATCTAAAAAGAAAGAAAATGACGTCATATGAAAGAAATATAAAATGGAAATTATTCTAGCTTGATGCCGAGAGGGATGAACAATTAGATGATATGATATTCTTCCAAAACTTTTTGTGGATTTTGGGACAAAATCCTAAATGGAGGGGATAATTTGTAATGACATGTTTTCAAATTAGTCATCAAAATAGGGTTTACTTGATTGATTGTATGCTTAAATAGGTTGGTCATTGTTTAAAGCTTGATTAATGATGGTATTTAAGTTTTGATGTTTTAAATATAATGAAAAGATTTAATCATACTCTAATTCACATAATTAGGTTTGAGAATTGAAAACCCTAATCGGCCAAAATTAGGATTTGATGGCGTATGAATACAAAATTTAATAAGTATATTGGTATACTAAATGGTTTTTAGTATTTTATATAAAATTCTAATTTAGTTGGAATTGGTGTATGACTTGGATAACTTAAACATAAGCACGCTTGAAAAATATCATAATTTTTAAATATTTGTATGATCTGTTTGTTGGTCGAGATTGCCCAGGACAAACTCAGTCAGCCAGTTACTCAAGTTGAAATATAATAGTGTGGTAATTGAATTTTATTTTTTTATTAGTACATCCAATTGATCTCAAATTTAGTTGTAGTTGGGAAACCCTACTATAGACATCCTTTTAAACTGTGATAATTTTTAGAGAGGGGTTTTGGTTGAGTTTGTAACTCAACCGACCATGCTGCAGACTGCAATATAGTAGTGTTTTATTTGATTTTTATTTATTTATTGGAAACTCTAAATGATTATAAATTTCTACTAGAGCTCTTAAACTTAATGATAAACAATATGATAATCTCTAATAATTTTGGAGTAAGTTTGACCTCTGAAGTAAACAATTTACGGTTACATTTTAAAGAGAGAAAACTCAACTAAAATAAGCGAAAGTATAGCGAGGGCTCGTTGTGCAAATTACCCAAGAACTGCAATTGTATGGTCCACATAATATACCAGGAGATATCATAATTAGTAATTCAATCTAGAGAAATAAAATCCTAGAGAGAGAGGGAGATTTAAGGTTTGAGAGGAGAAAGTGGTGGAATTGTTGATCTAGCGTTTTGCTATGCGAGATATGATGAAATGAAGTAAGTTTATCTTCTTTACATAGTCTTTCATGGTGATTATTATCTCACATGTCAAGATCCCATCCCTCTTCTAATTTGATTCGATATCACATCAAATCATTGCATTTTCTCAGTCTTTCTCTTCTAATCACCATTTCTAGGGTTTTCGAGTTGAGAGGAGGAAGAAATGGATTCAATTGCTAGAGTTTGATTGGATTTCTAGAAATTTAGAGTTTGACCTACGATTTTAAGGTTCTTATCCCCTTAGGTGAGTGTTTTTCTTCCACCTAAGCTTTGTAATCATGTTGAAATCCTAATTCTATCCGGATAAAATAATCAAAAACCTTACTTGTATCTGTATGTGATTGGGTATTGATTTAAAAAGATATTAGGGATATCAAAATCTACTAATTTGATTATTTCTCATTGATTGGAACTTGCTTTGTTCCTGATATTTTGATTAAGTATCCATGGATAATCCTATGGATATATTACTATGCTATTTCATGTGAATATTGCCTAAAAATCTACCCAATGGTCGATATGCTTAGGAATTTAATTGACATGTGTAGAACCATATTTGAATTGTATTAGAATGAATTATACAAGTGTTTTGTTGAATCTTAATGAAATTGAACGTGATATATAGATAAGGATCAATATGAGCTAGAGATATTCCTATTTAGGGTTTGCGTTGAGGGATTGAATCAAATGAGATAATGATTCAATGTACCCTTATGATTGATGAATGAAATATGTGAAAAAGGAAACTAGGGTTTCCATGTGTGTGAATAGCCTTCATGAACCTTTGTTGCACCATGATGAGATTATTGAATGATATGATTCTTATGATGTGTTATCTAAGGTTGACTTATTGAAAACCCTAGAAGTTTAGTGTTAAGATGAGTAAGAGTGATAAAGCTAGATCTTGTATATAATGTCATAAATGTGATGAAATGTTGAAGTGTAAGCATTAATACTTCAATTGAATATAATGAGTCAAATTGATATGATCTAAGACTAATGCACCTATTTTAGTATGATTTATGAAATGATGAGTAGCCCTCACATGAATGTGGGTCCTTTTATACAAGCTACATAAAAATGAAACATGAAGGATGATTAGAGATTATGGTGTAAGAAGATGTAACTTAAACCATTTTTAAGCTAAAGTTAGTAGTATAATAAAGAATGATCATTTTTTATTATGGGAATGAAATTAAAAATTAAAGACATGGTACACTTATCTAAATCTGAGAAACCATATGAAGAAATAGTGATGGCAAGTTAAGGATGAAACTAATGGATTTATTATGATGAAGTCTTTAATCTTTTATTTTAATTACAAGTGGATTAACTAAAATTGAATGAAATATACTAATACTGGTCTTTGATGGATGTCAATCAGAAGAGAAGCATTGTATATCAAGTGAATTTCTCTCACATGTCTCCCTTATAAATTGTAAAATAAATATATTGATATATCCTCATGAAAATACATTTCAAAGGAGTCATGGCTCATATCATGACAATGTCCTCTCATAGTAAGTCCCTTGAAATGCATTTATGTAGAGTTGGGGTGCATATCATGACATTGTCCTCTCACATCAGGTCCCCATAAATGTATTTGGAAGGAGTCAAGGCCCATATCATGAGAATGTCCTCTCACAACAAGTCTCCCCAAATGCATTTATGAGGAGATAGGGCCCATATCATGATAGTGTCCTCTCACATCAAGTCCGTGAAAATACTTCTGGGAGGAGTTAGGACTCATATCATGATTGTGTCCTCACGTAGTAAGTTTGTGTAAATGCTTTGATTGGAGACATGTATAAATATATTGTCCTCTTAAATGTTCATAAAGGTGACACTTATGAGTTTGGTGACTATTGGAACATGGTTGGTTTTGGTGCTTGCGATAGTTGTTGCTTTTTTATAGAAATTTCTCAATTTCTCTCACATGTCTTCTTTATGAATTAAGAAATAAACGTATTGGCATATCCGCACAAAAACACATTTTGGAGGGGACATGGACCATATCATGATAGTTTCTTCTCACAAAAAGTCCCTTGAAATGCTTTTGTGAGGAAATGGGGTTCACATCATGATAGTGTCCTCCCATCGCAAGTCCCTAAAAATGCATTTGTGATGAGTCGGGGCCTATATCATGAGAATGTCCTCTCACAGCAAGTCCCCTGAAATGCATTTGTGATGAGCCAGGGCCCATATCATGACAATGTCCTCTCATAATTAGTCTAGGAAAATACTTTTAGGAGGAGATAGGGCCCATATCATGATAGTTTTCTCCAATAGAAAGTCCCTAGAAATGCTTTGATCAGAGATGTTTATATACTTATTGTCCTCCGGGGTGTCCATAAAGGAGATGTGAATGAGCTCAAGGACAATCAAATTACAGTCAGTCGGGTGATTGTGACAACCACCGGCCATTATAAATGATTGTTTCTAGGGGTGGGTGGTTTATGCAAGCCACCACCAAGGAGAAATTTTACTCACAAGACAAAGGCCCATTATCCTTAGAATGATAAAAAAAATAGACATGTATAAGTTTGGGAATAGTCGTCAGGCCAATATACCTTTATGAATGACTCTTAGAGTGACTTAGAATGACTCTTAGAAGCAATTTTTGTCACACTTTTCCTTATGAATTGTCACATATATGTATTGATATATCCCCACGAAAATGCATTTGGTATGATCCAAGGCACATACCATGATAGTGTCCTCTCACAACAAGTCTATTGAAATGCATGTTTGTGGAGCTAGGGCCCATATCATGACAGTGCCGACTCCCAACAAGTCCTTAAAATTGAATTTATGATGAGTTGAGGACCATATCATGAGAATATCCTCTCACAAAAAGTCCCTCAAAATGCAATTGTGAGAAGTCAGGGCCCATATCATGATACTTTCCTCTCACATTAATTTTGTAAAAATTCTTATGGGAAGATCTAGGGCCCATATCATGACAGTTTCCTCTCATAGAAAGACCCTATAAATTCTTTGGTTGGAGATATGTATATATGTTTTTTCCTCTAAACTATTCATAAAGGATATTTTCATGAGTTTGGGGACGATCAGAGCATTGTCAGTTGAGTGTTTGAGGAAGCCACCACCCATTTGCAGCAACTGGTATGGGGGTGGGTAGGATGTGCAAGACGCTTCCTAGGAACAATTTTCCTTGTAAGACAAAGGTTCATTAGCCTTAAAATGATTAAAAAATGTGTATTGGGGACAATCATCAAGCCAATATCCCTTTATGAATGACTCTCAGAATGACTTAGAATGACTCTCAACAACAATTTCTCTCATACTTCTCTTTTATGAATTGTCAAAAAATGTATTGATATATCCCCACGAAAATGCATTTAAGAGGAGCCATGGGCCATGTCCTCTCAAATCAAGTCGCCTGAAATACATTTGCAAGGAGCCAAGGCCGATATCATGATAATGTCCTCTCACAACAAGTTTGTGAGATGGTTGTGGGAGGAGTTAGGTCCCATATCATGACAACGTCCTCTCATAGTAAGTCCATGTAAATGTTTTTATTAGATATGTGTATATATGTATTATCCTCTTAACTATTCATAATGGAGACATGTATGTGTTTAGGTATGATCATATCATGGTTGGTGGTTCTTGTGGCACTCACCACTCATTTGTAGCAACTACTATTGGGGGTCAGTGGCATATGCAAGCCGCTACCAAGAAGAAATTTGTCTGGTAAGACTAAGGCCCAATAGACTTAGAATGGTCACAAAAGATATGTGTATGAGTTTGGGGACGGTCATCATGCCAATATACCTATATAAATAACTCACATAATTGCTTAGAATGACACTTAGTAGTAATTTCTCTCATGTCTCCTTTATGAATTGTCAAATAAATGTGATATATCTTGAAGAAATTACATTGAACAAATTGTTTATGCTTATTATTAGTTGCGAGATGTGGATGACTGGCATGTCTGACACCTAAAGGTTAGGTGAAAAGCATGTATATCATCTAAAAGTATACCCCTTGTTGATTATATGTGAATCATATACATGTCACCTAAATGGTAAACCCCCATTAGAACATAGGTGATATAAATATATATCACCTTTAGGGTGTAACCCTTTCAAGTATGATAAAAATGTTTATCATTTTTATTACAAAGGTACATAAAGATCATAGGGGATTCGCATGCATGTCACTAGAAGTATTTATCCCTTTAAAACATGCTAAAATGTATGTCATCTATTTTACATAGGTCTATACAAAATATAAATTATGTACAAACATATCACCTAAAGTATGTTACCTTTTACATGATTGTCACTTATAATATGCTTGTTGGTAGTAAGGCATGTCCCTCTTTCCCTATAGGGTATGTGTATCATAATAAATAGGGAACGAATTTATCTATTAAGACTGAAATAGATAATAAATAAATAGGAGTTAATATCATTCTAATTGCCATTACAAAATTAATTAGTATCAAACTCATTAGACATTCTAATTGCATCATAATATTTTTAAGAAACATACAGAACTGAGTATTGGACAATTATATATAACCTATTATCAAGTTGTCTTCATCTACTTAGATTTCTTTATCAATTGAATATCATCTTGTATTGCTCCAAATAGGGTAGAATATGTCGAAGTAACTTCTCTCTTCAGCTAAATAATAACTAGCTTTATTTTATAGGCAAAGATCCAATATCATATCATAAGGATCAACCTATTCTTACTTAGGGCCACATGCATACACACTCCTTTGTTAAGAAAATGCTTCAATCAAAGTTGAGAGAATTGAGAGCCTGATAAGAGAATGACTAGGATTGGCTCTCTTACCTGGTATTCCTAATCTCTCAATGGAAGCAAGCATGTGTAAGCTTAAGAAGCAATTTAGGAGTTTTAAGGCACTATCTCAACTTTATAGCTTATGGATACATTGGTTTCTTTTAAATCTTTCTAATGGTTCATTTATATATCCAAAGGAGGAGTTTAAGATCAATTTTTGTCATTTCTAGGAGAGTAGCTGAAATTTTTGACATATTTTTTCATTTTCTCTTTCCAAAATGACTACTTGCGCACTTATAAATAGTGATCTTAATAAGTCAGTTGGAAGGAAATATATTTTAGGATAACAAAATTGGATGGCTTTTTAGAGAAAGTAATGTTGATGATATTTTTTATTGGAAATTCTAAAGGTTGTTTGTTGAATTTTTGTAATGGAATAGTAGTCGGTCTCTAATTTTCATTTGACCAATTTACAATGTTGAATGGAATTTTCTAGGGGAACCTATGTATCGACACTAACCAAGTAAGTTTATTCACATAAGATATCGCTCTTCTAGTTGGAAATTCAAGAATGAATCAATACTGATGACAATATTAAATAACCATAACATTTCATTTTCACTTGATTTTTTTGTGAGAAAAATCAATTGATCAATTCAGGTTTAGATCCATGAATATGTTATTGTGTCATAATCATTATTATATCTATAATTACAAGTTGAGCTTAATACAAGGCATCACATACAATGAATGAATTGCAACAAATATCTAAAAACACTACAATAAAAATCTGACATAGGTCAAGTCTATATGGTCGAGGATAAAACCTTGACCATGTATATTTTTCCAGAAGGCATATCCCTGGCCAAAATGTTTCTAAACCCTGACGAATGGACTTTTCACCCTCTCTTCATAGCCTCCCCAAACCCTAGAAATCTTGTGTTTCATTGAAAAAATAATTCATATTCCCCCACTCCATCCCTCCCCTAATAGTATCTCCCATGATTACCACCTACCCCTTCTTGTTGCATCTGGATATTATTCTACCAACCTAGAACCCTTTCCTAGGACTCCATTGAACATGTCCTTCTCTGCGACCAGCCATCTCAACCCATCTTCTTTATATAGGAAAAGCACATATGCTCCTTCCTTAGGTTCTTCTCCTCCTTCTCCCCTACCTTTCGACTGTATCTCACTTACTAATAGCCTGAAACCATTAGAATGAGTGTCTTCTTAGTTGTCTACCACTGATGATTTCATGAAAAAGAAAAGTGGATCAAGCACTCATCTATCATCCTTCATTGCCACTAGTCCATTTTGTCCTACCTCTCTACCTCTATTTCTACACTACACATATATGCTCCCTCCTCCACTTCTCTTTCTCCTAGCCTACCATCAAAAAAATAAGGTGGTGAAAGAGTGTGTCGCATCGGGTCAACCAAAACAGATACATAGGAAGAAGCAGACAAATCAAAATGAAAGAGTTCCATTAGACTTGTCATGGCTCATGGATTCACCACTCTCTCTGTCTGATTCATAACGTATAATTGAGTTGTCACTTGTTGTCATCCACGTCCTCTTCCCACTGGTCTAGAGGATCCTACCTGTGACACATGAATGCATTGCCTGCTACCACCACTATTGAACTGATGCCGTTGGGAGCGCTGCTAACTCTGCCTTGACTATTGGGTCACTTCCTCATCCTTCATTGGGTAAAACAACCATGTATGCCTGATCTGTCCACTCCTGTAATAGGTCTTAGCATAGTACCATGGCCTAGATGGTCCTTGTTGGATCCTAGATGGGTGATTAGATGCTCTAGAGGGGGGGGTGAATAGAGCTGAAAGCACTTACACAAAACTCATTAAACCTTCAAGATATATGACAAGATAAGGTTGCAAAATAGGTAATTTGTGTACAACTAAAACATACATAGCAAGGATGAGAGAGAATGAACATGCACCAATTAGAAAAGCTATTTAGAGTGGTTCCACACTTCAAACTAGAAGTGTGTCAGTCCACTTGCCTAGAGAGGTAAACCTCTAGGACTTCCAAACTATTGCACTCTTATATTCATTCATAAGACATACAATGCATGACCAAACAAAAGACTTACCTATCCAAGATAAAGAGTCTTCAACCTTACCAAGGACTTACCCACTTTGCAAGAGTCTTCGGTCTTCTCCAAGGACTTACCCACTCTTTCACAAGTCTTAGGCCTTGCAGGAATTACCCACTCTTCTTGGATCTTCAACTTTTGACTTCACCTTCACTCGGAGAAGCTTTCACCAAGGTCTTACCCACTTGAGCTTGAGTCTTCTGCCTTCTCCAAGGGCTTACCCACTCTAGCTCCAAGCCTTCAGCCTTGATCTTCACCAAGGGACTCCTTCCCTTGTTCTTCTTCACCTCTCTTGGATAAGAGAGAGAACCTTCATCTTCATGATTGCAAATGAGAGATAGGGAGGTGGTGGAAGTGAGAGCCTCATAAGATATACAAGTAGAACTAGCTCTCTTACAAATCTCCTACTCACTCTAATGGATGTAGCAAGTGATTAATCTTAGAGAGAGAGAGGAGGTTGTAGGAAGCACTCAACTATAGAATAGGAACCTCATAAAGAGTTTGCAATGAATGCTCAACCTTGGAATGAAGCCCAAGGGGTCCTATTTATAGTTGGGGATGCCTCTTAGCTTTTGGCAACACTTGAGAACGAAAACTAGCCATTTTGTGGCTTGCAACAGATCTATTTTCACTTATTGCAACTCCACAACGACTAGAAGCACTTTTATGCACTTTTCCGTACAGTGCAATCGGTCGAGTTTCAAAGGGGGTAACTCGACCGATCAAGCAAGAGGCAAATCGATATTCAAATTATCGGTCGAGTTTGTCCTGACAAAACTCGACCGACCATTTCAATTGGAAATGGCCTGCTACCCGATCGGTCGAGTTTTGTGAGTGCACAACTCGACCGATGCAATCTTCAGAAAATCGACCAAGGTTGATCGGTCGTGTTTCAGGCTAGGGAAACTCGACCGACCAAGTGCCTGTAATCGATTTTCTAATTTGCATTAAAAGTTCTCTAATATTCGATCTAAGTGCTCCTGATATTTTTCTAAGCTTAATTACAAGGCATACAATCATTACAAGTGATTTACAACATGATTCTAATGGATTTACATCATATTACAAAAACGTGCACTTGTATTGACTTTGACTTGTCTTTTCTCCAATTTGAGATGTGAAAGTTAGGGCAATTGGAGTGTGTCTATACCTAATCTGAAATCACTCAAGTAGAAGCATTAGACACTAATATGTGGAATGGTTAGTCATCATCAAAAAACGGGTTTAGTCAATTTAGACGTGAGTCAACATTGACCTAATTGACCTTGAGTCAACAATCTCCCCCTTTTTGAAGATGACAAACCATTCCATAAATGTATTGAAAGCTTTCAAGTAAAATCATACCTTCGGAGAAACCTAGGGGTTTCAATAGAATGGAGTTCATATGCTCCCCCTCAAAATTGATGTGCATGGAGTTCTCATACTCCCCCTCAATTGATGCTATTTCTCCTGCATGGTTAGCTTTCATAACATTTATAGAATACTATGTCTTCTACTCATATATGTTCTACACATATATGTCTTCTCCCCTTTTACCTACTCCCTTTACATGAACATGCTTCTCTTCTTCATGTAAGACATGCCTTCTTCCTCTTTTATAAGAAGACATACCTTTCTCCCCCTTTGTCATTTCAAAAAGTGGGGTTATGAAGAAATAAGAAACATCACTTGTTAAAGAGAAAGGAGACAACACAAATATATATAAGGAGAGTAGAAGAGCACAGATAGGGGCTTATCCAATCATTGAAAGAAAAGCAAGTTAAAGCATATACTTGAACAACCCAAAAAGCAAGATAAGGTGCTGTAGAAAAATAATCAAACACAATTTTGACCCTCAAGATAATGGAATTTGACCAAAACCCATCAGAGCTCATCACAAAGCAATGAGTCTTGCTTAGAAGGCCGTTTCTACATGAAAATACTAGTCTTGCACCAAAAACTAAAACTGGAGCAAAATCTGCATAAAATCTAAAAAAAAACTCCAATTTCTACATATAATGTAGATCTATGTACCCTGCATCACAATGTTATGCAAACAACTCAAGATAGTAGATATGCAATTCAAGGAACAATCTTGAGCATGTATGAGACAAGATATAAGCATAGCATATAGATGAGCAAAGATGCCAATTTTAAACAGGGTTAGAACTACATGTATATGAACTACTAGTAGATGATATCACAAGTTAGGACTACTAGTAGGATCTAGATCATAGTAAGAGATACCAAAAGATACACAAGATAAAGCAAGCTATGAGTAGATGTAGAGATATATCCAAACAAAGAGATATGCAATTTTAGAAGCATGAAAGGATATAACTCACATACACATATGCATCCTTACCATAAGACGATTACCCCTAAGAACCTCAAGGTTGTATCAAAACAAGATATACACCTAGATAGATGTCACAAGTTAGAGCACAACAAAATCAATTTAAGACACAACCAAGAGATCCAAAGTGATCATCATCAAAACCTGCAAAACAACTCAAAGCAAGTAATTGCAACATATAGATATACTAATTTAGAGCAATTAGAGAGATAGAGTTGTAAGCAAGATAGGTAATTTAGAACATGGCAATATGCATATATAAAGGTACCAAAGGAGTGCCAAAGAGTAAGGCTATTGGTTGAGAAAATCTAGTTGAGAGGGAAATTCTCACTCAATAAGCCAAATTAATATTTTGTGCACAGTGTTATCGGTCGAGTTCTATGCATTGACAACTCGACCGATGACAGCTGTTGGAAACACCCATTGGTGCCTATCGGTTGAGTTTCAATAGGGCAAACTCGATCGACAGACCAGCTATCAAAAAGCACATATATTTCATAAAACATTATATAGAGGCATGCTAAATATACCAACCATATCCAAACATGTCTAAGCAAGTTAGTAATGCACTATAGAAGCATTAGAAATAGTTTTTGAGCAAGAGTGTGAAGAGAAACATAAAATGCCACTTTTGACTCAAAAACCATATGTATAGTGCACACTAACTTGACAAAAACAAGTTAGAAATGGTTATAAGCAATAAAACCTTTACCTTTGTGCTTACCATTGATTTTTCCACTTGTTGTCACCCTCTACACATCTCACCTTTCTTCTTTCATGTGGATTGAGAAGTCAATTTGCAATTCAAAGCTCAAGTCAATCCATTTGCAAGTACCTACAAGAAGAAAGATGAAATGGTCCCCAATCATGTTTTTGGGTCCGGAGGGGTTAGTTTAGCAACCCAAATCTGATTGCTTTTGGGTGCTTTCCTAAAAGGACAACAAGTAGAATAATGACCAATTTCATTGCAATAGTTGCATGTGCCCATAGTCTTGGAACTAGAGGATTCTCCATGGAATATGGGAGGTCCTTTATCTTTGTTGTTCCCTTGACTACTATCATATCCTAAACCATGTCTACCAATTTGTTTAGTAGAATGGTGTAGGATGTCATTAAGACTCTTTTTACCAACTAAGAATCTTTGCAAAGATGATCTCAAACTATCATTATCATGCTTAAGAGAAGCAATAGTAGAAGACAAATTATTGATATTATCTCTAGCATGTAAAAGATCATTTTCTAATCAAAGAACTTTAGTTAAATAAGAATCTCTATCAATATGAAGAGCAGCAACATCATTCTCTCTATTAGTAGAACTAGAACAAGATTCATGCCCATTGATTTTAGCAAGCAAGGAGGCATTTTCTATTTCTAATTCATGCAAAACAAAATCTTTGTCCTTGTTTTCAGATTTAAGAACATCAATATCATGCATGAGAGAATCAACAATTAAGGTATGCTCTTCATTAGAACTAGTCATAAGAGGTTGAGCTTCTAGAAATCTAATCTTATCAAGCAAACTAGCATTTTCAAGTTTAAGAGAGTCTACTTGGCTAAGACAATCATTTTTATCATCAAGCAAGCAAGAATTAGCATGTTCAAGATCATCTAGTTATACATGCAAATTATCAACAATTTTAGCAAGCTTTTTCTTTTTCCTTTTAGAAGACTTAAGAAAGGCACAAATATCATGAATAATAGCAATCAAAGATTCTTTATCTAAAGAGTTTAGATTTACCTCACTTGAGTCGTCACTTGTTGATGCTATAAGAGTGAAATGGCATTCTCCTTCATCACTAGAGCTTGAGCTTGATCCTTCACTTGAATCTTCACTTGAGCTTGAGTTGGAGGAGCCACTTGAGCTTGATTGCCATTTCTTCTTGTGAAGATGGGACTTTTTGCCTTGTGGGAAATCTTCCTTGTAGTGACCCTTCTTTCCACATGTGAAGCACCAGATGGAGGAGGACTTGCCTTTGTAGAATTTACCCTTGGAGTACATGGCATCTTCTTTAGCTTAAGAGGATGGAGAGACTTGTTCCATGATATCTTCAATTTGAGCCTTCATTTCAGACTTCTTCATTCTCTTTAGCTCTTTCTTCTCTTGTCTTTCTACTTCCTCCCTCTTGTCAAGTGTGGCTTCATGTGCTTGTAGATTTCCAATGAGCTCTTCAATAGGAATATCCTTAACAGACCTTGCTTCTTCAATAGAAGTCACCTTGGGTTCCCACCTCTTGGGGAGAGTTCTAAGGATCTTTGAGTTTATCTCTCCACTAGACATAGGATGTCCTAGAACAGCAAGACCATTCACAATGGTGTTGAGCCTTGAGTACATGTTGGCTATACTCTCCTCCTTTCCCATCTTGAAGTTCTCAAGCATCCCTTTGAGCATGTAGACTTTGCTTTCCTTCACTTGATATGTCCCTTCATAAGTGATGCATATCTTTCTCCATACCTCATAGGCCGTCTCACATGAAGAAATCTGGTTGAACTCGGTGGGGGTCATGGAGGCATATAGGATGTGCATGGCTCTAGCATTCAAGGTTGCTTTCATAAAGGTAGCTTCATTCCATTCTTCAATCTTTGTCTTTGGTAGCATGTATGGGTTGTTCACCATTTTCCACATCTCAAGACTTGATCCTTGGATGTAGAATTGGAGCCTTCTTCTCCAATAGAGGAAATTGCTCCCATCAAAGATTGGAAGGCTGGTCGAGAATCTCCCTCCTAGGTAGTCACCCATCTTCTCCTACTTGTTGAAGTATGCTTGGAGAAGACCCACTCTGATACCAATTGTTGGATCCTAGATGGGTGATTAGATGCTCTAGAGGGGGGTTGAATAGAGCTGAAAGCACTTACACAAAACTCATTAAACCTTCAAGATATATGACAAGATAAGATTGCTAAATAGGTAATTTGTGTGCAATTAAAACATACATAGAAAGGATGAGAGAGAATGAACATGCACCAATTAGACAAGCTATTTAGAGTGGTTCCAAACTTCAAACTAGAAGTGTGTCAGTCCACTTGCCTAGAGAGGTCAACCTCTAGGACTTCCAAACTATTGCACTCTTATATTCATTCATAAGACATACAATGCATGACCAAACAAAAGACTTACCTATCCAAGACAAAGAGTCTTCAACCTTACCAAGGACTTACCCACTTTGCAAGAGTCTTCAATCTTCTCCAAGGACTTACCCACTCTTGCACAAGTCTTCGGCCTTGCAGGAATTACCCACTCTTCTTGGATCTTTAGCTTTTGACTTCACCTTCACTCGGAGAAGCTTTCACCAAGGTCTTACCCACTTGAGCTTGAGTCTTTTGCCTTCTCCAAGGGCTTACCCACTCTAGCTCCAAGCCTTAAGCCTTGATCATCACCAAGGGACTCCTGCCCTTGTTCTTCTTCACCTCTCTTGGACAAGAGAGAGAACCTTCATCTTCATGATTGCAAATGAGATATAGGGAGGTGGTGGAAGTGAGAGCCTCACAAGATATACAAGTAGAACTAGCTCTCTTACAAATCTCCTACTCACTCTAATGGATGTAGCAAGTGATTAAGCTTAGAGAGAGAGAGGAGGCTGTAGGAAGCACTCAACTATAGAATAGGAACCTCATAAAGAGTTTGCAATGAATGCTCAACCTTAGAATGAAACCCAAGGGGTACTATTTATAGCTGGGGATGCCTCTTAGCCTTTGGCAACACTTGAGAATGAAAGCTAGCTGTTTTGTGGATTACAACAGATCTATTTTCACTTGTTGCAACTCCACAACGGCTAGAAGCACTTTTCTGCACTTTTCCGTACAGTGCAATCGGTTGAGTTTCAAAGGGGGTAACTCGACTGATCAAGTAAGAGGCAAACCGATATTCAAATGATCGGTCGAGTTTGTCCTGACAAAACTCGACCGACCATTTCAACTGGAAATGGACTGCTACCCGATCGGTCGAGTTCTGTGAGTGCACAACTCGACCGATGCAATCTTCAGAAAATCGACCAAGGTTGATCGGTCGAGTTTCAGGCTAGGGAAACTCGACTGACCAAGTGCCTATAATCCATTTTCTAATTTGCATTAAAAGTGCTCTAATATTCGATCTAAGTGCTCCTGATATTTTTCTAAGCTTAATTACAAGTCATACAATCATTACAAGTGATTTACAACATGATTCTAATGGATTTACATCATATTACAAAAATGTGCACTTGTATTGACTTTGACTTGTCTTTTCTCCAATTTGAGATGTGCAAGTTAGGGCAATTGGAGTGTGTCTATACCTAATCTGAAATCACTCAAGTAGAAGCATTAGAAACCAATATGTGGAATGGTTAGTCATCATCAAAACACGGGTTTAGTCAATTTAGACGTGAGTCAACATTGACCTAATTGACATTGAGTCAACAGTCCTGTCACTGATACTTATGTGGCATTGTGCGCTCCAGCTGGCAGAAAACTACAGCCTCTATCCTTGCTCGGGGACCACTGTGACTGTACAATTGATCTGGGTTCAGAAAAAGTCAACCTCTACTGTGACTGAGGTGATGAAAACCTTAGCTTCTTGAAGACACTAGAAGACTGGACCTGGAAATGAGATGGTGTCTTCTTAGCATTGGATTCACACTTTTCTATTGTGGACTACTCGATCCTCCTAGCATACTCCATGAAGGTAGAAACCTCTCATGATTCTTAAGAGAAGAAATTGTCATTGTCAATGTTGTGCTCATGCCCTTCTTGAGCCTATGGATCCTCTCCTTATCCGTTGTCTCCATATGAGGGTGGAACCTCAAAAGCTCCATATACTTAGCTTCATACTCATTAATGGTCATGGATCCTTGGCGCAACTTCTTGAACTGTGTGATATTCTTATCTAGATATGACTCGGGGAAGAATCGGCTCACAAACTCTTGTGAAACTCTTCCCAACCAACTCTATGGCCCACCAGTGGCCACCAGTGACCTTCACCAGTTACACAACATGCTTCACCTTGTCCTCTATAGGGATATTGAGGATCTTGAATGCTTTCTCAAGCTCCATTAGCCACATGTCAGCATCTGCCGGATCCAGTGTACTTGCATACTCAACCTCTCCCATGCTTTTCAATCACTCAAAAGTCTTACTGAAACCTTGAGATTCTGCATTTGGGATAGCTTCCCGGGGCTAACTTGGTCTGTCAAATGCATAATCATGGCCATACGTTGTCTAAACATGGACTAGAAAGTGGGGTTGGACATGGTTACCGGGTCGAACTGGGGCATCGTGTGCTGCTCCGGCCTCATCTCAGGCACTCTCTCCACTCATTTCTACCTCCTATAGCCACCTCCTACATGACGTAGCTACTCTCAGCATGTTCTTCATGTCCTCCAGACATATCTACCTAAGCAGAAGCTATGATCAAATATGTTGCATAATGCAAGAACAAACACAAACCCTAGTCCTATGACCCTATAGATGCATCATACCTAGAGCTTTGATACCAACTTAACTTAAGATGCCCAACGCCACACTAAATGAGACTACTCAAAACAAACCACTCGATCAATAACTAAACAATGAATTACCAGAAAACATAGTAAATTAAAACTAATTTAAGCATTACTAAAAAGAACAAAAACATTTACATAAAGGTCCATAAACTTTGCATAGCAACATATACCATGTCAGGTATTTACATGTCTGTCCCGTGGCCTTAGCTACAACCTGTATATAAAAGTTGTGTTTCATAATTACATGCCACATACAACATCTACACATGCCAAAAACTTGATTCGTTACATATATCATCTACAAAACATATCCCTTGCCCCAACCTGAGAGTACACAGACGACTCATAGGACTCTACTACAACTAGAACTACTAGCCAACCTTCAACAACTACTATTCTCCAAGCTACTCCTCCTCAGCACCTCGCACCTACCCACATTGTTGGTGATAACCTAAAAAGATGCGGTGACCCACAAGTTGAGACCCATGTCCCAATGAGAGATATAACTCTCAACACAGTTATTGTTACCGTAGATATATTACTATTAAATAGGATGAGCATATGCAGCTAAATGAATTATTTAAACTAATTACATAGGTTAAGCATGTTGAGTGAATACAACTGTTAAGCATAGTATGATATGTAATTAGAGGAATATAAAGAACAAGTATAATAGTTAACTTCTATTACCACATTACATAATAACAAAGCAGTTTAAGAAACACTATTGCATCATTAGCAACTAGCATCATAACGAACGAAAGGGTAAACATCCAATGTGGAGTGTGTTTAACCCTAGGCAATATACTACCCAACTGTATTATGTCTTTTATTATTCCTTGAGGAATTTAGGTATACCACTCAATTCCATCTATCCACTTCTAGGTCGAAAATAATGCCATACAAGATCTGTAGGGGGAGACAGACCCCAAGATCTCCCAAACACTCGGTCAGTATGAGTCCACCATAGTGACATGTAAAGTCAAACTACAAAACACCTAGCATGCCATGGTATATAGGCCATAACACTGTACACCCGGGTACACAACCTTGTCACCAAGGTACACATGTCAATGTCCTAAAAATATGATATATGAACATTGAGATATGATAGTAGCCATTCTCACACCAGGGAATGACCGTAACCAGCCTCCAAACACTTGGAATCAAGAAGTCAAGGACACATAATCATTTGCACCTTGCTTACTCAATAGTATGCACTCCGAGTTTCCCTTAGGAATAATACCATCCATTAAGTTCTGACACTAGGATGAATTTATGGCACAGGGCCACTACTTGATTAAGGTTCCACTTAATTAGTTAAGTACATTTAGGAGATTTGAAGTTGCATCAATCAAGTTACGTGCAAACCCTAAAAAGATTCTACAAAGATAAGGGTAGGTTGCAACTTCAAAAGATATAAGATGTATAAGGTATAAACTTGTCACATCCTCACATGGTACTATTTCACTGCCACACATGGAGTCATTATCATCATCTCATCACCATGGTATACTGAATCCCTTGTCAAATAAGCAAGGGGATTATACCTCCACTAGGTCTCAACTATGCCCAAGGGTCATTAAGACCATCACACCACAATCACCTGTAAGAATATCATTATCTTCGCATGCCTTACCAAAGGCTCAACAAACCATCACCATACTTGGGATACATATGTTTAGCATAACATTGTAATGAAATGTTCACATCACCATACACTAGAGTTACAATAACATTCAGAATATATTCCATCACCACATAAGTCACACAAAAGAGACAAGTCAAAACAATCACCACCATTGGATTACATTAGGGTTATATGTTCAACAAGCTAGATCATGTATGATTAATCACCATCACTTAGTTGCATTAGGATTTGGTGTATCAATATAAACTAGATTAGCAATATACATCAACTCATTATGGTGATCATAATGTTTACACTCATATGAGGCATATCACCATTAATTCTCAATCATTAAAGGCAAAACATTATACCATGATCATTACCACAAAACCATCGGTTGTGAGAAAGTAAAACCTTTGGTTGTAATATAAGCAAACACCTTGAACAAATGACACCAATTTACCGTGCGCAGAAACGCAAGTGAACGCGTCGAAGTAGTACAGGCCTTTGTGAGGCCCGAGTCGAACTCAGGGATACATAAAATCGTCGGGGACTCCTACTAACTGCTCGCGATCAGCTAAGCCGATTAAATAGTTGAGAGTTGTTGTTGAAATTAAAAGAAAATAAAAATAAAACAAAACAAGGCAATCGATTAAATGTTTGGTTTAATCAATTCAAAAGGAGATCTTTAGGATTGCAGTTTCACCATGGGTTTTCATTGTATGAAATTCTAAATAATCACTCAAATTTATCTTTCTATATGGGTAGTGGCCTGAAATCAGAATTGCCCACTGTCGTGGTACAATTCACTACCTATGTCTAGGTCGGTTCCACCATCGTAGTAACCTATACCCTAAACTAGGTGCATTAAAAATGATCTCTCGGTATCCACCATTAATCTTACGCCACCTTGTACAAGGGATTTGTCAATTAATGTAAATTCCGTCTCTTTTCAACCATTAATTCTTCTTTCAAAGCAATTAAGGGTATTCGATTATTATTATGGTGATCAAGCATAACAATATATTGGAGAAAACGAAATTATATTGCGGATTTAAGAGATAAGATATGAATTACTATGCTAGAATCGTCATACAATGAATTCCTGGGCTACTCCCGGTCCTAAAGACAAAGGGGATTAGCCCCACATGTTCATCTCAGAGTACAATGTGGAGAAGAAAAAGGGAACATGAGAAAAACGAGATTGAGTGGTGAAACCCCTGAACGGAGAAGGTCCAATCGATCCTTGGCAAGGAATACGCGTTCTCCCGCCTTTCGGTGGTGGAATTCGTCTTCTTCAGCATCCGGATCGGATGGGGCATGCTCTCGTGCTCCGTTCTTCTCTCCTTGCTCTCCGGAATGTGTGCAACAACTAATGACGTCCCTCTCCAGTCAAGGGTGCCGTCATTAGGTATATCTCCCGAATTAGGTCGCCAATTAACCACGGCCATCCGATTAAGATTAATCTGAAACAAACTCATATCTGACGGTGTCGATACCATCGACGCGGGTCGATGGTATCGACCTGGAGTGGTAGCGGCAATCCTTCTTTTCTTTCGTCTGAGCACCTGATGTCATCTCGATACCATCGACACGGGTCGATGGTATCGACGAACCTGTAGCGACAGTTTTGTCATTTTGTGTCGCTACAGCTCCTCCCGTCGATAGTATCGACATTTTGGTCGATAGTATCGACGCACTTCTCGCCAGCAACCTGATGATATCTCGATACCATCGACATCACTGTCGATAGTATCGACTTTCTTTTGGTCCTTGCGGCTGGCAGCCTGTGGTCCGGTCGATGGTATCGATGGTAGCATATACTTGTTTTTCTTGAAATTAACACACTGAACCACATAAATCCACAGAAAATATATTCTTTCGATAATTAATACTCAAAATGCTTAAATAAAGGGAATTTGACATAAAGAAGTAGCATAGACCAAAATGAATGAATTATGCAACATTAACCATGAAAGTGACTAATAAATGCACAAAACACCTATCAAACAAGTCTATAAATGCGACTCAAAATCATCGCATCAAACTCCCCTAAGCTTGAACATTGCTCGCCCTAGAGAAACTAAACCTTAGAATAAAATTGCTAGAGTCAACTAAAGAACAAAGCATCACAACAGACATTCCATATGACTCCCACCGGACATTTGCATACCGGCCCTCGCTAACCACAGAATGATAATTACCCTAAAGGCGATAGTAATCATCCATAAAAGATATTAACCTCAAACTGATGAACACTATCACATAAGGCAGTTAACATAATAACATTCGCCGGTCCAGACTTAATGCATCTTGTGATCTTCTATACTACGTTGCTCGCCCTAACTACCATCTACATGGAAGCAGTTCTCCTGATATTCATTAGTGAGGAGAAATTCACAGTGGACTACCAATCCGAGCAACGGTTAGATGAAATATGTGGCTCATGGAAGAACTAGAAGTATTGTACGATTTCAACATGCATAAACAAAAATGCCCTAAATGATGCAAATGCACATGAAAAATGCCCTAATGCCTAAGATTAGGTGTAATGATGCATGCACTAACCATCCGTCTCAAAATGAGATGGATATCTACTTATGCTACATCATGTACTCACTTATCTTGAAATACAGGTGAGATTATGTTCCTTCTTCTTATTCTTGTTGCTTCTAAATAACTTTTTTTTCATTTTCAGATTTTTTTCAGAATTGTTTTTTTTCCCAAACCCTTATATCCATAATTGACAATGAATATTTATTGGGCTTATTTTTTTCTGCATAACTCAAACATTTGAATTATTTGGAGGGCATGGAACACTGTGATTCACCATTAAAGAATAAATGACGTACATGACATACTTTATGCATAAAAGTTATGAATGCAACTACATGACATGCACCTAAAGGTAATGTGCATGTATACCTATTCTAATCTTTTTTTTCATGCAAAACATATGAATATGGTTGCAATGCAAGTCCTATCTACATGACATGCAATCAAGAAGGTTAAAACCATACTTTACTTCCAATTCTTGGTGGATTGTGAAAATTAATGAGGTGGACAGATCACAAGACTAGTTGACTGAACCTTTGAAAAAAATTATGTGTCCCTCCTTACTGACCTGTGTAGTAGTTAAGAGGTTTTTTCTCTCTAACTTCGAATTAAAGTCTCATTATCATTTGGTCAGTTCAGGCTCAACAACCAAATTCCATCCACTTTCATGAATCATTAGGAATGTATTGATGTGATTTTCTATTTTAAAGTTGACAAAACCAATCATTTTCTAAGTTAAGTGATCAAGGTTAAACAACACTCAAGCTTATGAACACAAATTTTTTTTTAGTTTCCCTCAATTCCCCATGCACATGCAACTGAGATGATTCAACATTAAAGACATCCACGATTACACTAGATAGAATGTGGATCCTAAAACAAACTAAAATTGCAGAAAACAAAGGACAGGAAACAAAAACAATAAAACTAAAAATAGAGAAATTGAAAGATAGAACTGTTCCAATACCCCCCCTAAGCTTGAATACGACTATGGACTCATAGTAAAAAACAATCTTAAAGGTTGGAACAGAGATACCTCTTTTACTCTTCAGGTGGAGTCGGGTACTGCGGAGCCGTAGGGTCCCAAGATGGATACTCCCCTTGGAAGCTTGGATCAAAATGGGCCCTAGGTGGAGGTTGTAGGTAGCCTCCAAAGTAATCTTGGCTCCAATAGTGGTTGTAGAAGGGTTGTTGTTGTATCTCCATCCGTTGCAACCGATCGTGGATTTGCTGTTGATTGTCAAGGAGAAGACGCTCATTCTCAAACATTGCCCGTTGATTGTCTAGTATCTGGTTCGTAGTGTCTTGAATACCGGTATACATCGCCATGTTCTATTGCTGCAATTGCTGGATGTCTTACAACATAGTGTACATGCCCTGCATAGAATAGACATCCTCGGTTGGCTGCGAGGGCGGTGGTGGCGGCAGAGTAGGCTGTGATGATGAAGATGCACCCGGGTGCATCTGAGGACACTTCCGTGGTGCCACTTGTGCTCGAAGAGGTGTAAATGCCTCCTCTTCCTCCTCAGCCTCGTCGTCATTGTCATCGTCGTCGTCGTTGTCGCCTTCTTCATCAGAGTCGGTGATGGCTATGATTGGCCATCGGAAGTGTTGCGCCCCTTCAATGTTGAAGACCGGATCGGGCAGCGAGCATTCCTGATAAGCGTGGTTGACGTGGCAATGCGCATATGCCAAACCATCTCGAAGAAGAATGAGATTGGACCGGTGCAGATGTTGCAAGTTCACCTTGCTCCTAGTAGATAGAGGAGTGAGGGTTTGGAAATTCAAACTGAGGTAGGAAGCCATCTTGGTGATGAGCCCGCCGAAGTGAATCGACGCTTTTCTCATACTCCTCTTCACTGCCAAAACTCTCTGTAGAAAGAAGGCACCCCAATTGCATTCTTGATGCTTCAGGAGCTTATACAAAAAGAATAAGTCTGTCTCCTGAAACTTGTTGAGGGCCAAATCACCCCGAGCAAACAATGTCGAACTGAGCATCCGGTGCAGAACCCGGACGAAAGGGTGCTCGAAATCGGCTACCACAGCATTATGGTAGCTTGCTGACTTCCCCGGTGGCACCGTAACCAGCTCGGCAAAGATGGCATCATTGTCGGTGCGGTTGTCCGACCACCAGTAGTCAGACCACGAGTGATTCCAGTTGAAGATCACATTGAACTATTGAAGTGTGATGGTGTAGTCATTGTTATACAGCCTAAACGACACCCGACCCTTAATCCACTCACGATCAGTGGCTATGACGTCGTTGGGCATGACACAGACATCCAGTGACGCCATGAACCCAGCCACCAACTCCTTGTACATGGGCCACTCGCCGAAGAACGACTGGCCATCAGCATGATACTCCCACTCATCAGGCCGTATTTCCGTGTGTCAGGCCTGTCCTTTCAACACGTAGGCAAGGTTCTCTTTGAACCCAAGGTTGCAGATGGTGTCCCGTTCAACATAACGGGTCGGCTCTATCTTCCTCTTCAGAATCTCCTCGTATATCTTCTTCACCTCTGCGGATGGATGAATCATCCGCGGGCGTGCAACTGACGCGGTCGGAGGTGGCACGAACTTTGGGATGTCCATCGGAGTCGTGCGTGAAGACGACGCACCAGCTGTGTGCACCATGATTGCAAAACAAGGAGGAATCGAAAGGGAGCTCGGTGAAGATCGGAGAAGCGAATCTCCACTCGATGAAGAACTAGCTCGGTGTTGCTCGTCGTCGGGCTTGGACAGCTCTGGAACACGCTCGGCACAAGTGGAGGAAGATTGCACTGAAGGTGTGATGTCATCTGACGCAACTAATCCTCATATATAGCCGTGGCCGACGCTACTGTCCGCCCGTCGATACCATCGACATGATTTGATGGTATTGACTCGGGTAGCACGATCCATACCTCCGTGAGTATCGACGGTTGTCGATGGCTGGATCTGCGGGTCCCAGATTGCTGACGCGTCGATACTATCGACGTGGGTCGATAGTATCGACCCATCCCCCGGATCGACTTCTTAGCTACTGCGATCGCCGTTGATCTTTCCTAGCGGATCGTTGACGTGGCGCGTCGATACCATCGACGTGGGTCGATAGTATCGACCATCCAATTAGGGAACACCTTCGCGAGGCCCGGCCGCCACCTTCTTTGCATGATTGTGTCGATACCATCGACACACCCTTCGATGGTATCGACTTTCCTGAGACGATTTGTTCTGAAAATCTTCAGAGATCTCGATAGTATCGACACCCATGTCAATACCATCGACTTCTTCTTGCGATATGTCTGTTGGTATGTCGATACCATCGACGAGGCCGTCAATGGTATCGACACAGTGCGATTTCTGCAGTCGCCAACCTGTACCTCGGTCGATACCATCAACACAAGGGTCGATGGTATCGACTCTGGCTCAGCCCTGCACATGTAGCAAATGATCACGATATCTTTTTTACACTAAAAACTAAGTGAAAACAAATCAAAGTATGAATGTAAAGGAACTAAACTAAAATACCTATGGTTGGGTTGCCTCCCAACAAGCGCCCTTATTTAACATCTTAGGCTAGACGACTTGAAGCTTGTCATGCATCCGAAAGTGAAATGAGTTTGACCTCATTCACCTTCTTCGTGTAATCTTCACCAAAATATAGCTTCAACCTCTGTCCATTCACCAAAAATGTAGTCTCACCATCACGCACCAAGATTGCGCCATGTGGTTTGACCTCTTCCACCGTGAATGGCCCACTCCATCCGGATTTTAGCTTCCCGGGATGCAACTTCATCCGTGAATTGAACAACAACACACGATCTCCCTTCTTGAAGGTGCGCATCTGAATGTGGCAATCGTGGATCAACTTAGTGCGCTCCTTGTATATCTGAGAGTTCTCATATGCAGTCATGCGCAGCTCATCCAATTCATTTAATTCAGGCAATCTCTTCTTCCCCGCCTCATCATAACTCAAGTTGAGCTTTCTTAGAGCCCAGTGTGCTTTATGCTCTAACTCTACCAGTAAGTGACAAGCCCGGCGGTACGCCAACCTAAAAGGCGTGGTGCCTATAGGTGTCTTGTATGCCGTCCTATATGCCCACAATACATCTGGTAGTAAGGCACTCCAGTTCTTCCTCGTGGAAGCCACCATACGCTCCAAAATCTTCTTAATTTTGCGATTGGAGACCTCCACCTGTCCTTGAGTTTGCGGGTGGTATGGGGTACCTATGTTATGTTTTACCCCATATTTCTTCAACAATGCCGAGAACTTTTGATTCTTAAAGTGCGTACCCCCATCACTGATGATCATTCGTGGCACTCCAAACCTACAGAAGATATTTTCTCTTACAAATCTACACACTACAGAAGAATCATTAGTCCTTGTGGGTATTGCTTCTACCCACTTCGACACATAATCAACAGCTAAAAGAATATATAAATTCGAATTGGAGGACACAAAGGGTCCCATGAAATCTATACCCCATAGGTCAAATACCTCAACCTCTTGGAAGACATTTAGGGACATCTCTTGTCTCCTTGAAATGTTACCCACCCTTTGGCAGGAATCACATTGTCGCACGAACTCATATGCATCTCTAAACAAGGTAGGCCAATATAGGCCACTTTCCAACACTTTGGCAGCCGTACGAGAGCTCGCGTGGTGTCCGCCTATAGGTAGAGTGTGACAGTGATGAAGAACACTCTCGTATTCCTCCTCAGGTACACACCTACGTCAAACACCATCCCTGCATTGCTTCAAAAGAATGGGGTCATCCCAAAAATAATAACGTAGAGAATGGAAAAATTTCTTCTTCTCTTGATATGTCCAATCTTCTGGGATGATCCTGCAAGCAAGATAATTCACAATATATGAAAACCAAGGATCTTTAGAATTCACTTTCAACAATTGTTCATCCGGAAATGTCTTGGTTATAGGTATGTGTAAATCTTTTTCATCCACCCTCTCTAACCTAGACAAATGATCCGCTACGACATTGTCAATCCCCGCCTTGTCCTTAATTTCGATATCAAATTCTTGTAGGAGCAAGATCCACCTAATCAATCTAGGTTTGGCATCTTTTTTCTCCATCAAATATTTAATAGCGGTGTGATCAGTCCAAAAAACTACTTTCGATCCAACTAAATATTGCCGGAATTTTTCAAAAGCGAAAACAACGGTAAGCAATTCTTTTTCAGTAGTTGTGTAATTTAATTGAGCATCATTCAAAGTCTTGGAAGCATAAAAAATTACGGCGGGTTTATTGTCCACCCGCTGTCCCAACACAGCTCCTACAGCAAAATTTGATGTGTCACACATGAGTTTAAACGGCTTAGTCCAATCCGGTGTTTGAACAACCAGTGCGGAAATCAATTTCTCCTTCAGCACGTTAAAAGCGTGTAAGCATTTGTCATTGAAATAAAAAACGACATCTTTCTCGAGAAGCTCGGATAGAGGTTTGGCGATTTTAGAAAAATCTTTTATGAACCTACGATAAAATCCAGCGTGTCCTAAGAAGCTTCTTACCCCTTTTACCGAATTTGGTGGGGGAAATTTAGAAATTACTTCAATTTTCACCAGATCTACCGCCAAACCTTTGCTAGACACTTTATGTCCTAGCACTATCCCTTCACTCACCATCATATGACATTTCTCCCAGTTGAGGACCAAATGTGTGTCCTCACATCTATGTAATACCTTATCCAAATTATAAAGGCATTCATCAAACGAAGCACCATAAATGGAAAAATCATCCATAAAGACTTCAAGATAGCGTTCTACCATATCAGAAAAAATGGCGAGCATACAACGCTGAAAAGTCACTGGTGCATTGCATAATCCAAAAGGCATGCGGCGATACACAAAAGTTCCATAGGGGCAAGTGAAAGTAGATTTCTCTTGGTCCTTAGGGTCTATTGAAATTTGATTGTATCCCGAATATCCGTCCAGAAAACAAAAGTGTGACCTGCCAGCTAAGCGCTCTAGAATTTGATCAATAAATGGGAGAGGAAAGTGATCCTTTAGCATAGTGGCATTAAGACGTCGGTAGTCAATACAAACTCGCCACTCGGTTACCAAGCGGGTGGTGACAGGTTCATTTAAAAGGTTTTGAGTAACAGTTATTCCCCCCTTCTTAGGGACTACCTGCGTGGGACTCACCCATGTCGAGTCTGAAATTGCATAGATAATACCTACGGAAAGAAGCTTGATCACCTCCTTCTTCACAACCTCCATCATGCTCGGATTCAGTCGACATTGCGGTTGAATCACCGGCTTGGCTCCCTCCTTGAGCCGAATCTTATGTTGACACAAAGTAGGGGAAATCCCCTTGATATCTGCAACAGACCACCCAAATGCTCCCCGATGGTTTTTCAGCACTATCAACAACTGGTCCTCCTCTTCCGCACTCAGATATGCAGAAATGATCACCGGTAACTTTTCTTCCTCAGCTAGAAAGGCGTACTTGAGATGCGGTGGCAGTGGCTTCAACTCTAACTCTGGCGGACTAATCAATGATGATTGAAGCGGAGGGGGAAGTTCACCTAAATCTTCATAATACCTCGCATAGAAACATGGAAGCATCTGAAGCATCTTAGTACACTCCTTGAGTGATTTGCTTCTCATCCAATCATGAGTGATGTTGACTAAACAAGCCTCCAGTGGTAATTCCGGATATGCATCAAAAACTAAATTTGCTACGGCATCATCTTCTGTAGAGGGGGGAATGTCCTCATCCTCATCATTCGGGAACCCGACAGCCTTGCAAAGGGATACTACTTTAGTCTGCTCCATGATATCCACAACCAAAGTCCCCCTGTCCACCTTGGTCATTACATGAGCCATATCCAAAAATGGCTTCCCTAGACAAAGTGAGATAGTATTATCAAAATGTTTTACCATGTGGCATTGCTCCTTGGATTTAGGTGAAGTGGTGCTGGAAGGCATGACCATCTCAAATCAGTCATCAGCTATACCCAAGGTCAACCGACCTCTCCCCATCTCGAGTATCATGTCAGCTGTAGCTTGGAATGGTCTTTCGAGTAGTAGCTCATTGCCTTGTTCATCTTGCATCTCCATGACGACAAAATCTGCAGGAAATACAAATCTATCCACTTTCACAAGCACTTCTTCACAAATCCCATATGGTTTCACCACAGAGTTATCTGCCAATTGAATTGTCATGTTGCTTTTCTATGACTCCTTTAATCCCAACTTTTTGAATGTAGAAAGGGGCATTAAATTGATGCTTGCTCCTGAGTCACATAATGCTTCACCAAATTTGACTTTCCCGATATAGCACGAAATGTTGAAACAACCCGGATCTTGCCTCTTTGGTGGAAATGTGCCCATGATGAAGGCACTCACCTGCTCCTTAAGCACAACTACTTCCGTGTTCGGAATTTTTCTTTTCTTGGTGATGATGTCTTTCAGAAATTTCCTGTAAGAAGGGATTTGCTCAATAGCTTCCAATAGAGGGATGTTGACTGAAAGCTTTCTAAAACTGTCTAAGAACTTTTTGAATTGAGCGTCTACCTTCCTTGCCTTAGCACTGTTCAGATAAGGGACCTGAATAGCCTGTGCCCTTTGATGTGGTGGCACATAGGGTGTCTGTTTCTTAGGCTCTTCCTCCTCTGCAATATGATCTTCAGTAGCATCCGTTGCTGTGTCATCAACTGGTTCTGTGACCGGTACAGGGAGCTCCTCAGTAGCTTTAACTTCAATTTCAGCTTGGGGTGTGCTTGCTTCATCAGCCATGGGATTTTACAATTTCTTGCCACTTCTTAGCAAGATGGCCTTTGCTTGTTGGTTCCCTCCTGGAACATTAGTATTTCCCGAGAAACCTGGATGTCCCAGCTTCTTCAAACTGGCTATCTCCGCAGCCATCTGTGCCATGGATGTCTCTATTGTCCTCATTTGAGCCCCTTGGCTCTGCAGTGTCTGCCCGAATTGGTGCATGAACTCCCCTTGTTGCTTTATTTGCTGGCCGAAAGTAGCCATGAGTTCTTGGTTTTGCTTTATCACTTGATTGAGCAGCTCTATGCTCTTATCCTCCGCTACTGGCTGGGGTTTAGCATCTGGATCCTGCAGGAAGTTATTGGGATCCTTCCATGAGAACGTCTTGTCTTTCCTCCATGAATAGTTGTTGTTCCTGTATCCTTGCTGCTGCCTCATGAATTTCACTTGAGCCTCGTCCTCGGACTCAATATCCTCCTTTGCAAGCAATTTCTTTGGGAGAAGATCCATCTTCTCATTTAGCTCCTTTATTGCTTTAGATTCACCTACTACTTAGACCTGCTCCACGGTGCCTCTTTCGCCACATGATTGTTTCTTTGCCATGTTCTTTAAGATCTCCCAACATCTAGTGTTCGTGTTATTCAAGAAGAATCCGGAACTGGCTGAATCGAGGTTGCTTCTATCATGCTCGGAGAGAGCAAAATAGAAGATTTTGACTTGTGTCTCCTTATCAAGCCCATGATGCAGGCATCGCCTGAGCATGATCTGAAACCTTTCCCATGTCTCAGAATAGGTCTCTCTTGCTTGTTGGGTGAAGTTGTGGATCTTTCTGATCATGTCATTGGTCTTCTCGGGCAGAAAGAACCTCTCGAAGAAGACCTCCACCATGTGGTCCCAAGACCACATATTCATCATCCAAGTTATGTAGCCATTCACGCATAATTCCCGCTAGAGAACTCGGGAAGAGCTTCAAGTAGAGCACATCTTATGGAAATCTGTCGATTTTTATCATATCACAATTCTCCACAAATTGACTTATGTGCGCGACGGGGTCTTCATTTTTGAGCCCATGGAAGGCATTAGATTTCACCAAGTTGATTAAATCCGGATCAATCTTATATGTCGGAATATTAACTGCTTGCTTCTTGATCGGCCCCTTGGAAGCAGATGAGGAAGATGCCTTGATCTTCTCCCATATTGTCTGTGGCTCATCCATCTCTTCTTGTTCTAATTCTGAATCTGTTTCTTCAAGATGGTCTTGATTATTGTCGTCCTCGTCTTCCGGTCCCGGCAGTGGAACCTCAGGTGTGTGCCCCGCGTAGTCAGTACTACGCATCTGCACCATGCACAGTACCTGAAAATAGGAAAATTAAATTTAGTACAGTGCTTGACAATTGGAAATATTTAGAAAATAGATTATAAATTTTTGGAATGATAAAAAAAATAAAAAAAAAATTAAAAATGTATCCTAGAGTGGCCTCTCACAGCACTCGAAGTGCCAACAAATTGCCATATCCCCGGCAACGGCGCCAAAAACTTGACGCAAATTTACCGTGCGCAGAAATGCAAGTGAACACGTCGAAGTAGTACAGGCCTTTGTGAGGCCCGAGTCGAACTCAGGGATACGTAAAATCGTCGAGGACTCCTACTAACTTCTCATGATCAACTAAGTCAATTAAATAGTTGAGAGTTGTTGTTGAAATTAAAAGAAAATAAAAATAAAACAAAACAAGGCAATCGATTAAATGTTTGGTTTAATAAATTCAAAAGGAGATCTTTAGGATTGCGGTTTCACCGCGGGTTTTCATTGTATTAAATTCTAAATAATCACTCAAATTTATCTTTCTATCCGGGTAGTGGCCTGAAATCAGAATTTCCCACTGTCGTGGTACAATTCACTACCAATGTCTAGGTTGGTTCCACCATCGTAGTAACCTATACCCTAAACTAGGTGCATTAAAAACGATCTCTCGGTATCCACCATTAATCTTACACCACCTTATTCAAGGGATTTGTCAATTAATGTAAATTCCGTATCTTGTCAACCATTAATTCTTCTTTCAAAGAAATTAAGGGTATTAGATTATTATTATGGTGATCAAGCATAATAATATATTGGAGAAAACGAAATTATACTGCGGATTTAAGAGATAAGATATGAAATACTATGCTAGAATCGTCATACAATAAATTCCCGGGCTACTCCTGGTCCTAAAGACAAAGGGGATTAGCCCCGCATGTTCATCTTAGAGTACAATGTGGAGAAGAAAAAGGGAAACATGAGAAAAACGAGATTGAGTGGTGAAACCCCTGAACGGAGAAGGTCCAATCGATCCTTGGCGTGGAATACGTGTTCTCCCGCCTTTTGGTGGTGGAATTCGTCTTCTTCAGCGTCTGGATTGGGTGGGGCGTGCTCTCGTGCTCCGTTCTTCTCTGCATGCTCTCCGGAATGTGTGCAACAACTTATGATGTCCCTCTCCAGTCAAGGGCACCGTCATTAGGTATATCTCCCGAATTAGGTCGCCAATTAACCACGGCAGTCCGATTAAGGTTAATCTGAAACAAACTCATATCTGACGATGTCGATACCATCGACGCGGGTCGATGTATCGACCTAGCGTGGTAGCGGCAATCCTTCTTTTCTTTCGTCTGAGCGCCTGATGTCATCTCGATACCATCGACACGGGTCGATGGTATCGACAAACTTGTAGTGACGGTTTTGTCATTTTGTGTCGATGTAGCTCCTCCCGTCGATAGTATCAACATTTTGGTCGATAATATCGACACACTTCTCGCCAGCAACCTGATGATATCTCGATACCATCGACATCCCTGTCGATAGTATTGACTTTCTTCTAGTCCTTGCGACTGGCAGCCTGTGGTCCGGTCGATGGTATCGACCACCGTCGATGGTATCGACGGTAGAAGATACTTGTTTTTCCTGAAATTAACACACATAACCACATAAATCCACATAAAATATATTCTTTCGATAATTAATACTCAAAATGCTTAAATAAAGGGAATTTGACATAAAGAAGTAGCATAGACCAAAATGAATGAATTATGCAACATTAACCATGAAAGTGACTAATAAATGCATAAAACACCTATGAAACAAGTCTATAAATGCGACTCAAAATCATCGCATCAACAAACCACTAGAGAAACCATTGAGTTGTGACCTAAGAAGAGTCATCAGCTAGACCTAGTCAAGTCATCGATTGATCATTCAAAGAAGCCATTAGTTAAAGACATGATAACACCATCAGTTTTTGACTCAAAGAAGGACATAGGTTGGGGAAATGAAACCCACCTTTGGTTGTCACACAATGGGTCACCATTAGTTGTAGTGTGCATGATCACCATTGGTTGACAACATCAAGTGGTGTGTCAGTACTACCATCACTTGGAGATCATAGGTCATTGGACCATCAAGTTTGGGAATCAAAATAACCATTGGTTGATGGAACAAGAGGGCCATCAGTTGTTAACTCAAGGAAAACCATCAGTTGTCATCAACATGTGAGAAAACTAGGCAAAACACAAGAGAAAACCATCGTTTGGTCAAGGAAAGGAAAGCCATTGGTTGAAGCCACACTAGGGCACTGCCATTGATTATTGAGCACCAAAGGAACCAAAAAAGAAACTAAGGTAGGAGAATCGATTGACATGGAAAAAAACCAGAAAAATAGCACCCAAAGGCAAGTCCATTGGTTGTTGCAAGAAGGCAAACCATCGAGTGGTATACAAGGTAGAAATCAGCCTTAAAACCCTAAATAAACCCATTGTTCAAGAGAGACCAAAAGCCATCATTTGCCATATAAGAAAATCCTAAAGCATCCTCTACCATGTGTAGATCATGTACAAGGTCTATAACACATCCAACAAGATAAACCATCTAAGAAACTAGCACCTAAGCTCAAACCCTAAGCAAAGGTAGGAACTTTCTACTTAGAACTTAGTTTTAGGGCAAGATCTAGCACATGCAAGCTATACGTAAGCAATAAATGTGAAGAAAGTTATACAAATCGCCACTAGGAAGAAGAACAAGCTCCAAAAAGAAAGGTGACTCGAGCACAAGAAGAAGGAAACCCTAGGTTAGCTCTCCACACGACCAAGCAAGCTTCTTCCCAAGAAAGAGGGCAAACCCTAGGTCAAGGAAGCAAGAAAGAAGGGTTTTGTAAGCTCTAGAGCAAGATCCAACATGGAACACCATGGTCAAAACCAAGAAGAAGAAATAAGGAGGTAGGGAAGAAATGTAAATGAAGAGAAAAGGGGAAGAACTTACCTACTTAGGTCAAGAGAAAGCAAGGAAAGCTCCACAAGCTCCAAGAGAGGGTAGATCTGAACCCTAGCTACACATGCAAGGAGATCGACCACCTTCTTCTACCTTGGACACCTTATTATCCACTAGAGAACAGATGATGAAGATATATATAGAAAGGAAGAGAAAGGAGTCCAAAAGGTTCATTTTCATGGAAGGTAGGAGGTTCATATAGCTATTGGAGAGAGAAAGAGAGCGTCTAGGTGTCCTAACATGTTTGCCAAGTGTCCATGGCCAAGGGACATAAAATCCATGAAAGCAGCAAATCCATCAGTTGTAGAGCCTCTTAGGCATAGGTTATTGACCCTCCTAGGGTGGCCATTGAGTTTCATCACTTGGACACCATCGTTTGATGAAACCTTAGGTCACTAGATGGAAAACCATTGATTGGTCACCCCTTTCAAGAAAAACATTGGATCAAGGGACCCCAAGAGAGAAGACCATAAACCTACCACCTCTAGAGATCACCATCAGTTGTCTCCACCTAAGTATGACCATTGTTTGTCATACATCCAGGGGAACCATTGGTTGATGGCCTCTCAAGGTAGCTCATCCATGAGAGCCAACACCCTAACTCACCTTATAGAGGTGTCACCATCAAACCAAGGTTCATCAAGGCACCCCAAGACATAAACAACTCAAGCATGATATAAAACATATAAAGAACACAACGCATATGACAAATTGCAAGAAAAACCTCAAATATGGGTAAATTTGTAGAAAAGTCCAAAACGTGCACAAAATTGTATAACTTGTTCAAACAATGTCCAAACTAGACCAAACTTGAAACTTAAGCTTGTCACATGATGCTAAATCACAACACAAGGTTAGATTAAGGTTTTAAGCATTCATTATGGTAAGAAAGTATATACAAACACTAATCAAGTTTTGAGGCCTTACACTGACCACCACATATTGGTAAGGGATTCATCCGTATTGGTCACAGATCTGGCCTTCACCATTAACAAGTTCTTTAGTTGTAAAAATCTTCATGAATTTGTAATCAACTTGTTCTTGTTGCATGTTATTGAATTTTCCAATTGGATTTTGTCATGTAGAGTGCATGGTGTGTGTCCATAATTTCTTAAACATCGTTATTGTGTTTTTAGACACAATATATAAATTGGTTAAGTAATCATCAAAACATGATTTTAAATATAGCTTGGGTAAAAATGGAATTCATCCAATCACATAATCAATTATAGGATGAATAATGTACAATCCTTTTTGTGCTACAACGTCCTAGTTGTTAGCTAAGGACATTAAATAGACATATTTTAATGAAAGATGTATATCTTGTTATTATGGTTTCTAAATAAGTTATTAAGTATTTCTAGGAATGTGTGACTTGGAATAATGCAAATAAAATAAATGTGTATAAGAATTATATACTTAAATATGTCTATGTTCTTTATATTTTGTGTAAATGTAGTTGGTCCCAACCCCAATAAAGGAGAAGGTTTGGTATTAGGTTGACATCAATCACATAAAACTTGTTCACTCTATTTTTAACATAGATCCTCTTAATATTTATGAGTTGGAAAAGCATGTTTAGGATGGTATTCCTTAGTGCATGTTATTTTTTTATTATATTTTGTTTATTGGTGAAAGTGGATAGATTGATAAAGTTGAACTTTTTGATAAATGTGTTGGAATTAAATGGATTGGTGATTATAAGGAGTGAAAATGAGTATATGCATTGCAATTTCATTCAACCTAGAATCATAAACAGTGGTGCCAAGTTGGACATTGTGGATGTTGCTTAGCAAATGTAGTAAATTTTGTTAGTTAGGTTCTATTACTCAAATTGATGGAGATGTTTAGGATGATGTTTGTCATAGGATAACTTTAGGATGGTTGAAATGGAGGAATGCAACTATAATATTACATGATATGAATATTCCTCTAAGATTAAAATATGAGTTTTATCAATTAGTTATATGGCCAATCATGTTATATGAGACTGAATGTCAGACAGTGAAGAAACAATATCTCAACAAGATGAATGTGGCCAAAATACATGTACCGAGATGGATGTGTGGGGAAATAGGAAAAATTTCTTGAGAAATGAGTATATCAAGAATGATTTGGGGGCGACGAGCATTAATGACAAGTTATGTGAGGGCCAACTGAGATGGTATGGATGTGAAATACAGATTAAATAACATAACTTTACGAGGCAATGCTATTGAGTCAAGCACAATTAAATGAAGAAGACACATGTCTAAATTAGCATGGGAAGAGAATATCAAGAGGATGTCAAATATTTACATCTTGATTAAAATATAACCCATAACAAAGCTGATTGGAAAATAAGGATCCATGTAGCCGACCAGAACATGGTTGTGATTGAGGCATAGTTGATGATGATAATAAAATTATTTATATATTTACAAGAATTTCATTTTCTAAATCATCATAAACCTTGTATGTGACCCTTTTTATATTGTAAAGGAGTATTTTTTATAAGTTCACTAGAATTTTTGGTCGTATTTAGGACCCTAGAAAGCCATACAGATTCTAACTTCTATTACTAACATGACTAGAGCTGGAATTCATTCTTATGTGACTTCTACATCAGCATAATTTTTCTTATCAAACTTTCATTCAACCAAGATGGTGTCAGCTAGACTCTTAGTTTAGTTATAAGACATTTAAGAAGCAAATATGCTTCTAGATGTTTCTTGCTCGAACTTCTAGTTTAATTTAATGTTATCTTGAATGAAATTTAGTTTTATCATTGGATAGTCAAAACAATATTTTTTTCTATTGTTTTTGTTCTGCACCACTATACACTTTGGTCAAAATCATAGTTTGGGTTAAGACAACCAAGTTGAACCACAATTTAATTAATAAATTAGACAAAATACAGAATTGCACTAGTACAGAAATGACATAAAATGTCACCTTTGATGGCGTCAGTTACAAAAAAAAAGTGCCAAAGAACAATGAGGTCAGTTACTTAAGACAACCATCACCATATGTGAAGTCTTGTCGATTTAGAAAAGACACGGGTACCACTTTTACTTTAACGTCGGTTTCTTTTCAAAGAAATAGATGTCTAGACACTACAAAAAATTAGGCCATTATTCACGAGTGAGTCTTGTCACAAACCCCTCTCTACATGCCCTCACAAATAGGGACGGTTGTGAGTCTGGCCCTCACAAATGGTCCTTGAAGAGAACTCACGTGACAAATACCAGTGGCCCTGACGAATACAATTGTCATGGACCAACTGACCCTCAAGAATGTTATATTGAGGGACTATTTAGCCTTCATGAATACATTTTTGAGGGACTATTTAGCCTTCATAAATACATTTTTGAGGGACAATTTAGTTCTCATAAATACATTTTTGAGGGACTTGATAGTCCTGGAGAATATATTTTTGAAGGGATAATGCCTTCATTAATATTATTTTTGAGGGGCTATGTGGTCGTCATCAATGCAATTTTGATGGTCAATCTGGACCTTCATGAATATATTTATGAGGGACTACTGTAAATGATTTGGTTATTGATTATTGAATGATTTATTAAATGATAATTAATTGTTACTATAGTGAATATCAAATTTCAAATGAAAACTTTGTATACATAACCTCAAGCAAAAATTTTATACTAATTCACATGACATCATAAGAAGATTCAACACCAAAATGACACATAAAAATGTTAAATCACCTCAAACCAAATTTTGTTATTGAAGCAAAATATTATCCATACATTGCGTGCTCAACGTTGATATAAATAAAGAGTACATATGGTTCAAAATTTTGAGATTGATGACAATCAACATATCATGCTAGAAACTCTTAAGATATATAATGTCTCCATATTCCTTCAAATGGTGTGGTGCTCTTCATCAATGCCATGCCTCATACGGTTAGGTACTTGAATATTCTTCTCCTAAAAATGACAAATCATTATATTAATAAAATTTAAAGTTTATACATAAATCATAGTACAACAAACAACTTACCCTTATATTTCGGTTTTGGTCTACTCCAAGGTGCATTGTCCCTCGAAATCCATCATTAAAAGTAATTCTACCCTATCAATATAAATTCAAAAAGGAATCAGAGTGAGTGCGAAGTAGAGATAAATGTAAGTGAACCAACATAGAAGCAACATGCACCCGTAAACTAAAATTATGATTGAACTTAGTAAATAGTACATAATTAAAAAAAACTCAGTGGGTTATATGCCTATATCTCTGTGGACTGCACTTAGTTGCTGTCATCAGCGAGATGCATCTATAGATACAAAAAGAGGACGATCCTCACATGATACAAAAGGATTATTACTGAACTTGTCTTCTTGATCATCTTCTGTTAATTAGTGGAGCTGAAGACATAATGGTTTGTTGGAGCACAATGTAATCACAAATTGAGATGGCCATTTGTTTCCAGATGCGTTTCACACAGCACACATCTCAAACAAAGGTGATATCCTATACGCTTGAGGCGTTTATGCTGGTACACCTTTCAGGTGTGTAGCTGCAGTTGACATGAGGTGTATTAACTGCAGCTGCAGTCATTAGTTACAACGATAAGGATGTTAATTACTATTTCTCATTGACAGCTGCAGCTGCAGTCATTAGTTTGTCCTATGCTTTTTAGCCAAGATCTGCTAAAACCACAAAACTAGGAAGAACCTAGAACCACAAAACATCATGGGGCCTGACATGAGGGGAGAGGGCCATATCAGCATTATACCTACCAAATTATCTAAGTCTTATTATTGCATGTTAAGAGAATGATGTGGCTCACTTTTCTCACTGTAAGCTAGAATCAAACTCCCCTATTCGCATCATACATGTACTGCCACATAGCATTGCACTACAGAAATTCAAAGACATTCTCTGATATTTTTCTACATCCTATATTATTGTAATTTGTAATATTAAAAGCAACTATTTCCTATTGACGCATCTAATAGGTCATATGCTATACCGTGGTATAGAGAACTATCTGTTTAAATATTTGCATCCATGTTTAATATGGTTCTGTCCGAGTTTGAAAGAAAAAGTTCTACGATTTACATTTGTGTTTCTCAAATTGTGATGATTTTTATCGAAGCTTTCATGATTCCCAAGCTTCCAGCTTGTCAATGCTTTGGAGCATGGATTATGTTACGAAGGTGAGGGATTTAAGAAGATGGGAATGGAAACAAATTTTAGAACTAAGTAATGGGAAGACTAGATATCTTCATTGTTTTATTATCATATCTTGCTTTTCAATGTCTTCCCTCCTAAGGAAGGACACTGGCAAAGGCACCACACTTCTAGGAGGGAAGGACACTCACAAAGGCACCATACTTCTCCATAAAGTTGGATTTTCATACAATTACTTTAAGCATGCCCTATTTGCCTTGCCCTACCAGTGTCAATGAGTGACCAAGCATAATGTTGCTTCAACAACCCATGATTGACCTACCTAGTATATGACACAAGCTGCAATAATTAAGGTTCTTAGTGATTTCACTCCCACCACGACTCCCTTCCAAATTATCCGGCCTTCTATGTTAAATTCTTGAAGAAGAGAACAGCAGTGAGGGAGGAAGGGAAAGTGGAAACCATATTCAAAGATAGATGTGGTGTCAGTCGAAGTCTTTGCAGGATGATGTGTGAGCATCAGTTTGTATGTTCCTCAAAATATCACTGTGACAAACATTGCTCTTAGAGTTAATAGTCTCTAAACAGAAAAACAACAACATCAGATGTTAGCTTGAGGAAGAATGTTGACATGTAAGAAGGGTGTCTTGGAGCTAAGATTGAATTTTTTTAGTGGTGAATATTTATAGAGGCCAACAATTTTGTAGCAACTTAATAATTGTTGTTTGCCAAAGTTCAAGAATTTCTGATATGTGAAGTCGTAGCCAGGTTGGTTGTACATTTTGTTTTGCCTTTTGTTCCGGTTATCTACTTCCTAGTATATTAGAGAGCATCCAGCGTTGTAACTTCAGTTGGACCCTCATTTCTAAAAACTACATTTGTCCTTGGCTCGCATAAACACCTCACCATGTAAAATGTACAATGTGTTGCTTTAATATCCATTAAGGTTAAAAGATACACTGTGCAAAAGTATCATCACTTAATTACTCCATTTCGATGGTTAAACAGAGTAAATAATTATCATAGCTTCCATCAAAATTTCTTGAATAAATTATTTCTCTGCCACACCCTTCATTTTGTGTCCCTATGGGCAGGGATTTGACATGAAAAACACAAATGGAAGCTCTAACAGCTCTGAGAAGCAATGCAAAGAAAGGCTACAAATGCAAATAAAAAAATAGCCAGATATGAACCTGATGCCATCACATGAACAGTGCACCCATCTCTGGCAAACATCACAGCAGACCATTGGAGTTGACTCTGAATCTCTGTAAACCTATAATCCAGTACAAAAAATTAACACAAGTGCAATGTAAACAAAATTATAGCAGACATCTAAAAAAAACTTCCTAATCCCATGCCACTTTTAACAGTCAGGCAAAGAATATTAAGATAAGCTGTAAGGTTCAGTGAAGTTTTTGATATACAAAAAGAGGTCAACCCGATGTTGGAAACCTCATGAAGCAGAGTGTTTACCTTCAGGCAAACAGGGCAATATTTCTCTTTAGTGAATAATCTACCACAAGCATCACAAAAGTTGTATCCTAAGAACCATCTGCAGATAAACAAATGGACAACGACATTTAATTTACATGGTTTTTTCGTCCATAATCTAACTGTTATGTAGAATCTGCAGATAAACAAATATACTACAGTTTCAGACACCAACTATAAAGAATTGCATTGACTTTTACATAATCTAGAAAACATGGGGTGAACTCAATACGTCATATTAGAGTAACAGACAGAGTGTGTTATGCTATTAAAATTTTATATAAGAATATCAGATAGTACCTTGTACTATGGCCGCTTCCATGAACAATCAAGCCACAACTATGGCATCGAGTATGCTTAGGGCACAAATAAGGACCACGGCTTACATTATGCAAATATAGAGATTCAACCAGTTTCCTTTACTGATCAAGAAAAAATATTCACAATAAATGTTTTTACCTTATGCGGTGGATGTAAATAGTAACAATGATAACTGGCATCACATCGTTTACAAAACATAAATTTATTTGGATCACCAGTTCTCCGGCATATCTAAAAGAACAGCAAAAACTCAACCAAGTTTAGCACAAACAACCCTGCTCACCACCCTAATCCTGCCAGATTTTTTTCACAAGGTAAAAAAGTAGTTTGTCAATCATGCTACAGGTCTAACCTCACAAATTCGGCAAGAAGGACAAGCCCATGAGCTCCAATGGAATAGGTCTGAAACAAAGTATATAAATAAAAATATTAACTAAAGAATGCATATCCTATTATAGTTATTGTAAGCAAATGCCTAAAACCTCTGTTGTCTCCCCAATTCTTTACACAGCTTCTGTGGTACTTCTTGTTGCAAAATTTGCATGTAACCATCTTTGAGGCTTTAATGCTTCCCTCATTTTCACCAGAAACGCAGATCCGACATATAACCTTGGCAGTTAAAGCAGTTTGATCACCTTTTGTATGATCAATTCCCACTTCTCCAGGTACATCCTAACAAAAGGCAAATGTGGATTAAGTTAAGCTAAATTAGCAAGTAGAGTGACCAATAAAGACTTTAATTAATAGATACCTAATATGTTACAAGCATATAAAACACATTTTCTGCTAGTATCTGAAATGGAGATGACAACCAATGACGTTTGAATGAACAAGAAGTCTCATATTTACTTTTCCTCATGCTCATCACTGACTTTTCCCTAAAGCACCATGACAACTTTTATGATAGTTGATTTTCACATCATCAAAAGACTGAAACAATTTCAATTCTATTGAGAAGAAAGAATAAGCATGATCGTATGATAACTAATTGTGAAGTGGACATACTCTAGACAAAAACCACAAAAGACATTAAGATACTCTTTGGATTAATAAAAAAGAGTTATTTGCAAAAAGTAGAGTAATAAGCATCACATGCATAAAAATAACAATGAGGATACAATGGTAAACGTCACATGCATAAAAATAACAATGAGGATACAATGGTAAAAATGTGATGTCCAAAGTGTATTTTGTAGAGAAAGTAATATGTGATGTAGTTACAAGCATATAATATCCTTAAATAGGTCAAGAGGATTGTCTTTCAAAGATAAATGCTAAGGAATTCCTAGAGAAACTCAGGAAATACTATATTCTACATGACAAAATAATAAGATCTAGCTAATGAGTAAGATAGTGATGTTGATGGTTGGGGAAAAATGATCAACAAGCTCATTCATGGATTTATATGGGCAAGAGCATTGACTGACAGATTCAAAATTCAAAACCACCTAAACAACAAAGCATTTTTTGTTAGAGATCTCAAAAATATGATAATTACAAAGGAAACAAGGCTTGTTGCTTCTGTGATTAGAGTCACCCTACAGACAGAGACTGATAAGGAAAACCAATCACCAGAGTTTGCATTGTAGTTGTTCTCTTAGCTACATCCTACTATTCAACTTCTGTAGGATCCTAAATTAAATATTAACTTCACAATAATCATACATATATTAAGGCTTAATTGTCATTAATGTAGTACCATTACTTATTTGGCTTAAGAATCATAGACGCAATTAACATGTCTCAAATCATTCTTTTCTAAAAAAGAAAAACCTATATCCAAATTGAATGTAGACCTGCAAAGTTGTGACATATGAGGTTCCATCATATCTTACAATAGTTAGAAAAGAAACACACATGAACCTATAAATTGATATTAAAAAATCATAGGGCTTTTATTTAGCCATAAAGGCTATTCGTGGATACAAGTACTCCTCAAAATATAAGAACACAAAGAATATTCAATTTAAGTAAAGTTACGTGCTCTTCATCATCTTGATTATTCCCGATTAAATAACAAATATTGCTAAACATGTTAGCTTCAATACGTTAAATTTATATGAGATGATTATAAGTTAGAGTGGATCCTCCTTGAGCATAGATTGTTGCATGCATATATATTGCAAAACCATGTTGTTACAAGTCAACTACCAGAAGTTGAGTCATAATTTTAACCAATAAAAAGATAGGTTTAAGAACTATCAGTAAAAGAAACCAGCAAAACCAGATATCAAAATCAATGCTCTTCAGTTATGCCACACACAATGATTGTGTGAAGTGAGAACTGAGTTGTGAAGGCTTGATAAGCATAGCCATGATACCCGCCATGATAGGGTGACTACAATTCTTGTACAAATGACTTCTAAATTAGGAACCATGATATTCGTCCTTAATAATCCATGTAAGTAAAAAACTATTTCCCAATACAAGAAAAATGGATACTGAGCATGGACTCTAGTTGAGTCCTCATGAAGACTTAAAACTAATACTTAATGAAAATAGGATTCTGATCAAGAGTGACCTAGATGAATATGTCTGTCATCTGGGAGGGGAAAGTAAATTGACCAAGAATTGGGATAACGATGAGAAGCAGGGATAATCAATGAAGAAAAAAAACATTTAGGTGTCAATTGTTAAAACGAAAATTTGAGTATTCTGAAACTTTTAAGGTAGAACCATCTTTCGTTTCTAGTTTTTAGTAAGAGAATTGTAGGAGTAGGGAATGATCTATGCTTGCCACAAATCAGAAGTCATGATATTTTCAAACAAGTATAGCCTAAATGTAATTTGAGAACCTAAACCAAATATTTCCTATATATAATTCGAACTTAAGCACATGTCACATGGTAATACCAATTTACAGGTTCATGGCTGTTTGTATTCCAGTTAAATATTGCAAAAATTAAAACTACAGAAAGTAAAAAATAGCATTCATGAGTGCAAGAAAGGCAAAAACCAAAACCAAACTTATCATAATGTCTGCTCACTGCATCATTGGACTTGCATACAAAATATATTCCAGCTCATTATACTTATATGACAGAAACAACAACAAAATGAGAGACGAATGACCTGCACTCAGTCAAGAATATCGTGAAATGGGCCTTCAAGTGGTGTGTGATAAGTTTGCTAGTTGTATGTTCTGACTTAATAGTGTTTAAACTCACACTATCATAAGGGCTCTTTTGTTATCCTAAAGTCTTCAGGAGCTTGTCTTTGCTGCATTATTATCAATTATGCTCATAATGCACTTGAAAGGATGGTTATCCTTTTTCCCTATTGGCACATCATAATCTACCATGGAGGCCTCAAGCTCCAAAGTGCTACTATGAATATGCGGGTTTATGGCAACTATATGGAATTTTGGCAGTGAAATTCTTGTTTTCGACTACCAACTACAATGTACTGCCAATATCTTGACAATTCCACATTTGGAACTGAAAATTATATCTATATCATTCTATTTTTGGTGTTTCTGGTGCTGATTGGTAATTTGCAGTGAATGTTTTTTATTGCAGCATCTGGATTCTTCACCAATTGTAGCCCTAATAGGATAGATCCCCAAGGTCGACGCATCTAGACATCAACTTGTGCATGAGAGGGCTGTTCTGGGCAAAGCCGTTTACCACTACCTGATTGTGGACCTGCAAGAGCTGACGCATGGAGCCGTAGAGGCCCTGGAGCATCAGGTATAGGTGCCAAAGTAGCTTGCCACGGTGGAGCTGTGAAGCTGAAGCATGGAGCTGTGGAAGCCACGGTACACCTTCTGGTGAAGCCCATCTCTGCCCGCGTCGAACTGTCACGCCGTGCGGAGCCAGCGCGGAGTCACTAAACTAAACGCGTCTCCGGCCGAGGGCTTGCGTCGGAGTGCCGGCCGAGGGCGTCGGGCTTGCGAGGGCGTCAGATTGTTGGACAAGCGCTTGCACGCGGAGCAACGGAGGGCGGAGAGGAAACGACCGGTGCCGAGAGAGAAGAGAAAATGACCAGCGCCGAGAGGGGAGAACCAACGGACACGCACCACTCACAGACATGTATACCTAATCAGATCACTGATAAGACACTAAGATACTAGCTTCATTTATATAGATAAATTACAATGTTTGCCTTTTTATCTAAAACTAAAGATATTAGTTTTGTTTTATATAGAGGCAGTACAATATTAGGTGTAATACTAGAAATTTAAATAAACAAATAGCAAGGGACTTACCTGATTTTGTTCAATATCAAAAATAGGAGGTAAATTCCCATCACTTAAGGAATTCTGAAGTACGGAAAATAAAATAAAAAGATAAGTTTAAATATTCTGACTACTTTCAACTGTATAAGAAAAGGGTTAAAATTAAAAATCAATATGTATCAAGCTCAAAAACAACATTTAAAACATGAAAATAATGAAGTTGCGAGGCAACAGGACAAAAAACATACATCAGTCGATTGGAGGTCTTGTTCAACATGTGGGAGTGGTGTATCTTTTGACACTTTCTGTAGATAGGCCATCATAGAATCCTAATCAAAAAATGTTTTAGATCAACAACTATTGTGCAATTGCGATACAAAAGTTTACATCAGCCAAAATTGCATATCAGGTTAACAACAGCTAAAATAATAGTGAGCAGAAAAACATACATTGACAGTGGCATCAGAATTATAATGTGCCAGTATAAATCTTAAAGCCCTTTCTGCAGACAGTTCCTTAAAGATTCCTCAACCTCTTACAAGAAACAACACAAACATTATAATAAAAACAATGAAGGACAGGAAAGTTATGAATTAATAATTCATTTAATTAAAAGTGAGGTGATATAATCAGAGATATACATTATCATAACAATACATAGCATTTCATAAGTGAAAAAATAAGTAGCAAGCTAAAGAATAATCAACTCGGAGGAGCAGGTATCTGTGTGATGAACAAACATGCTACAATGTAATTCATAGGTAAATAGGCAAAAGATCAAAAAAAATTACATTGACAGATGCATGAGAGTTCCCAGCTAGAAGGGGGCATAAGAATTGGTTAAGATATTAGACAACTAAACTACGGAAGAATTGGTATATTTCACATCAAATTCCCAACCGAATGAACAACACAATCTGGTTTAATCAGATCAATTGAGAAAGGTGGACCGTCTATACTCCCGAAGGCAATTTGACTACTGAATGGTTGGGTAATTACTAATTAGCTGGTGATTGAAGAAAACCAAGATATGCGATGATAACACGCTTGGTTATCGGTCTCATGCACCGTGATTTTAGACCCTTTCATGAATTGACAATGGTTATAATGGGCAATTTTAAGAAAATTCAAGGGGTTTGACAAACAGACTATTGAGGATAGAGATGCGGCGAGGATTCTTACCGGGATCGGTGCATTAGGTGCTGGGGCAGGAGAAGCCGCCGGTGCAGCGACATGCGGCAGAGTCAGATAGCCATCACGACCGGCAGAAGCATCTCCTGGGCTGGCGCTGGCGGTGTCGCCACCGCGGCTTCCTTCCCGCGCGACAGTAGCAGGTGGACGCAACACCACATGATCCGAGGAGGGAAATTCTGTCCCGCCAAGTGCAGCAGAGGAGAGGGAGGACGAGGTAGAGGAGGGCCAGCTGTAGAGCGGCGGTGTGTGGCCCGCACGGTCGGAGAAGAACACGACGGAGGAGACGACAAGGAGGGAGGCCAGCAGGACGGTGAGCGTGGTGGCGGCGAGGGTGCCGGAGGACTGCAGAGACTTCTTGGTCTTGGCCCTGGTGGAGGTTGTGGTTCTTGGTTCGGGGGTTTGGTCGTCTGCCCGCTGAGAGTACAACAAGGGGACTGACTGGAACACTTTTTTTTCGAGGGGAGGGAGCACGGTGCGGGAGGGAGCACGGCGTGAGAGGAGAGGGTTTTTTTTTTATTTGCAAATGTTGTGTTTTAGAATGGAGGGAAGGGTTATGAGATGGAGGGAAATATTTGGCATGGTATTTTTCACGGGGTGATTAGTGAGTAATATATTTGTGAGGGATTAGTGTTCACATAAAAGGTCTAAGGATGTAAAAAACACGGTTGAGGGATTTGGTCCCATGTTTGAAGGATGATCCCTCACAAATAGACATCATTATTCACGATTTTCGGTTCCTCACAAATGTTCTTCAATAAAGGCCAAATTTTTTGTAGTGAGAATTTCCCACAAAATATAAATTTCAGGGAAAAATTTGCCTCCAAAATCTTCAATCCAACATCGATTTTTTCTAAAACCAATGACACATGTTTCACATCATCTCCCCGTAGAAAAATTTACCCCTCATTAGTCGTCGGCTTTGTCAACTACCTGGCGACTAGTCACCATTCGAAAGATAAACTTTTTTTAAGGGGATGGGTCTATAGTGTCGGTTGTTTACTAGAAATTGATGACTAGGTGTTTTCGCATCTTGTGAAAATATTCCCTCCCCCCCAATATGCTCCTTTGTCATTGGTTTTTATTAGACAATCGACAACTATGACCCTAACAGTAGATAAAAAAAATCGATACATATATAGACGTCGGTTATTCTTTTGGTAACTGATGACTATGTTAGACTATTTTTTTTAGTTTAAGATTTAGTCGTCAGTTTTTCTCTAGAAACTGACGACTAAAACCCTAACCAAGGACAACTTTTTTGTTTAGGTTTGGAATTATTCAATTTTTCACAATTTGTAGTCGTATTGTTGGTTTTAGTCTGAACCGACGACTATGAACCAAACACTTTTTCTTTGGAAAGGGAGTTAGTCTTTGGTTTTTACTGAAATAACCAAAGACTATGTCCTAACCTGGGCCAAAAAAAATCCGGGTATGGAGATAGGCATCAGGTTTCTGTATATAAACCGAGGACTATGGATCCTACCAGTGTCGGTCTTTTTTTGTTGCAATCGGGGCTGACTCTATGTTGTCGATTTTGGAACTGACGTCATAGGCTTCTACCTTAAGTGTCACCCGCTTGGGTGTCGCTTGGAAACCGATGTAAAAAGTCCATTTTAACTGACGTTAAATGTAGTAAATGTACTATTGTTGGCTCTATAACTTTATTTCTTACTCAACCTAATGTGTCTATTAACCAAGGATGCTCCTAGACGCTCAACATAGATTCTCTATGGTAACTCTAATATGTTTCTATGTATAAGGGACAAATTTTATCATCCTAACACACACTTGAGAAATATAATTCATTAAAAAAACATTTTAGTGATATTTTGCTTTAGTTATCTGTATTTTTCTCAAGTAGAGCTTTGTCTTTTTGATAAAAGTTATACAATCTTGTAGAGAAGTTTATCAACAAATCCATTATTCTCTAAATTATAAGATCTTTCTTCCAATCGCTTCTTCATTGTGACTAAAGTGGCAATCGATCAAAAAATAAATGGTGGTTCTCCTCCAGTTGGGCAAAGAGTATGTAGGTGGTGACCTTCCTTTGCACATGAACAAGAGGTGTTTAGGTGGTCTTTTTTGGGGCCATGACAAATAAAATATGGTGATCTCATGTGACTAAGATCTAACAGAGGTAGGGATATAGTTTGATATTCATTTTTTTAGTTGTTATATATATTATATTCTATTATATTTCCTTCCAACCAGTGTTCTCATATATCCCACGTGCAACCGCATATGCGTCTGCATATGCATATTGGCCACATGTCATAACTGTAGATGTCAATGCAGTCCATTATGTGGTCCTAGTTGTAGTTGTATGTGGCACATATACGCCATATGTGGTCGCATTTCATATAGATACTATATTTATATACTTTGTTATCAATTATCTTATTTATTTTTTTCATTAAAATAATTCTACACATAGCTAGATACCGACATATGGTTATGTTTATACATATATATAGCATACAATACATGCATATTTTATGGTTTCCATAATAGTATATATTAGGTGAATTAGTTTAGACTTAAAATGCAATTTTATGCTCATATAAACTACATATGATCTGCATATGTTCCATATTCTACATATACTCTATGGAGCACTTTGAACACATGGTGTGTTTCTTTTTTTAGAATATTTCTCTCAACTATCAATATAGATCATTTGTGCAAACCTAGTGGGACATGAATTAGAACTTTTTGTGGTTTAGAACCGTGTTAAATAATTGGGTTTATTCCATCCTTTTTCGTCCTCCTCCTTTACTTAAGTACATGTTACGACATAATATCTACTAATCGTTAATTATTGAAAAATTGTATATTAACTTTGCATTTTATTTACCCCTCTGTAAACTCTATTTTACTAGATAAGTTGAAAGAATAGAAAGGCGGGAAAATCACCATGAATCCTTTGAATTCAAAGCATGATATAGCAAGTATGCACCTAACACCTATCGAGGAAAAATAAAAGAGGATGAAAAGGAGCTATGGTCCAACTTGTCATATTATATTTGATACGGTAAGAATGGTCAAATTCCCTAGAAATCACCCTCCCCTTCTCAGTATTAATCTCTGAAGAAAAAGATGTAGTTTTTATGTATTTATAGTTGTATGAGCACAATCACATAAATTTTTGATTGAATGCCTTAACAATTTGGTCGACCTTTAGTAATTTGTTCTACCTTGTAGACCATTGATCGACTTCCATTGGAATGGCATGTCGACGATACAAGCTATCGTCATAGGTGGATCAAACTTTGTCTTGTTGGTCCAACCCTTTGGGACTGAATTACTAAGAGGTTGGTTTGGCTTTATCATCCTTCATTGGGTCCATACTGACCAAAAGGTCGGTCTGTTATTTTATAACTGGATTGATCTAACTGTTCCCCAAAGTAAAACTCAACATTTAACATCTCTCTTTAAAACTTAACCCCAATTCAAACCAAGCCCGTGTCGAGCACTGTTATGTCTATCATTTAGAGAAAAATATAAATGACTTAGTTTGACTAACATAATTATCAGTCTAACCTACTTTTAAACTTGTTTTCAAAATGACTAAGTTTGCAGGAGAGTGGGAGACCACTTATTTTGGAGTCTCTTCACCCATTGTCTGCAAATATATATTTTTTGCTCTCTCACACCGACTAACGAGCCTCATGTGGCAGCTCCTCATTAAAGACATCATTGGGTGAGCTATCACATGGCATCGGTAGGGCGTTTTTAATTCTTTATTATATATTTTGATACCAAGGAAAATATATAAATCATTTAAAACACTATATGAAACTTATTCAAATTGAAAAATAACAAATAATAATAATATAATATGTATGTTACATATTACTAAATATAAAATACATAATATATATTTATAATTTCATACATATATAAATAACATATTTAATTATATATAAACATAACTATTGTATTCAAATATGTTTACTAATTGGATATAAAATTATATAATATAACATCCAAAATGGTTAGAGTTGTCGATATGGATGATTGTTCACCGTTTTGTGTTGTATAAACTTCGGGTGTAAATAACTATTGTGTTGTAAGGGGAAAGAACACATATATATCCACCATGCACTCTTACAGCCAGGGGGCAAGCAAAGGCCATGGCCCCCGCCCAAAAAAATAAATATTTACACTATACACATATGTTTATATATGAATATCATTATATATATTATGTCTAATGTAAAGAAGTCACTGAAAGGCAATTGGCGTAGGGGTGAGGAAGTTGCAACTGTGTGTGTTGATCCCAGGTTCTCAAAATTTATATACTTTAAACTTGTATTTGCATGCCTTTTCATAGCGTACTCAATTCATTCACATTAATATATTTTTCTTATCAAGTTTGCAGTCGTCAAATGAAGATATGCTACACGCAAGACTCTAAGTTCTGAAATAAAAGGACAATGGAACTCTTGCTATATAAATGGGTACATATCTACAATATCTATGTTTCATATCTTGTCATGTCTTTAATTTTGTTTTGCCCTTTTCATATATATTGTTTGTATAAAACTATATGCCATTCTAAGAACAGACGCCTGAGTCCTCTCGTCTTTGACTTTCTGACCATTAGGTGATGGAATTTAGATAATAAATAGTTCCATGACATGAGAAATTATTAAATAAGCCATCAAAAACTCACAATTTCATTCTCAATTTTAGGACATATTGTAAGTACATATTTTCATTTCTTAATTCGTGCTAGCTTCTCAAATGATCTTCAAATATATCTTCGACTCTGAAGTTTAGGCACTCCATTTTCAATAAACCTTTTGGCATCTATTATTATTTCTAATGACTTGGTTTGCTATGCTTTCCCAAGTTATCTCTGTATCTATCTATATGCTAAAGTTTGGATTATTAGCTTCAATTTTCAATTATGTTTTACTTCATATGCCTTCAGTCGCACTTGTGAAGCTATCTAAACTGTTCCAAGAAGTCCTTTATTTTTACTTAAATATTTTCCTTTGAAAAGTTTCATGAGCTTCTTGATCTAACTTTATACACATGATATACTACTTTTAAGCATTAGCATGAGTCTAACATCATGTAGTAATAAAAGTCTAGCTAAAACTACGGACTGCAGTGCAAGCTAACCCTTTTTTCATCTATAGCCTAAACATTGAATTTTGGGATTTTCTGTTAAAAGTGTTTGCTTCTGAAATGTTATCTGGTTACACCCCGATGCCTCTAAGTTACTTTCTGAATCAAATACGGTCTGGGGGATACAACAACCTCAGAAATTTTGTTACTTTGGCTTTTCCAATGTCAATGCATGCTATTTTTTTTGTTTTACTTGGTCCATATCTCATAGGGTGCGTGGATAGACATGTGTTTGGTTTTATCCTCAAGGACAAGTTAATCTGACAGCAATATAGAGCTTTGAGTGCTAACATTATAGCATCTTTTTGAACTAAATATTTCTCTTGCATTTTTCAAAAACTCCTGCAACTCTCTTAGTTACCTTATTCTGGTGGCACCAAGTCCCTTCCTGAAGCACCTGTCCCACCCAATAACATTCTGTTCGTCAGAACCTACCTCCAGAAACTACCCCAATGATGTTGGTGATGCTTTTCTGCCAATAACCTGAGTTCAAAGAAGTGGTGGAATCAAATCCAGGTGTTGTCTTTGTGGAGTACGTTGATGAGATGCAATCAACTATGGAAATACAAAAAGCCTTATAAGAATTCAAGATCACTACCCAGAATGTAATGGTCATCTCATATACAAAGAAGCAGGGGAGGCCAGTCTGGTGTCCCCATTCATGAACTTTTAGGAACTATAGCTCGACCTTTAGGAGCCGCACGAGGAGAAGAGAGGTGATGATGGATTACCTTTTTTCGGTGCATGTTGTTCCTGCAATTTATTTAGCCAACTCCATCCTCTTGTGGTTTTGGGGCCAATTATGTCATTTTTAGAGTAGGTACGAAAGAGTAGAGTTGTGATTTGTGGAAAATGAACTCTTTGACTAACACATTTTGAAATTCATGTGACATATTTTGTATTTGTGTAGTTAACTGAATCAGGTTGGCTAGAAGTGTAATTTGTTAGGGATGGTCTTTAATGAACTGGTATGTAGAGCCTGTGTGTATGGTACACTCGTTGCCTTTTCAAGATAGTTTCTTTCTAAGCCATTTTGATTGGTTTGGTTCCAATGAATATTCCATGCACTTTTTGGAATGAATGCAGTTATGTGAACATGGATTCTTCAACAAGTGGTTGATAAGTGTATAGTTTGGACTACCCAACTGGTAGAGCAACTTTTGGGGATGTTTGCTTTGTTGGATAAAGTTTTATTTTCAGATCCAACAAGACAGACTTCTCAAGTTGTAATGCCAACACTAAAACTTAGTTTCCAACTAATACTATGCTTGATTCCCTATTAGAGTAAAGACATCAGGAGTGAATGGTATTGCAATGGATTAATCAAATTGAATTACAACAAGGTACGATGGCTTAGTTATATAGAGTTCCTCCTGTGCTAGTTGGCGAGGAGAGGGCATATGAATAGACATATAGTTGAAGTAAATGGACATACAAAAAAGACTATGATCATTGACTACCATGAACCATTAAATACTGTAATGCATTTGGCTACTGTGTCTCTGAGCCTTCATCTTCAATGTCTGCTTGTTTTAAGTTATTAGGTGTATTATCTTGACAGCCCCCTGCAAGTTGGGACTGGGAGAATTGGAGGCCCAATTTGAGAGCAAGAGCCCGAAATTGGGTCTTGTGGAGAGCTTTGGTGAAGACGTCAGCAAGCTGGTCTTTGGAGGAGATGAATCTGGTGAGTATGTGGCCAAGTGCTACCTTTTCTTGCACAAAGTGGTAGTCTAGTTCAATGTTCTTAGTTCTAGCATGAAGGATAGGGTTGGATGCAAGGAAGAGAGCACTGAGATTATCACTGTAAATAATCATTGGTTGCTGATGTTCCAAGTGTAGTTCTTGGAGGAGTTTGGAGAACTAGGTGAGTTCTACTGCAGTGAGCGACAAAGATCGATATTCAACCTCAGCATTGGATTTGGAGACAGTGGGTTGCTTCTTAGATGACAAAGACACACACATTTGTCCCAGGAAGATGCAATACACACTCGTACTGTGCCTGGTGAGGGGGCAGGTGGCCCACTCAGCATCACAGAAACCAGTAACTGGGAGGGAGGAGTCACAAAAGATCTAAATGCCCATGGAGATAGTGCCTTTGATATACCATAAGATACACTTAACTAAGTGAAGATGAGTGGTCGTAGGATAATGAAGAAAATTGGTAGGCGAGGTTAACACCATAGGTGATGTCCGGCCGTGTTAGGGTGAGATATTAGAGAGATTTGATTATACAATGATAGGAACTCGTATCAATGAGGGGTTCACCAGGTTGGCAAAGAGAGTTGCGAAGAAAGGAAGTGCAAACTGGGGTTGAGATAGGCTTGCAATGTAGCATGTTTTCTCGAGTCAGGATGTCAAGGGTATACTTGTTTTGATGAAGGACGAGACCATGAGGGTTGTGTTCAACTTGGATGCCAAGAAAATAGCGAGCAAACCCAAGATTGCGGAGGGAAAACTCTGATTCAAGTTTGCTGATGACGTGTCCAATGACCATAGATGAGTTCCCAGTAATAAGTATGTCATCTACATAAAGAAGGAGGTATATCAATGTGTTTTGGTTGGAAAGTACAAAGGGGGAAGAGTCTGTAGTACAAGAGTGGAATCCTAGTTCAGAGAGGAAGGTATGAATGTGATGATACCAGGCTCGAGGAGCCTGTTTGAGCCCATAGAGTGCTTTGTGAAGTTTGTAGACATGATGAGGAAGTGAAGCATCCACAAATCCTAGAGGTTGTTACATGTAAATAGTAGTGTCAAGTGTGACATTGAGGAAGTCGTTGCACACATCAAATTGTTTAATGGTCCAGCCTCTGGAGACCAAAATTGACAGAACAATTTTGATGGTAAGAGCCTTTACAACTGGACTGAAAGTTTTTGTGTAGTCTATGCCTTGTTCTTGGTGATACCCTTTGGCTACTAGATGAGCCTTGAGCCGATCCAGAGTGCCATTGGGATTCAATTTGGTCTTGAAGACCCAACAACATCCAATAACATTCATGTGCAGGTCTCTTGCGACACGAGTCCATGCTTGGTTCTAATGAAGGGCAAGGAGTTCAGTGGTCATGGCTTGGTTCCAACTAGGGTGACAAAGGGCTTGGGTAACATACCAAGGAGTGAAGGGTAGTAGTGTGGATCTGAGAGCGTATTTGGGGTTGGGTTTTTGGACACCACTTTTTCCTCGGGTGATCATGGAATAACCATTGCTAGAAGGGATGGGAGGAGGACTGGACTTCATGTTTGTACTGGCAGAGGAATCATCTTGGTGCAAGGAAGAATGGGGAACTGATGGTGAAGAGAGATCCGTAGACGGAGTGTCTAATAGGGGGAAGTGTGAAGGTCTGAAGTACGAGGATCAACTGAGGTAACTTGATTGTAGGAAACATCAAAGGGTGAGTTGGAAGGAGAGGCCATAGGGGTAGGGGTGTTTGGGACAGGCTATGGAGGAGATTGGTCTTCACTATCATCTTCAGCGTCGAGGAAGGTAGAATAGGAGAGGTGTCATTGTTCAGGTGTGGATGAGGAGGTGGATGGAGCAAAAGGAAAAACTTCCTCATTAAAATCAACATGTTTGGTGATATAGAGGCATTGGGAAGGGGCGTGTAGACACTTATAGCCCTTGTGATGGGTGATGTACTACATGAACACACAAGGTAAAGAGAGGGAATCAAGTTTGTCAGTGGTGTAGTCGTGTAGGCAGGGGTAGCAGAGACTTCCAAAGGTGCGAAGATGAGTGTAGGAGGGTCTTTCGTTGTGGAGAACCTCAAAGGGAGTTTTCATGTGTAGGAGGGGTGTGGGTGAAAGGGAAATCCTTAGACATTTATTGAGTCATCTCTAACCCTTTTTTATTTGTCTCATCTCAAATTTATTCTGATTCCTTATTCTGATATAAGTTTCAAGACAATTAAAAAGAGTCTTTCCTTGTTCCGGAACCTTTTATCCTTAAGTCTGTTAATGAGGTACATGTCAGTGGAGAAAGCTTCTGCCCAATGTGACTTGGGTAAGTGGGCTTCAAACATCATCAAAAGCCATAGTTCAGTAACATGGTGATGTTTCCATTCCACAACACCGTTTTGAGAAGGATCGTGTGGGAATGAGATGTGATGAACAATGCCTGAATCAGATAGGAATTGTCAAAGTGGATAATTAAGGAATTCACCACCTCCATCACTTTTAACCCTTTGCCATTCAATCCATATTGTGTTTTGATCATATTACAGAAGGAGATAAAAATAAGATAGAAATCACTTTTGTTTAGGAAAAAGCAAACTGAACCGAGAGTAATCATCGGTAAGCATACCATAGTAAAGATAATTATGGGTTGAAGGCACATGTGCCTTACCCCAAGCATCACAATGTAATAGTTCAAATAGATGAAGTGCCTTGGAATGTCTGTGTTGAGTAGGCAACTGCTTACTCTTGCTCAGCTCACAGCTGTTACTGATTGTATTAAAATAGAAAGTTCCTGCAATAATTCCTTTTTGAAGAAGATGTCGAAGAACACTCTGACTAGGGTGGCCAAGCCTGCGATGCCACACTACACAGGAGGCCTTGACATAGTGATTTGAGAAGAAAATCTTTGAGATAGATGACAACAGGAGGTACATTCCATCACTGCATATTACCTGAGCGAGGACTCGATGGGTCTTTGTGTCCTTGATAATAACAAAGTTGTCAGTGAAGACTATATAGCAAGGCAACATAGATGTCAACTTTGAAACTGAGATGAGATTTCTCTTGATTTTAGGAACCAAAAAAACATCTTTCAATGGAATACGAGTAAGGCTTTGTATGGAGGTGTCACTAGTATGAGAAACAGGAAGAAAAATACCATTCCCAACCATGATCATACTTGACCCTTTATATATACAAAGATTATGATGAGTACCTGAGGTTTGAGCTATATGATCCGTAGCCCCAGAGTCCAGGTGCCAAGCTAAAGGATCAACCTCATGAAGGCGAAGGGAAGCAAGGGCAACACTCATGTTTTCTGTAAGAGAGGAGGGCATATATTGGTTCTGAAAGTTGTTGCCATACCTGTGCCAGCACCTCAGGGCTGTATGCCCTCTTTTGTCACAAATTTGATAGACAAGAGGAGACGAGTTATACTGGCTGTTATTGGCATTGGTAGAGGTGGTAGATCCTCAGTTTTGAGGATTGAACTGGGTGGTATGATTCCCTGGTCCGGTGTTGAGGACACCTTAGACAAAGCTACTGGATTGATGTCATCCTCTTCCTTGGGCAGAAGACCGACCACGACTAGAGTGGTTGGCGTGGTTGTGGAACTACTGTTGGTTGAAGGTGATGTGGTTATATGCTCCCTTTTTTTTGGAGTAGAACACAACAGGAGGGGAAGGTGAGGACCTCCTTGACCTTCGTCTTTTAAAATATTGTAGGAGAGGGATGAGCTCATCATACGAAGGAATGGGAAGCTTCATCATTGAAACAACAAAGCCCTCATATTCATTACCATCCAGGCCATTAAGAGGGTAAAGATCTCTTGATCACTAATGACATAGCCTATTGCACTAAGCTTGTCGCAAAGAGTCTTGAGCTTCTGAAGATAGTATGAGAGGGAGTCAGACCCTTTGGTGAAGGTTCACAACTGACATTTGAGTTCAAATTCTCTAGACTGGGATGATTATTAGATTTTTTTTGTTAGAGAGGTCCATACTTCATGAGATGTGGTGCATCCAACGATATCACCCATCACTTCTTCAGTCAGTGAGCTCAAGATCCATCCTTTGAGGAGGTGATCTATTCAAGTCCAGGCTTTGTGCCATGGGTTTACGTCTTGCATACCATCACTATCAGGAATGAGACGAGGGGGAGCATCTTTACTGCCATCAAGGAAGCATTTGGGGCAGCATGATTCAGCTAGATTCTTTACTTGAGATTCCCATAAGAGGTAGTTGTCAAGGTTGAATTTGATTGACAAGAAGTTGAGAAGTTTAGGCCAACAAGGTAAGGATAGATAGAGGTGGAGGAAGCTGAGGTTTCTACTACCATCGTGACAATGAGGATAGGTAGCTGTAAAAGAGTGAAATCACCCCTTTACTAAAAATGTGAAGAATTGACATCCATTCCAAACACACTCATAGGTATGATGGAATGGGCATAAAATTTTCAAATTTATTAAACAATGGTATACAAAAAGACCATTGGAAAGCAGCGGAATAAAAATTTCTGACTAAATCAATTTCATAAAAGATTGTACAAAATACATCAACAATCTCCCTTTTAGGGTTACATCAACATACACAAACTATGATCTAGATAGAGGGAAGTCTAACTACTAGAGTCTTACCTCCAAGCAACAACTCCATCAACTAAGTCCATGCCAAAGCTAAGATCTTCAGGTCTTATCCATAAAGTTGCTCATCACCTGGGTGGTTGGGAAGGCACCCAACAAAAGGGAAAGGGAAGAAACAATATGTGTCACAAAACTATTCTAGGATAACAAGATAAGAAAAATATGTAAAAGCATGCTAGCGTTCATCATAAGATGAAGACAATAAGAGAATGAGGCCATATATAAGAGAATCTTTCAATAGATGCTTGCCATAAACAAAGTATAATAAAAGAATTGTATGCATGATTAATATTGACTACCTTAACTAAGTAGGGTTGAGGCACCTACCAGACCTTTAACCAAAGGGTGATGGGAGAATAAGACATTCCCAGTCACCTACACACATTTTGTGTGTGGGGGAGGATAAGATTTTCCCTAGGGGAGAAATAACACATTCCCCAAGTATGGGTTGTTGTACATAAGTACCACTACTATAGCTAGTTAGTCTAATAAAATCATCATGCTAGAATCAATGGAAATTAGTAGCATCAATCAAATAGAACATGGTAGAGGGGTACCAAGACCCAAGAACAATATTCCAAAACAGATTATGAGAAAAGTATAGGAAAAGAATCATGGGCATAGGACATAGGGTTCAAATAAACCTCATTGTGGAAAAAGTAGGACATGGTACAAATATTTCCCAACTTAAGGTGTAAATGCACATACCTTTAATATTGACTTCAATTATCAACTTGCACCACTTAATTGATTCCATGTTCTACTTCTCCTATTTTCAATGTATTGTCATGTATTAGAGTTATGCATATACATAAAGGTAAAGAAAACCCATATTTAGGATCTCTTGCGTAAAACTCTAATTCAGACTATGAAAATATCACCATTGTCTTAGTCAGAGTTTTATGATCAAAATGACATATAATATTATGTATTTTAAAGATATGGACTTTTAGATGCATTTTTTGTCATTTTTAGCTATTAAATCATCCTCAAAAACACTTTTGTGAAAACAACAGAATCAACTGTCGAAATTATTTTTATTAGATAGCTTACATTTTTATGATTCCAAAACATATTTTTATTTATTTTTGGATGCACGGTTTAGGAGTTATGAAATTTTGAAAATGAACCAATTACAATGTGCCACGTAGGCACTTCGTCCAAGCAGGGATCGAATGGGGGTAAAAAGGTAAAAATGCAACAAATCATCTCCTACCTTCACCTGCGCCATGGTTGTGTGGAAGCAAGCAGCTTGATCGGGCAAGATTGGGCGAAACCGGTATACTCAACCAAACTCGACATTTAGATATGTGAAAGAAAGCCAAGAAGATTCCTAACCTGATGGTGTTGTCGATTTGCTCGAAGGTGGAGAGAAGAGGGAGAGAAAGGCGCCGCAAACCCAGGCACAAAATTGACTTCCAACAGCAACACAAATGAGAACGGAAGGAATTGGTTGGAGAGGAAAGTTGCAAGGACCTCCAGGAAGACGAGGGTAGGGATATATATAGGTGGGGAGAAGTAAACTAGGGTTTTCAGACTTGGGTGATAGAGAGATTTTAGCCAATTTGGGAAAGCTCAGATACTCGATGAAAATACAAAAAACTTGGGATAATATTGTGTGAAATATCGCAAGGAATCCAACGAGCCTAAGAACTCGTGATTTTGTTGAGAAACGAGGGAGATAATGGAAAATGAAAAATCAAACAAATTTGTTTTTATTTCCTTGTCCGAACCAAGGTAGAAGACGATCAGCAGCCATCGAATCCAAGATCCACAGCCAGCGATGAGCACACAAAAAGCCAAATCTCGCATATTAAATCCTTATCCAACTATATTTTCGACTATAGTGATATATGCATTATTAAATGAATTTCTCTCTCTTCTTTTGAGGGCTCAAATGATTCTAAAATTAAAATTTACACCCTGACTGATTTTGACATGTAGAATCTGAATATAAAATTAGTTTTGCCTTTTGAGGACTTTTAATAGGTTAAATAATTCAAATGTCATTTTCTCTTTCCTCCTTCATTAATGACTCTAGGATTCTCCAAAAATAATAAAACTTCACCTATAAGTTATATTAAGTATGTTGAATACTAATTTTCCATTATTTCCATTTGTTGGTGTTGTTTATTATTTTAATTAATGATTTTAAGGTTTTACACACTTTCTCCCTCCTAAATTTATCTTCTCATCAAATATTTTCCAAATTGATTCAATATTCATCCAAATATATATTAATGGCATTTTTTTGAAGACTTCTATTATTTTATTTAATACATTTAAATTTTATCACTGATTTTATCCTTTTAATTTTTTAAAGGCATCTAGAAACTTTCTAAAAATGTAAAACTTATCCTATAAGAAATTCCAAATTTTTGGAACACTATTTTGGCATTAATTCATTTTTTCAATATTTATTTAATATTTTCAGTCTTTAAATCATTTTCTCTCTCCTGAATAAAACAAAATATTAAACATTGACCAAATTAGATGCAAATTTTCCCAAAGGATTATTTCCATGCTTAGATTATGAATTTTGAGTTAGTTTTAAAATTTGAGGACATTAGATATTTATTTCACTTTATCTGCTTATCTCTCATTTTCTTTTAATAAAGACTTTAATATATGCATTTATCTTCCAAATTTGGGGATACTTGGCCCTTAAGTTTCTTTAAGATCAAGAAAATGATATTTAGTGCCAAATTATCTTCGTAGGTTTCCATTTATGATTTTTGGAACAATATATTCCTCATTATCCTCTTTTATCCAATATATTCCATATTATCTCCGATTATTACATTTATCATCTCCTTTATATATATTTTGGGATTTCTTTTCTTTTTCATATTCTAAAAAGTACTAGAAAGTTCTAGGACGAAATATTTTATCCTTTTCATTACTTAAGTGGACATTTTACATATTAAACCCATTACCAAGCTTTCAATGAGGTATTTGTGCATAAACACAATTATTCATAGAAAAGGTGAACAAATGTTCATTAGACCATCATATTCTCCACGAATTAAATAGGAAAACCAAAGAGGATAGAAATGAAAGGCAAATATGGAAAGATGATAAAGGACAAAATGTCCAGAATTCGGTATGTTACAACACTCCACCCCTTGAAGAGGATTTCGTCCCTGAAATCACAAACAAGAAGGGAAGGGTGAGTGTGCAACCTCTCATCCCTAAACATCAGGTTGTTCCTCCAACCATAAAACTTCCACCAAAACTTATACATCAACTACTTAACTTAAGAGTTCAGAAACTTCACAAGCATCTTCTCCCAGGTCAGGTTCTCAAGGACCACCTAGGGTTTCATTATTAAGATATTCTTTTTAAGAGATTTAACATTATTTACATTTTTGGCTCATTAACATTATACTCTTTATGATATCACATTATCATAATTATATTAATTACGTCATGTCATATACACTTTATTGCCAAAAGGATTATATTTCATTACCATCCATGTAACATTTTATATATACTTAGGTATATTTCTCATTTACCTTACTAGGAATTTTAGCACAATCAGGGGTTACTCAGTTATCTCAATATTATATTTTATCATTATCATTAATATTTTGAGCTTAGACTTCATCATTCTTATATTATCACCGTATAAATTTTTAACAAATTATTTTACATGAAATAAGACATTCTATCCAATTTGTGGTTAAGCATACAATTATTCCAATTAATGTCACATTAATCACTTATATTCATATTATTGTTGTCACAATGTCACATTATCTTTATTGCTCACATTAATGTCATCATTAATCATTATTCATTTATATTATTCATTTTGGATGTTTATGTGAATCCAATCACTTCATATTCACATTGAAGCCATTACATGTATTTCAATGATCAAGGTGAAACATATTACATATTAGTGAATTGATTCACATTAGGTGGCCAATCACGTGTATACTAGATAACAAGGTAACATGCATTTCGTATAGATGATATAGATGAATTGATAAATATGTGAATAGATGATTATATATATATATATATATATATCATTTATGTGTATCAAAGTATGTTAACTGATTATGGCACTTAACATCATTAATGTATCATGAAAAGCATTAAGGATGCATTCATTAGGGTTAGGTTATTGCAAGTTAGGGTTTAGGTCAACATGACCATTATTTTCACTTATCCATCCTTATCATGCATTAGGTTACAATTATCATTCTCATCATATCATTAGGGTTTATAGGTTCATGACATGATCAACATCTTACATATTGACAATTATCATTGATATCCATATTATGTGCATTGGATATTCATTAGGGTTCAAGCATATGAGTTATTCCTTAGATGACCATTACATGTTCATTAATATGTAAATAAGCATGTTAGGTTATAACTATATTTGGTCACGACCAAAGATCCAAGCATACTATCCTCCTATTCATGGAGTTAGGGTTTCTAAAGATAGAGTAGATAGATTTCAAGATGTCACAGGGTTCCATCCCCCTAAAGAGGATTTTCATCCTCGAAATCTAACCACTCAAACATCGTCAACTAACTATACTCCACCCCTTAAAGAGTTTGACCTATCAGGCCAAACTACACTAGGGTTAAAGGATGAGTCTAACTAAACCTTATACAAGATCCATCACACTTCCATTGTGCACTCTGATAGTTCACTTAACCCCAAACTTCAAAGCCTAGGTTCTAGGGATAAACTATCCAAGAATGAGGTTCTAAGGAACAAAAGGAAACTATCTTGGTATCCATCCTCAAACAAATCATCATATACCTGAAACTTAGGGTTCCCAAAGATATACAACATAGAAGCCTAAGGTTACGATTGCCTAAAAGCAAACTATTTTGGGAAATTTGTATTAGCTCAGGCCAGGCCGGTATCATATGGGCACGGGAGTCCTCGTAAACTAAGCTAGTGGCGTGGAGGAAAATATTACCAGCCCCCAAAACCCTGATCCTTTCTAGAAACCTTTGCTTCAACTTCATGCCCTAATAGTTGCCTAAAGGCAAACCTAAACAACATCAAGTTATGCATGTTTTAGTTATGAGTATTTTAGGATTTTATTCATCAAGACTCTAAGGTGAAACTATAGGGTCCTAAATCAACCTATCATCAGCATAGATCAAATATAGGGCAAACATGTAACTTAAGGGAAACTATGCCAATCTAGGATTCTAACTAGGGAGAAAAAAACTGAAATAGCCAGATTCTGACTACCATGGGCTCTGATACCATGTTGTAAAAGAGTAAAATCACCCATTTACTAAAAATTTGAAGAATTGACATCCATTCCAAACACACACAAAGGTATGATGGAATGGGCATAAATTTTTCAAATTTATTAAACATTGGTATACAAAAAGGCGATTGGAAAGTAGCGGCATAAATTTTTTTGACTAAATCAATTTCATAAAATATTGTACAAAATACATCAACAATGTCCCTTTTAGGGTTACATCAACATATACAAACTAGGATCTAGATAGAGGGAAGTCTAACTACCACAGTCTTGCTTCCAAGCAACAACTCCATCAACTAAGTCCATGCCAAAGCTAAGATCTTTAGGTCTTATCCATAAACTTGCTCATCACCAGGGTGGTTGGGAAGGCACCCAGCAAAAGGGAAAGGGAAGAAACAGTATGTGTCACAAAACTATTCTAGGATAATAAGATAAGAAAAATATGTAAAAGCAGGCTAGCGTTCATCATAAGATGAATATAATAAGAGAATGAGGCCATATATAAGAGAATCTTTCAATAGATGCTTACCATAAACAAAGGATAATAAAAGAATTGCATGCATGATTAATATTGACTTTCTTAACTAAGTAGGATTGAGGCACCTACTGAACCTTCAACCAAAAGGTGATGGAAGAATAAGACATTCCCAGTCACCTACACACATTTTGTGTGGGGGGGAGAATAAGACGTTCCCTAGGGGAGAAATAACACATTCCCCAACTATGAGTGGTCGTACATAAGTACCGCTACTATAGCTAGTTAGTCTAATAAAATCATCATGCTAGAATCAATGGCAAGTAGTAGCATCAATCAAATAGAACATGGTAGAGGGGTACCAAGACCCAAGAACAATATTCCAAAATAGATTATGAGGCAAGTATAGCAAAAGAATCATGAGCATAGGATATAGGGTTCAAATAAACCTCATTGTGGAAAAAGTAAGACATGGCACAAATATTTTCCAACTTAAGGTGTAAATGCACATACATTTAATATTGACTCAAATTATCAACTTGCACAACTTAATTGATTCCAAGTTCTACTTTTTCTATTTTTAATGTATTGTTATGTATTAGAGTTATGCATATACATAAAGGTAAAGAAAACCCATATTTAGGATCTTTTGCATAAAACTTTAATTTAGACTCTGAAAATATCACCATGATCTTAGCTAGGGTTTGCTAATCAAAATGACATAATATTATGTATTTTGAAGATATGGACTTTTAGATGCATTTTTTGTGATTTTTAGCTAATTAAATCATCCTCAAAATCACTTTTACGAAAACCACAGAATCAAGTATCGAAATTATTTTTATTAGATAGCTTACATTTTTTTTTATTTCAGAACATATTTTATTTTTATTTTTGGATGCACGGTTTAGGAGTTATGAATTTTTGAAAATGAACCAATTACAATGTGCCACATAGGCACTTTGTCCAAGCAGGGAGCGAAAGGGGGTAAAAAGGTAAAAATGCAACAAATCATCTCCTACCTTCACCTGTGCCATGGCTGTGTGGAAGTAAGCATCTTGCTCAGGCAAGATTGGGTGAAACTGGTATACTCAACCAAACTCGACGTTTAAATATGCGGAAGAAAGCCAAGAAGATTCCTAACCTGATGGTGTTGTCGATTTGCTCGAAGGTGGAGAGAAGAGGGAGAGAAAGGCACCACAAACCCAGACACAAAATTGACTTCCGACGACAACACGAACGAGAATAGAAGGAATTGGTTGGAGAGGAAAGTTGCAAGGACCTCCAGGAAGCCGAGGGTAGGGGTATATATAGGTGGGGAGAAGCAAACTAGGGTTTTCGGACTTGGGGGTGAGAGAGAGATTTTGGCCGGTTTGGAAAAGCTCAGATACTCAATGAAAATATGAAAAACTTGGGATAATATTGTGTGAAATCTCACAAGGAATCCAATGAGCCTAAGAACTCATGATTTGGTTGAGAAACGAGGGAGATAATGACAAACGAAAAATCAAACAAATTTGTTTTTATTTCCTTGTTCGAAGACGACCAGCAGCCGTTGGATCCAAGATCCACGGTAAGCGATGAGCGCACAAAAAACCAAATCTCACATATTAAATCCTTATCCAACTATATTTTCGACTAAAGTGATATATGCATTATTAAATGAATTTATCTCTCTTCTTTTGAGGGCTCAAACGATTTTTAAAATTAACCAAAATTTACACCATGACTGATTTTGATGTGTAGAATCTGAATATAAAATTATTTTTGCCTTTTGAGGACTTTTAATAGGTTACATAATTCAAATATCATTTTCTCTTTCCTCCTTCATTAATGACTCTAGGATTCTATAAAAAAATAAACTTCACCTATAAGTTATATTAAGTATGTTGGATACTAATTTTCCATTATTTCCATTTTTTGGTGTTGTTTATTATTTTAATTAATGATTTTAAAGTTTTACACACTTTCTCTCTCCTAAATTTATCTTCTCATTAAATATTTTCCAAATTGATTCAAAATTCATCCAAATATATATATATTATCAGTAGAATACGAATTTGTCATTATTTTATTTTTTGAAGAATTCTATTATTTTATTTAATACATTTAAATTTTATCACTAATTTTATCCTTTTAATTTATTAGAGGCATCTAGAAACTTTCTAAAATATAAAACTTGTCCTATAAGCAATACCGAATGTTTAGAACATTGTTTTGGCATTAAATATTTTTTTTTCTATATTTATTTAATATTTTCGGTCTTTAAATCATTTTCTCTCTCATGAATAAAATAAAATATTAAACATTGACCAAATTATATAAAAATTTGCCTAAAGGTTTGTTTCCATGCTTAGATTATGAATTTTGAGTTAGTTTTCTAATTTGAGGACATTCAATATTTTATTTCACTTTATCTGCTTATCTGTTATTTTCTTTTAATAAAGACTTTAATATATGCATTTATCTTCCAAATTAGGTGATACTTGGCCCTTAAGTTTCTTTTAGATCAATAAAATAATATTTAGTGCCAAATTATCTTCGTAGGTTTCCATTTATGATTTTTAGAATAATAGATTCCTCATTATCCTCTTTTATCCAATATATTCCATATTATCTCTAAGTATTACATTTATCATCTCATTTATATATATTTTGAGATTTCTTTTCTTTTTCGTATTCTAAAAAGAACTAGAAAGTTCTAGGATAAAATATTTTATCCTTTTCATTACTTAAGTGGATATTTTACATATTAAACCATTACCAAACTTTCACTGAGGTATTTGTGCATAAACACAATTATTGATAGAAAAGGTGAACAAATATTCATTAGACCATCATATTCTCCACGAATTAAACAGGAAAGCCAAAGAGGATAGAAATGAAAGGAAAAAATGGGAAAGAAGATAAAGGACAAAATGTGCAGTGGCAAACAGAAAAGGGAAGGTCTGACCAGAGAAGGTGAGTTCACCTACAAGAGGAGAGAAGAATGGAGGATTGACTACAAAAGCTTTGATACCATGTTAGAGTAAAGACAGCAGGAGTGAAAGGTATTGCAATGGCTTAATCAACTTGAATTACAACAAGGTTCGGTGGCTTAATTATACAGAGTTCCTCGTGTGGCAGTTGGCGAGGAGAGGGCATATAAACAGACATACAGTTGAAGTAAATGGACATGCAGAAAAGACTGTGATCATTGACTTTCGTGAACCATTAACTGTTGTGATGCATTTGACTGCTGTGGTTTGCTTATTTTGAGTTATTAGGTGTATTATCTTGACACTGCTGGGTGCTTCACAGGGTATTCAAAACACTGATTCCTACATTGTCAAAATCCATTAAGAGCACATTTGGTATATTGGAACTGACTGGATTGTATTGTATTACTTAACCCAGCTACACAAATATTAAGTTTATTTTGCTGGAGTTGGAAAAGAGTTGTCAGATGTTGAATTATTGGTTAGATCTCGAATGGGTCGGATGCCTTTTTGACTTTTTGTTTGCTGGTGCTATCATGAACCAACAAATAGCAGGATCACCTGGTGATGACATCTCTGCCTTTTCTCCCTTCTATATCACCGCTGAATTCTTCTCTGCCACTCAAAGAAATCAAATTCTGAACTGTTCTTTATGCTTCAGTTAATTCGTCGGGTGTGGTCCTTGATTTTTCATTCTATTGATATACAACAAAACAAAATATAAACAACTTATTTACATCATTTGTTAGAACTAGCCGGTGCTAAAACCTGATTAAATAAATATTGCATTGTCTATAATGGAATTGGCATATAATCCCCCAAATCAAACTTGAACTGTTGTACGTTTACAAAATCTAAGAACTGGGTGATACATACGTATGATTCTCTACAATCCTGTGATTGCGAATTTTGCAGTTGGTGTAGTTTTATCTATAAAAACTGTTTGTTTGTAAATATTTGTTATCACGGTACTGGCAACTTTTGGTGGTTCGAAAGTGCAGAGATTGCTCAGCAGTCCATCTAACACGTGATTTTTATCATGAGGTCCAACACGAATAGATATTTTGTTGTGTTTTCTGGGATCCAACTGTCCGAGTAGCGGACTCATCCTATGATAGATACTTCACGATAGCGAGCTTCTTTTGAGCAGTTTTGATATATAGGTTGGGGGGCTGTGTACTGAATGTTCTACGCACCTTTTTCAATGAATGAATGCAGTGATGCGGACATGGCTTCTCCAACGAGTGGTTATAGTGTAATGTTTGGAAGAATACCCAACTCGGTGCCCAACTTTGGGGATGTTTGGCTTATTGGATACGAAATTGTATATGCAGATTCGGGGAACCAGATTCCATGTTGGGTTTATACGAGTGAAATAGAACTTTGAGCCGCTATATCATTACGTACCAAGACTTAGTTAGTTGCCTTTCAAATTACTCTTGATGCTCTTACTGCGTAAATAAAGAATGATTGGGTAGTAAAAAAGATAGTTTTCTGGTTGCTGTAAACAAAAACGGGAGTTGCAACCGCACATCGATTTGCAATTCTTCGGTTTGGTCTCACGTAAATGCAACACAGGGGCTGTGTAATTGAACTGCAGGATTACAACTAATGATGTAGAAATTAACTTGAGGAAAAGTGACCACACCAAATATGGGTGCGGTTCGTTTTCCAGAAATCTCCATCGTTCTGTTATCATTATAACGTTCTTAGCTACTGCATCTCTCTTCAGCTGACAGTGACATTTGTTAAGCAATTACATCCAACTAAATAATGGAAAACCAAATCGATGTGATCAGTACCTCTCAACCAAACAAAAGGAGTTCAGTTACAACTCGCAACTTTGATTTTCCTGTTTTAAAACTCTAGGTACGGGCTGATTTTACGTGCAACCAAACAAGCCCGTATACAACATCTAAGACCTGCGGTTGTATTGCATCTGGGCAAATTATATGTGTTATTCCCACGCGGCAATCATGTGATTAAGAATATGTGATGCTTTAGTTTATTTACAAAGTGTTGGTGTGTTTAGCCCACTTTTGTGAAAAAAACGCCAGATAAATTGATGTTTTCCAGTTCCACGGACTGAAAAGCCGGTCCATTTGGCGCATTTGATAAAAAAAGAAAAAAGAAAATGGTAAACCAATGGACACTTTCATTGAAAAAAACATGGATGAAACGCCAATTGGTTTGACTTTTTCTTTTTTCCGTAAAAGCGTCAAACAGACTACCGACCTTTTCAACACGTGGACTGGCGTTTTATTTTCTCCAAAAGTGAGCTATATATTTCTGAAAATATTGTTAAAGTAGTGTTATATCCGGAAATTTGTTAACCAAAGTGTGCCGCATTTTGTTTTCGATTTTTTCCTTTTCTGTTTTTCTTTAACCCTGCGTATCGCCAATAATGCGGGTTTGGGTAACAGTATTGATTAGAGCTGTCGTTCGCAATTTCTTTTTTGTGTGGTGGCTACAGTCTTCGCAATTTCTATGTCGTATCGCCACCAATGGGAGTCCGGAACATTTTTAAATAAAAAAAAAATCTCTCTCATATAAATTCCCATTAGATATCATCTGAACGTTACTGCAACAGCACAAATACGACCATTATATTAGAAAAGCCAAAACGAAAAAAGCACGGGGACTACACCTTTGGCGCCCGCATTCTGAAACAAGCAAACTGGCGATCGCTATTTGCCTTTGATTATATCTGAATACTATACATTCATCAAAACGTATCACTCGATCTTGGGTTCTACTGAGTTTATAAATCAGTAGATGTCTCACTTGTGCAGCGGCTGGAGCATGGAGTGGAGCTCGTACTGCGGCGACGACTGTGACTTGGCGATCTTATTGGGCTTGGTGAGGCTGTGCTGGCGAGAGATTGGGATGACGCTGGGTAGTGTGAGGCTGCCGGTCTTGCTAAGGCTCTTGTGCTTCTTTAGTTGGTGGTCCTCGCCGTGGTCGTACCCGCCGGCTCCTTGCATCTCCAAGTCGACGACGCCCTTGACGAGGTGGGTGGATCCCTCGTCTTCATCTTTGGCCGCTGCCGTCGGCGTCTTCCACCTGTACATGGCATACAAGGCCAGCTGGGCCGTGCCAAGGAGGAACCCGATGGCGTTGGGGACCTGCACGCAGCAAGGTGAGGAGGATGCATGATCGCGATGGATGATATCAATGGGGAAACAAACAGTAGGATGTTGATGTCAGTCAGGCAAGCGGGCGGGCATGTTTTGGGGGGATGAGAAATATATGGACCGTCCATTTTGTGAGTGATGGATGGAGAAGCCACGTGTAGCGTGTGCATGTTGATCGGTATCTGGACCGTTGGATGAGAGGTGGTGGTATATGAATTGGAAAATCGAAAAGCGCAGATATAGCAAGTGGGTGGGTTTCCAGAAGGTTTCATGTTGGGTGGGCACTAACTCCTTGGAAGTTGGGAGAGGAAATAGGAGCTGTGTACTTTCTTTTTGGGGCAATCGGGTGAGTTGAGTGAGGATCTAACTTTGGGCTGCTAAGCCAACCGACGACTGTGGTCGCTTTATCCACACATTTCGTTGTTGTTAGATTGATAGGTGAGTTTCTGACCGCAATTTTGTGTGTTTAATCTTAACTCAAACTGGATCCGTGGATCTCTTGGGAAATATCAACTGTGCATTTTCTTCTTATAGGATAACTTGGTTGAGTGATGAGACTTTGTGATTGATAGGTGCGTTTGGATTGCAGTTTTGTGTATTGATCTTAACTCAACACGCACTCACCTTTACCTGTCACATTTATCCGGACCGTATACGGTTCTAGTAAGTTGGAGCGTTTCTTTTGATTGATAGGTGCGTTTGGATTGCAGTTTTGTGTATTGATCTTAACTCACACGCAACGCGCTATGCCAGCAATGAATGGATTTTGTGACAAACAAGTAAGTACAACTTACCCCGATGAAGTAATCCTTGACGAGGAAGGAGTAGGCGGACCATACGCCTCCGTTGAGGAAGAGGAAAAACGAGAGGAAGAAGGGCATGTACTCCACGCTCTTGGTCTTGACGACTGTGCGCTGGCATGCAGTTACGTTGAGGATGGATAATTGGATTTATATTAGCTAAGATGGAAAAAATTACGTGGTAGAAAAGATTGTATAGAAAGAAGGGAAGGCAGTGTGTATATCGTACCATAGCCGTCAGCGGTGCGGCGTACATCCCGACGGTGAGCCCCGCACAGAGGAATCCTACGACCAGGAGCCTGATGTTCCCGTGGAGTGCCAGCATGGTGATGAGCACCGCCGCGCCGTAGCATCCGACGTTGAGCCCCAACGCCAGCTTCGCCATACGGACCTAGAAAAAGTTGTGATCCGTTATTTGTTTGTTGTATTAAATGCACTTGGTTTCGTTTTTTTTTTTTTTTTTGACACGCCCTAGCTGATTGGAATTTGGATGAGCTGTGTTTGCTAAATATAGCAACAAGAAACTAACAATCAACGACAGAGAGCTCTAGCTCTACGGATGATGAGGAGGAGTAGTCAGCGGTTAGCACGCAAACAAAAGCTAAAGTAAGTAACGTTTTACCTTGGCTTCCCTTTGCGAGTAGCTGATATAGAGAAGGACGTATGCGAGCTGCAGCACGCTCCCGGCGCCGTTGATGGTGACGATGAGTAGGCCGTTGGGCTTGAGGAGTCCGTAGTAGGTCCATAGCGACGTGCTGAGGAGCGTGGTGATGTAAGGTTCGCCCTTGAAGCTCTCCGTCGATTTGTTCTTCACGACACGCTTGAACGTCGTCCTGTGTTCAGGGAAAAATAGCAGATCAGGAGAGAGATATATGGCGGTTTCATGGATGAAAAGGAGGAGCAGTTTTGTATTAATACTCACATGGGGGAGCAGAAGACGAGGAGCGAGATGATGTTCCCTGCATCGTCGATGATGGTGAGAGAAGGAGATTGATTCGAGCAAAAGATGGAATAACGAGCGAGCAATATATTGTATACCTAGGATCCCCATATAGAAGCTAAAATCCGCCATTGCAGTAGGGGGGAGGGAGAATCAGCACAGCTCTCACTCCTCAAATCCTGGAGATGGAGTTGGGACACTGTGGAAGAAGATGATGGTCCCCGGGGTTGTGTTGGGTGGAATTTATAGATGCATGTGGAGTGCAACGAGCATTCGCTGTCCGAGGGAGCTTGAGAGGTAGGAGGGGTAGACTAGAGAAGGAGAATCTATCCTCGAATCGCCCCTACTACCGCGTTTCCTCTTTCTTCTTTCCTTTCACTGCTGTTGAGGGACGGCCAACCAACCGCACCGTCCAATTCGGATGTGGCGTGAGACGACGCCGCTCTCTCTCCGTCGGTTCCTGCGAACAAGCGAAGTGAATAGTTGGTATTGGTGGGTGGTGGTCCATAGCATTGCTACTGCTATAATTAGGGCATGTTTGGTAGGGTGTGGCCCGACGACAAAGTGCGTGTTTGATGTATATTTTTACATTGCGAACTCACATAATTACATCCTACTACACCCAACCAAATTAGCCCTTAACTGGAGTATCTAGCTGTGCTACTGGTTTGGACGCTTGTGGATGGCTTCTTCTGCTGCTGTGGACCTGCTGAATCTGGAAGTTCAGCCATATCCGTGGTTAGCGAGGGCCCAACGCCCACCCATGCCTTGACACGTCTCCTTCCCTCTGAATTGGGACCCCTCCTTCTCGCGCTGCTTCTGCTTGCCTTCACATCAGTAACTTGACGTGGCCCACAACGTGAAGCCGGTGCCGGACACATGTCCGGCGAGGAGAGAGCGGCACCACAGCCACGCGCCTTGTGATTGATGTGCGTTTCATTTCATTTGGTTTGTTTGAGACAGAAATCACAGCAACGAGAAATCTGCTGCTTGAGTACTTGGTGCTGGTTGTCGTCGATCGGGTCACTGTAACAGAAACGCGTGCCTCATTTTGGTTCTGATTTATGACTAGCGTGCTTGGCTTTGCTCGACACCGCCGGCAGGCCGGGATATGTTTTCGGCGTCTGGAATCCCACCCCCGTCAAGCTAGCGTCGTCGTCCCCCACCCGCTGGACCATAATTGATGACGTGAGGAATTTCGCTAGTCGGGCCATGTCTCTGTCTCTGTTATCTTCAGTATTCTGGCTGTGGGATGACCACTCTTACGTCGGTTTCCGCGTTTTCACCTTCTCGCTCTTGACACTTCCTCACCCAACCACAGTATAGTAGCAGACAAACAGCAGAGTATTAACCTCACGCCCGACATAAATTCCAGTTAATTAACCACTTCGTCATGCCAATGGCTGGCTGCTCTTCACTTCTTGGACCCTTCTTCTTCTACCGCAGTTAGCTCCGGTAGTCGTTGGTCTCGTCTTCGTCAACCGCGTGCCACGTTACGCGGTAGAAAGAGGGGTTACTTACTGCTACCTTGGATGATGGCGTGCCCGCCCGGCTGTAAGTCATGCCCCCCAAGAAATAAGGAGGAAAGCTAGCTGAGGTTGGCATTGGCAGGTCAACTATATATCCACTGCTTTGCATACCGTTATTATGGATGTTTCCGCTCTCGCTTATAAGGTGGATATCTATCCGTTCCTAGTTAATGACACCAGGAGTTCAGCCATATCCGTTCCTAGTTAATGACACCAGGATGTTTACCCTAGAGACTATACAACACAAATGGTGAACCGACAACACTAACCATTTTCACCTACCACTCTTAAGGGGGAAAAAGAAACGACAAGTACTTCGTGAGATCGATCAATTGGAATAACTACTATAAACTGTATACGGGAAACCGTATATATTTTATGCCAATATTCATTTAATTACTCCGAGTTGATATGATATGAACACATAACTATATATATAAGGAAATTAAAACCAAAATAAAAATAATTCCGGGAATAACACCTCTATAAAAACAATTCCTAAACTAGCCCACTTTTCTGAGCTTTTAATAATAGAAAAAAAAAACAAAGCAAAAACAACAAAAGAGTTGGCGTTTTTGCTTTGTTTTTTTTTCTTTTCATTTTTGATTGAAAGCTCCAAATGCAGTGGCATTTTCACAATTTTGATCAGAAAAATGCCAGTTCAAATGACATTTTATCAGAAGAGTGGGCTACTTTAGGAATTATTTTTGTGGAGGTACTATTCCCAAAATTATTTATATCACTGTGCCATTTTGGTTTTTTCCCTATATATAATATTATATCTAACATTCTATAACTATAATATTTTAATTTAGTAATGCATCTAATACATTAATCTATGACATAAGGTCCAAATGTTTAGATTCAAACACTATCTCAATGTAATATGTGATAATATCTAAACTATAAATAGCATAAAATCTAAATTATCTTATGCGATTTTTCATATTTGCTATATTATATGTATATTTTTAAATAATACCATGCAAATTATACAAGATTCTTAAAAAAATGTTAACCTACTCATGAATATATATAGGTGCTTGTTATTTATGCATTCAATCATTTTTTTCAATGTAATGCCTATTGGGATTAGATTAGATAATAGGATACACAAATCTATAAAATCAATTATCAAATATATTTTTAGCCTATTATGAAAATATATAAATGATAATAGCATGTATATAATAAAATATATATCATTTCCATATGAAATCTAATATATATATATATATATATATATATATATATATATATATATATATATAAGTATTAACTAAGATCACTGCGTCTTTATGTAATCATACAATATATAAAAATCATAAAAGGTTTTAAGTTTAATAAATAATTATATAAACAATCATAAAATGTCTTATTTAATGAGGGGTGTGTGTGGTGTGCTTTGCTAGTTTCCTTCTGAAATCAGGGACAGCCTTGAGGAAGTTAGCCTTTGCTTGCATCGCTTTGATCTCGACATGTAAGCCTTGCGGCAAACCCTTTCATGATGTGATTGCATCGAGGACTTCAATTTTCTGATATCATTTCATTTTAGGACTATATATTCTATATCATTACATAGCAAAGTCATGTATACATGAAAAATAGTAACACTACGAGACTGAGACTCGAAATTGGGATCAACACACACAGCTGCAACTTCCTCACCCCTGCGCCAATTGCCTTTCAACGACTTCTTTACATTAGACATAATATATATAATGATATTCATATATAAACATATGTGTATAGTGTAAATATTTATTTTTTTGGGTGGGGGCCATGACCTCATCTTGCCCCCTGGTTGTAAGAGTGCATGGTGGATATCTATGTGTTCCTTCCCCTTACAACACAATAGTTAATGACACCCGGAGTTTGTACAACACAAAACGGTGAACAATCATCCATACCGACAACTCTAACCATTTTGGATGTTATATTATATATTTTTATATCCAATTAGTAAACAGATTTGAATACAATAGTTATATTTATATATAATTAAATATGTTATATATATATATATGAAATTATAAATATATATTATGTATTTTATATTTAGTAATATGTAACATACATATTATATTATTATTATTTGTTATTTTTCAATTTGAATAAGTTTTATATAGTATTTTAAATGATTTATATATTTTCCTTGGTATCAAAATATATAATAAAGAATTAAAAATGCCCAACCAACGTCATCTGATAGCTCACCCAATGACGTCTTTAACGAGGAGCTGTCACATGAGGCTCGTTAGTCGGTGTGAGAGAGTAGAAAATATATATTTGCAGACAATGGGTGAAGAGACTCCAAAATAAGTGGTCTCCCACTCTCCTTCAAACTTAATCATTTTTAAAAGTAGGTTAGACTGATAATTACGTTAGTCAAACTAAGTCATTTATATTTTTCTCTAAATGATAGACATAACAGTGCTTTACACAGGCTTGGTTTAAATTGGGGTTAAGTTTTAAAGAGAGATGTTAAATGTTGAGTTTTACTTTGGGGAACAGATCGAGTTATAAAAAAACAGACCGACCTTTTGGTCAGTATGGACCCAATGAAGGATGATAAAGCCAAACCAACCTCTAAGTAAGTCAGGCCCAAGGGGTTGGACCAACAAGACAAAGTTTGATCTACCTATGACGATAGCTTGTATCGTCGACATGCCATTCCAATGGAAGTCGATCGATGGTCCACAAGGTAGAACAAATTACTAAAGGTCGACCAAATTGTTAAAGTATTCAATCAAAAATTTATGTGATTGTACTCATACAACTAGAAATACATAAAAACTACATCTTTTTCTTCAGAGATCAATACAGAGAAGGGGTGGGTGATTTCTAGGGATTTTGACCATTCTTACCGTATCAAATATAATATGACAAGTTGGATCATAGCTCCTTTTCATCCTATTTTATTTTTCCTCAGTAGGTGTTAGGTTCATACTTGCTCTATCATGCTTTGAATTCAAAGGATTCATGGTGATTTTCCCACCTTTCTCTTCTTTCAACTTATCTAGTAAAATAGAGTTTACAGAGGGGAGAATAAAATGCAAAGTTAATATACAATTTTTCAATAATTAACGATTAGTAGATATTATGCTGTAACACGTACTTAAGTAAAGGAGGAGGACGAAAAAGGATGGAATAAACCCAATTATTTAACACAGTTCTAAACCAAAAAAAGTTCTAATTCGTGTCCCACTAGGTTTGCACAAACGATCTATGCTCATAGTTGAGAGAAATATTCTAAAACAAGAAACACACCATGTGTTCAGAGTGCTCCATAGAGTATATACAGAATATGGCACATATGCAGATCATACACAGTTTATATGAGCATAAAATTGTATTTTAAGGCTAAACTAATTCACCTAATATATACTATTATGTAAACCATAAAATATGCATGTATTGTATGCTATATATATGTATAAACATAACCATATGTCAGTATCTAGATGTGTGTAGAATTATTTTAATGAAAAAATAAATAAGATAATTGATAACAAAGTATACAAATATAGTATCTATATGAAATGCGACCACATATGGTGTATATGTGCCACATACAGCTACAACAAGGACCACATAATGGACTGCATAGACATCTACAGTTATGACATGTGGCCAATATGCATATGCAGACGCATATGCGGTCGCTCGTGGGATATATGAGAACACTGGTTGGAAGGAAACGTAATAGAATATAATATATATAACAACTAAAAAAATGAATATCAAGCTATATCCCTATCTCTGTTAGATCTTAGTCACAGGAGATCACCATATTTTATTTGTCAGGGCATCAAAAAAGACCACCTAAACACCTCTTGTTCATTTGCAAAGGAAGGTCACCACCTAAATCATCTTTGCCCAACTGGAGGAGAACCACCACTTATTTTTTGATCGATTGCCACTTTAGTCACAATGAAGAAGCGATAGGAAGAAAGATCTTATAATTGAGAGAATAATGGATTTGCTGATAAACTTCTCTACAAGATTGTAAAACTTTTATAAAAAAGACAAAGCTCTACTTGAGAAAAATACAGATAACTAAAGCAAAATATCACTAAAATATTTTTTTAATGAATTCTATTTCTCAAGTGTGTGTTAGGATGATAAAATTTATCCCTTATACATAGAAACATATTAGAGTTACCATAGAGAATCTATGTTGAGCGTCTAGGAGCATCCTTGGTCAATAGACACATTATGTTGAGTAAGAAATGAAGTTATAGAGCCAACAATAGTACATTTACTACATTTAACGTCAGTTAAAATGAACTTTTTACATCGATTTCCAAGATACACCCAAGTGGGTGACACTAAAGGTAGAAGCCTAAGACGTCGGTTCCAAAACCGACAACATAGAGTCGGTCCCGATTGCAACAAAAAAAGAACTGACACTGGTAGGATCCATAGTCCTCAGTTTATATACAAAAACTGACGCCTATCTCCATATCCGAATTTTTTTTGACCCGAGTTAGGACATAGTATTTGGTTATTTCAGTAAAAACCAAAGATTAACTCCCTTCCCAAAGAAAAAGTGTTTGGTTCATAGTCGTCAGTTCAGACTAAAACCAACAATACGACTACAAATTGTGAAAAATTGAATAATTCCAAACCTAAACAAAAAAGATATCCTTGGTTAGGGTTTTAGTCGTCAGTTTCTAGAGAAAAATTGACGACTAAATCCTAAACCAAAAAAATAGTCTGACATAGTCATCAGTTACCAAACGAATAACCGACATCTATATATGTATCAAATTTTTTTTTGATCTAATGTTAGGGTCATAGTTGTCGATTGTCTAATAAAAACCGATGACAAAGGAGCATATTGGGGGGGGGGAGGGAATATTTTCACAAGGCACGAAAATACCTTGTCGTCAGCTTCTAGTAAACAACCGACGCTATAGACCCATCCCCTTAAAAAATTTTGTCTTGCGAATGGTGACTAGTCGCCAGGTAGTTGACAAAGCTGACGACTAATGAGGGGATACATTTTTCTACGGGGACATGCCGTGAAACATGTGTCATTAGTTTTAGAAAAAATCGATGCTGGATTGAAGATTTTGGAGGCAAAATTTTCCCTAAAAATTTATATTATGAGGGAAATTTTAGAACTCTATTTCTTTGAAAAGAAACCGACGTTAAAGTAAAAGTGGTACCCATGTCTTTTCTAAATCGGCAAGACTTCACATATGGTGACGGTTGTCTTAAGTAACTGACCTCATTGTTCTTTGGCGGCTTTTTTTTGTAACTGATGCCATCAAAGGTGACGTTTTATGTCATTTCTATACTAGTGCAATTCTGTATTTTGTCTAATTTTTTAGTTAAATTGTGGTTCAACTTGGTTGTCTTAATCCAAACTATGATTTTGACCAAAGTGTATAGTGGTGCAGAACAAAAACAATAGAAAAAAAATATTGTTTTGACTATCCAATGATAAAACTAAATTTCATTCAAGATAACATTCAATTAAACTAGAAGTTCGAGCAAGAAACATCTAGAAGCATATTTGCTTCTTAAATGTCTTATAACTAAACTAAGAGTCTAGATGACATCATCTTGGTTGAACGAAAGTTTGATAAGAAAAATTATGCTGATGTAGAAGTCACATAAGAATGAATTCTAGCTCTAGTCATGTTAGTAATAGAAGTTAGAATCTGTATGGCTTTCTAGGGTCCTAAATAGGACCAAAAATTCTAGTGAACTTATAAAAAATACTCCTTTACAATATAAAAAAGGGTCACATACAAGGTTTATAATGATTTAGAAAATGAAATTCTTGTAAATATATAAATAATTTTATTATCATCATCAACTACGCCTCAATCACAACCATGTTCTGGTCGGCTACATGGATCCTTATTTTCCAATCAGCTCTATTATGGGTTATATTTTGATCAAGATGTAAAGATTTGACATCCTCTTGATATTCTCTTCCCATGCTAATTTAGACATGTGTCTTCTTCTTTTAATTGTGCTTGACTCGATAGCATTGCCTCATAAAGTTATGTTATATATATATATATATATATATATATATATATATATATAAGGAAATAAAAACCAAAATGGCACAATTTGATAAAAATAATTCCTGGAGTAGCACTTCTATAAAAATAATTCCTAAACTAGCCCACTTTTCTAAGAAAACACTACATGAATTGGCATTTTTCTGATGGAGGTTATGAAAACACCACTGTAATTGGAGCTTTTAATAATAGAAAAAAGCAAAGAAAAAACACCAAAAGAGTTGGCATTTTTTTTTTATTTTTCTTTTTTATTTTTTTTCATTTTTGATTGAATGCTCCAAATGCAGCGGCGTTTTAACAATTTTGATCAAAAAAATGCCAGTTCAAATGTCATTTTATCAGAAAAGTGGGATACTTTAGGAATTATTTTTGTGGAGGTGCTATTCCCAGAATTATTTATATCAAACTATGCCATTTTGGTTTTTTACCTATATATAATATTATATCTGACAATATATAACTATAATATTTTAATTTAATAATGCATCTGATACATTAATCTGTGACATAAGGTCCAAATGTTTAGATTCAAACACTATCTCAATGTAATATGTGATAATATCTATACTTTAAATAGCGTCAAATCTAAATTATCTTATGCAATTTTTCATATTTGTTGTGGAATATGTAAATTTATAAATAATACCATGCAAATTATACAAGATTCTTAAAAAAATGTTAACCTACTCATGAATATATATAGGTGCTTGTTATTTATGCATTCAATCATTTTTTTCAATGTATTGTCTATTGGGATTAGATTAGATAATAGGATACACAAATCTATAAAATCAATTATCAATATATTTTAAGCCTATTATGAAAATATATAAATGATAATAGCATGCTTATAATAAAATATATATCATTTCCATATGAAATCTAATATATATATATATATATATATATATATATATAAGTATTAACTAAGATCACTCCGTCTTTATGTAATCATAAAATATATAAAAATCATAAAAGGTTTTAAGTTTAATAAATAATTATATAAACAATCATAAAAGGTCTTATTTAATGAGGGGTGTGTGTGGTGTGCTTTGCTAGTTTCCATCCGAAATCAGGGACAACCTTGAGGAAGCTAGCCTTTGCTTGCATTGCTTTGATCTTGATGTCGGTAAGCCTGGCGGAAAACCCTTTCATGATGTGACTACATCGAGAACCTGGGATCAACACACACAACTGCAACTTCCTCACCCCTGCGCCAATTGCCTTTCAGTGACTTCTTTACATTAGACATAATATATATATATAATGATATTCATATATAAACATATGTGTATAGTGTAAATATTTATTTTTTTGAGTGGGGCCATGGCCTTTGCTTGCCCCCTGACTGTAAGAGTGCATGGTGGATATCTATGTATTCCTTCCCCTTACAAAACAATAGTTAATGACACCCAGAGTTTATACAACACAAAACGGTGAACAATCATCCATACCGCCAACTCTAACCATTTGTATGTTATATTATATAATTTTATATCCAATTAGTAAACAGATTTGAATATAATAGTTATATTTATATATAATTAAATATGTTATTTATATATATGTATGAAATTATACATATATATTATGTATTTTATATTTAGTAATATGTTATATACATATTATATTATTATTATTTTTTATTTTTCAATTTGAATAAGTTTCATATAGTGTTTTAAATGATTTATATATTTTCCTTGGTATCAAAATATATAATAAAGAATAAAAAACGCCCAACCAACGCCATGTGATAGCTCACCCAATGACGTCTTTAATGAGGGGCTGCCACATGAGGCTCGTTAGTCGGTGCGAGAGAGCAAAAAATATATATTTGCAGACAATGTGTGAAGAGACTCCAAAATAAGTGGTCTCCCACTCTCCTTCAAACTTAGTCATTTTGAAAACAAGTTTAAAAGTAGGTTAGAATGATAATTATGTTAGTCAAACTAAGTCATTTATATTTTTCTCTAAATGATAGACATAACAGTGCTCGACACGGGCTTGATTTGAATTGGGTTAAGTTTTAAAGAGAGATGTTTAATGTTGAGTTTTACTTTGGCGAACAAAAATACCAATCGAGTTATAAAAAATAGACCGACCTTTTGGTCAATATGGACCCAATGAAGGATGATAACGCCAAACCAACCTCTTAGTAAGTCAGGCCCAAAGGGTTGGACCAACAAGACAAAGTTTGATCCACCTATGAGGATAGCTTGTATAATTGACATGCATTCCAATGGAAGTCGATCGATGGTCCACAAGGTAGAACAAATTACTAAAGGTCAACCAAATTGTTAAGGCATTCAATCAAAAATTTATGTGATTGTGCTCATACAACTATAAATACATAAAAACTACATATTTTTCTTCAGAGATCAATACAGAGAAGGGGAGGGTGATTTCTAGGGATTTTGACCATTCTTACCATATCAAATATAATATGAAAAGTTGGACCATAGCTCCTTTTCATCCTCTTTTATTTTTCCTCAGTAGGTGTTAGGTGCATACTTGCTCTATCATGCTTTGAATTCAAAGGATTCATTGTGATTTTACCACCTTTCTCTTCTTTCAACTTAACTAGTAAAATAGAGTTTACAGAGGGGTAAATAAAATGCAAAGTTAATATATGATTTTTCAATAATTAACGATTAGTAGATATTATGCCGTAACACGTACTTAAGTAAAGGAGGAGGACGAAAAAGGATGGAATAAACCCGATTATTTAACACGGTTCTAAACCATAAAAAGTTCTAATTCGTGTCCCACTAGGTTTGCACAAACGATCTATACTGATAGTTGAGAGAAATATTCTAAAAAAAGAAACACACCATGTGTTCAGAGTGCTCCATAGAGTATATGCAGAATATGGCACATATGCAGATCATATGTAGTTTATATGAGCATAAAATTGTATTTTAAGTTTAAACTAATTCACCTAATATATACTATTATGTAAACCATAAAATATTCTTGTATTGTATGATATATATGTATAAACATAACCATATGTCGGTAGAATAAATAAGATAATTGATAACAAAGTATACAAATATAGTATCTATATGAAATGTGACCACATATGGCATATATGTGCCACATACAACTACAGCTAGGACCACATAATGGACTGCATAGACATCTACAGTTATGACATGTGGCGAATATGCATACACAGACGCATATGCAGTCGCACGTGGGATATATGAGAACACTGGTTGGAAGGAAATATAATAGAATATAATATATATAACAACTAAAACATTGAATATCAAACTATATCCCTACCTCTGTTAGATCTTAGTCACATGAGATCACCAAATTTTATTTGTCAGGGCCACAAAAAAGACCACCTAAACACCTCTTGTTCATGTGCAAAGGAAGGTCACCACCTACATCCTCTTTGCCCAACTGGAGGAGAACCACCATTTATTTTTTGATCGATTGCCACTTTAGTCGCAATGAAGAAGCGATAGGAAGAAAGATCTTATAATTTAGAGAATAATGGATTTTCTGATAAACTTCTCTACAAGATTGTAAAACTTTTATCAAAAAGACAAAGATCTACTTGAGAAAAATACAGATAACCAAAGCAAAATATCACAAAAATATTTTTTTTAATGAATGCTATTTCTCAAGTGTGTGTTAGGATGATAAAATTTGTCCCTTATACATAGAAACATATTAGAGTTACCATAGAGAATCTGTGTTGAGCATCTAGGAGCATCCTTGGTCAATAGACACATTAGGTTGAGTAAGAAATGAAGTTATAGAGCCAAGAATAGTACATTTACTACATTTAATGTCAGTTAAAATGGACTTTTTACGTCAATTTTCAAGCAACACCCAAGTGGGTGTCACTTAAGGTAGAAGCCTACGACGTCAGTTCCAAAACCGACAACATAGAGTCAGCCCCGATTACAACAAAAAAAGAACTGACACTGGTAGGATCCATAGTCCTCGGTTTATATACAGAAAACTGACGCCTATCTCCGTACCTGAATTTGTTTTGGCCCAGGTTAGGACATAGTCTTTGGTTATTTCAGTAAAAACCAAAGACTAACTCCCTTTCCAAAGAAAAAGTGTTTGGTTCATAGTCTTCGGTTCAGACTAAAACCAATAATATGACTACAAATTGTGAAATTGAATAATTCCAAACCTAAACAAAAAAGTTGTCCTTGGTTAGGGTTTTAGTCGTCAGTTTCTAGAGAAAAACTGACGACTAAATCTTAAAATAAAAAAAATAGTCTAACATAGTCATCAATTACCAAAAGAATAACTGACGTCTATATATGTATCAATTTTTTTTATCTACTGTTAGGGTCATAGTTGTTGATTGTCCAATAAAAACCGATGACAAAGGAGCATATTGGGGGGGGGGGCGAATATTTTCACAAGATGCGAAAACACCTAGTCGTCAGTTTTTAGTAAACAACCAACGCTATAGACCCATCCCCTTAAAAAAAGTTTGTCTTTCGAATGGTGACTAGTTGCCAGGTAGTTGACAAAGCCGATGACTAATGAGGGGATAAATTTTTCTACGGGGACATGCTGTGAAACATGTGTCATTGGTTTTAGAAAAAATCGATGCTGGATTGAAGATTTTGGAGGCAACGTTTTCCCTGAAAATTTATATTTTGCGGGAAATTGTAGACGTCTATTTCTTTGAAAAGAAATCGACGTTAAAGTAAAAGTGGTACCCGTGTCTTTTCTAAATCGACAAGACGTCACATATTGTGACGGTTGTCTTAAGTAACTGACCTCATTGTTCTTTGGTGCCTTTTTTTTTGTAACTGACGCCATCAAAGGTGTCATTTTATGTCATTTCTGTACTAGTGCAATTTTGTATTTTGTCTAATTTTTTAGTTAAATTGTGGTTCAACTTGGTTGTCTTAATCCAAACTATGATTTTGACCAAAGTGTATAGTGGTGCAGAACAAAAACAATAGAAAAAAATATTGTTTTGACTATCCAATGATAAAACTAAATTTCATTTAAGATAACATTCAATTAAACTAGAAGTTCGAGCAAGAAACATCTAGAAGCATATTTGCTTCTTAAATGTCTTATAACTAAACTAAGAGTCTAGCTGACACCATCTTGGTTGAATGAAAGTTTGATAAGAAGAATTATGATGATGCAGATGTCACATAAGAATGAATTCTAGCTCTAGTGATGTTAGTAATAGAAGTCAGAATCTGTATGTCTTTCTAGGGTCCTAAATACGACCAAAAATTCTAGTGAACTTATAAAAACTACTCCTTTACAAAATAAAAAGGGTCACATACAAGGTTTATGATGATTTAGAAAATGAAATTATTGTAAATATATAAGTAATTTTATTATCATCATCAACTACGTCTCAATCACAACCATGTTCTGGTCGGCTACATGGATCCTTATTTTCCAATCAGCTCTGTTATGGGTAATATTTTAATGAAGATGTAAAGATTTGACATCCTCTTGATATTCTCTTCCCATGCTAATTTAGACATGTGTCTTCTTCTTTTAATTGTGCTTGACTCAACAGCATTGCCTCGTAAAGTTATGTTATTCAATCTGTATTTCACATCCATACCATCTCAGTTGTCCCTCACATAACTTGTCACTAATTCTCGCGGCCCCCATTTCATTTTTGATATACTCATTTCTCAAGAAATTTTTCATGTCTCCCCACAAATCCATCTCAGTACATGTATTTTGGCCACATTCATCTTGTTGAGATATTGTTTCTTCACTGTCTAACATTCAGTCTCATATAACATGGTTGGCCATATAACTAATTGATAAAACTCATATTTTAATCTTAGAGGAATATTCCTATCATGTAATATTCTAGTTGCATTCCTCCATTTCAACCATCCTAAAGTGATCCTATGACAAACATCATCCTGAACATCTCCATCAATTTGAGTAATAGAACCTAACTAACAAAATTTACTACATTTGCTAAGCAACATCCACAATGTCCAACTTGGAACCACTATTTATGATGCTAGGTTGAATGAAATTGCAATGCATATACTCACTTTCACTCCTTATAATCATCAATCCATTTAATTCCAACACATTTATCAAAAAGTTCAAGTTTATCAATCTATCCACTTTCACCAATCAATAAAATATAATAAAAAAATAACATGCACTAAGGAATATCATCCTAAACATGCTTTTCCAACTCATAAATAATAAGAGGATCTATGTAAAAATTAGAGTGAACAAGTTTTATGTGATGGATGTCAACCTAATACCAAACCTCTTCCTTTATTGGGGTTGGGACCAACTACATTTACACAAAATATATAGAACATAGACATAGTTAAGTATTTAATTCTTATACACATTTATTTTATTTGCATTATTCCAAGTCACACATTCCTAGAAATACTTAATAACTTATTTAGAAGCCATAATAACAAGATATACATCTTTCATTAAAATATGTCTATTTAATGTCCTTAGCTAACAACTAGGACGTTGTAGCACAAAAAGAATTGTACATTATTCATCCTATAATTGATTATGTGATTGGATGAATTCCATTTTTACCCAAGCTATATTTAAAATCATGTTTTGATGATGACTTAACCAATTTATATATTATGTCTAAAAACACAATAACGATGTTTAAGAAATTATGGACACACGCCATGCACTCTACATGACAAAATCCAATTGGAAAATTAAATAACATGCAACAACAACAAGTTGATTACAAATTCATGAAGATTTTTACAACTAAAGAACTTGTTAATGGTGAAGGCCAGATCTGTGACCAATACGGATGAATCCCTTACCAATATGTGGTGGTCAGTGTAAGGCCTCAAAACTTGATTAGTGTTTGTATATGCTTTCTTACCTTAATGAATGCTTAAAACCTTAATCTAACCTTGTTATGTGATTTAGCATAATGTGACAAGCTTAAGTTTCAAGTTTGGTCTAGTTTGGACATTGTTTGAGCAAGTTATACAATTTTGTGCACGTTTTGGACTTTTCTACAATTTACCCATATTTGAGGTTTTTATTGCAATTTGTCATATGCTTTGTGTTCTTTATATGTTTTATATCATTCTTGAGTTGTTTATGGCTTGGGGTGCCTTTATGAACCATGGTTTGATGGTGACACCTCTATAAGGTGAGTTAGGGTTTTGGCTCTCATGGATGAGCTACCTTGAGAGGCCATCAACCAATGGTTCCCCTGGATGTATGACAAACGATGGTCATCCTTAGGTGGAGACAACTGGTGGTGATCTCTAGAGGTGGTAGGTTTATGGTCTTCTCTCTTGGGGTCCCTTGATCCAATGGTTTCTTGAAAGGGGTTACCAATCAATGGTTTTCCAACTAGTGACCTAAGGTTTCATCAAACGATGGTGTCCAAGTGATGAAACTCGATGGCCACCCTAGGAGGGTCAATAACCTATGCCTAAGAGTCTCTACAACTAATGGATCTGCTGCTTTCATGGATTTTATGTCCCTTGGCCATGGACACTTGGAAAACATGTTAGGACACCTAGACGCTCTCTTTCTCTCTCCCATAGCTATATGAACCTCCTACCTTCCATGCAAATGAACCTTTTGGACTCCTTTCTCTTCCTTTCTATATAGATCTTCATCCTCCATTCTCTAGTGGATAATAAGGTGTCCAAGGTAGAAGAAGGTGGTCGATCTCCTTGCATGTGTAGCTAGGGTTCAGATCTACCCTCTCTTGGAGCTTGTGCAGCTTTCCTTGCTTTCTCTTGACCTAAGTAGGTAAGTTCTTCCCCTTTTATCTTCATTTACATTTCTTCCCTACCTCCTTCTTTCTTCTTCTTGGTTTTTACCATGGTGTTCCATGGTGTATCTTGCTCTAGATCTTACAAAACCCTTCTTTCTTGCTTCCTTGGCCTAGGGTTTGCCCTCTTTCTTGGGAAGAAGCTTGCTTGGTCGTGTGGAGAGCTAACCTAGGGTTTCCTTCTTCTTGTGCTCGAGTCACCTTGCTGTTTGGAGCTTGTTCTTCTTCCTAGTGGCGATTTATATAACTTTCTTCACATTTATTGCTTACTTATAGCTTGCATGTGCTAGATCTTGCCTTAAAACTAAGTTCTAAGTAGAAAGTTCCTACCTTTGCTTAGGGTTTGAGCTTAGGTGCTAGTTTCTCATATGGTTTATCTTGTTGGATGTGTTCTAGACCTTTTACATGATCTTCACATGGTAGATGATGCTTTGGTATTCTCTTATATGGCAAATGATGAATTTGGGTCTCTCTTACACAATGGGTTTATTTAGGGTTTTAAGGCTGATTTCTACCTTGTATACCACTCGATGGTTTGCCTTCTTGCAACAACCAATGGACTTGCCTTTGGGTGCTATTTTTTCTGGTTTTTTTCCATGTCAATCGATTCTCCTACCTTAGTTTCTTTTTTTGTTCCTTTGGTGCTCAATAATCAATGGTAGTGCCCTAGTGTGGCTTCAACCAATGGCTTTCCTTTCCTTGACCAAACGATGGTTTTCTCTTGTGTTTTGCCTAGATTTCTCACATGTTGATGACAACTGATGGTTTTCCTTGAGTCAACAACTGATGGCCCTCTTGGTCCATCAACCAATGGTTGTTTTGACTCCCAAACTTTATGGTCCAATGACATATGATTTCCAAGCGATAGTAGTACTGACACAACACTTGATGTTGTCAACCAATGGTGGTCTTGCACACTACAACTAATGGTGACCCATTGTGTGACAACCAAAGGTGGGTTTCATTTCCTTAACCTATGGCCTTCTTTGAGTCAAAAACCGATGGTGTTTATCATGTCTTTAACTGATGGCTTCTTTGAATGATCAAACTATGACTTGACTAGGTCTAGCTGATGACTCTTCTTAGGTCACAAATCAATGGTTTCTCTAGTGGTTTGTTCAAGGTGTTTGCTTATGTTACAACCAAAGGTTTTACCTTCTCACAACCGATGGTTTTGTGGTAATGATCATGGTATAATGTTTTTCCTTTAATGATTGAGAATCAATGGTGATATGCCTAATATGAGTGTAAACATTATGATCACCAAAATGAGTTGATGTATATTTCTAATCTAGTTTATCTTGATACACCAAATCCTAATGCAACTAAGTGATGGTGATTAATCATACATGATCTAGCTTGTTGAACATATAACCCTAATGCAATCCAATGGTGGTTATTGTTTTGACTTGTCTCTTTTGTGTGACTTATGTGGTGATGGAATATATTCTTAATGTTATTGTAACTCTAGTGTATGGTGATGTGAACATTTCATTACAATGTTATGCTAAACATATGTATCCCAAGTATGGTGATGGTTTGTTGAACCTTTGGTAAGGCATGCGAAGATAATGGTATTCTTATAGGTGATTATGGTGTGATGGTCTTAATGACCCTTGGGCATAGTTGAGACCTAGTGGAGGTATAATCCCCTTACTTTTTTGACAAGGGATTCAGTATACCATGGTGATGTGACGATGATAATGATTCCATGTGTGGCAGTGAAATAGTACCAAGTGAGGATGTGACAAGTTTATACCTTATACATCTTATATCTTTTGAATTTGCAACCTACCCTTATCTTTGTAGAATCTTTTTAGGGTTTGTACGTAACTTGATTGATGCAACTTCAAATCACCTAAATGTACTTAACTAATTAAGTGGAACCTTAATTAAGTAATGGCCATGTGCCATAAATTCATCCCAGTGTCAGAACTTAATGGATGGTATTATTCCTAAGGGAAACTCGGAGTGCATACTATTGAGTAAGCAAGGTGCAAATGATTGTGTGTCCTTGACTTCTTGATTCCAAGTGTTTGGAGGCTGGTTACGGTCATGCCCTGGTGTGAGAATGGCTACTGTCGTATCTCAATGTTCATATATCATATTTTTAGGACATTGACATGTGTACCTTGGTGGCAGGGCTTTGTACCCGGGTGTACAGTGTTATGGCCTATATACCATGGCAGGCTAGGTGTTTTGCAGTTTGACTTTACATGTCACTGTGGTGGACTCGTACTGACCGAGTGTTTGGGAGATCTTGGGGTATGTCTCCCCCTACAGATCTTGTATGGCATTATTTTCGACCTAGAAGTGGATAGATGGTATTGAGTGGTATACCTAAATTCCTCATGGCATAATAAAAGACGTAATACAGTTGGGTAGTATATTTCCTAGGGTTAAACAAACTCCACATTGGATGTTTACCCTTTCGTTCCTTATGATGCTAGTTGCTAATGATGCAATAGTGTTTCTTAAACTGCTTTGTTATTATGTAATGTGGTAATAGAAGTTAACTATTATACTTGTTCTTTATATTCCTCTAATACATATCATACTATGCTTAACTGTTGTATTCACTCAACCTGCTTAACCTATGTAATTAGTTTAAATAATTCATTTAGCTGCATATGCTCATCCTATTTAATAGCAATATATCTATGGTAACAATAACTGTGTTGAGAGTTATATCTCTCATTGGGACATGGGTCTCACCTCGTAGGTCACCACATCTTTTTAGGTTATCACCAACAATGTGGGTAGGTGTGAGGTGCTGAGGAGGAGCAGCTTGGAGAATAGTAGTTGCTGAAGGTTGGCTATTAGTTCTAGTAGTAGTAGAGTCCTATGAGCCGTCCTTGTACTCTCAGGTTGGGGCAAGGGATATGTTTTGTAGATGATATATGTAACGAATCAAGTTTTTGGCATGTGTATATGTTGTATGTGGCATGTAATTATGAAACACAACTTTTGTATACAGGTTGTAGCTAAGGCCACGGGATAGACATGTAAATACCTGACATGGTATATGTTGCTATTCAAAGTTTATGGACCTTTATGTAAATTTTTTTGTTCTTTTTAGTAATGCTTAAATTAGTTTTAATTTACTGTGTTTTCTGGTAATTTGGTGTTTAGTTGTTGATCGAGTGGTTTGTTTTGAGTAGTCTCATTTAGTGTGGCGTTGGGCATCTCAAGTTAGGTTGGTATCAAAGCTCTAGTTATGTTGCATCTACAAGGTCATAGGACTAGGGTTTGTGTCTGTTCTTGCATTATGCAACATATTTGATCATAGCTTCTGCTTAGGTAGATATGTCTGGAGGACATGAAGAACATGCTGAGAGTAGCTACGTCATGCAGGAGGTGGCTATAGGAGGTAGAAATGAGAGGAGAGAGTGCCTGAGATGAGGCCGGAGCAGCACATGATGCCCCAGTTCGACCTGGTAACCATGTCCAACCCCACTTTCTAGTCCATGTTTAGACAACTTATGGCCATGATTATGCATTTGGAAGACCAAGCGCCCGTACCTTAGCCCCGGGAAGCTATCCCAAATGCAGAATCTCAAGGTTTCAGTAAGACGTTTGAGTGATTGAAAAGCATGGGAGAGGTTGAGTATGCAAGTACAGTGGATCCGGCAGATGCTGACATGTGGCTAATGGAGCTTGAGAAAGCATTCAAGATCCTCAATATCCCTATAGAGGACAAGGTGAAGCATGTTGTGTAACTGGTGAAGGTCACTGCTGGCCACTGGTGGGCCATAGAGTTGGTTGGGAAGAGTTTCACAAGAGTTTGTGAGCCGATTCTTCCCCGAGTCATATCTAGATAAGAATATCACACAGTTCAAGAAGTTGCGCCAAGGATCCATGACCATTAATGAGTATGAAGCTAAGTATATGGAGCTTTTGAGGTTCCACCCTCATATGGAGACAACGGATAAGGAGAGGATCCATAGGCTCAAGAAGGGCATGAGCACAACGTTGACAATGACATCTTCTTCTCTTAAGAATCATGAGAGGTTTCTACCTTCATGGAGTATGCTAGGAGGATCGAGTAGTCCGCAATAGAGATGTGTGAATCCAATGCTAAGAAGACACCATCTCATTTCCAGGTCCAATCTTCTAGTGTCTTCAAGAAGCTAAGGTTTTCATCACCTCAGTCACAATAGAGGTCGACTTTTTCTGAACCAAGATCAATTGTACAGTCACAGTAGTCCCCGAGCAAGGATAGAGGTCGTAGTTTTCTGCCAGCTGGAGCACACAGTGCAACATAAGTATCAGTGATAGGACCATCTAGGCCATGGTACTATGCTAAGACCTATTACAGGAGTGGACAGATCAGGCATACACGGTTGTTTTACCCAATGAAGGATGAGGAAGTGACCCAATAGTCAAGGCAGAATTAGCAGGGCTCCCAATGACATCAGTTCAATAGTGGTGGTAGCAGGAAATGTATTCATGTGTCACAGGAAGGATCCTCTAGACCAGCGGGAAGAGGACGTGGATGACAACAAGTGACAACTCAATTCTACGTTATGAATCAGCCAGAGAGAGTGGTGAATCCATGAGCCATGACAAGTCTAATGGAACTCTTTCATTTTGATTTGTTTGCTTCTTCCTATATATCTATTTTGGTTGACCCGATGCAACACACTCTTTCACCACCTTGTTTTTTTTATGGTAGGCTAGGAGAAAGAGAAGTGGAGGAGGGAGCATATCTGTGTAGTGTATAAAGAGAGGCAGAGAGGCATGACAAAATGGACTGGTGGCTATGAAGGATGATAGATGAGTGCTTGATCCACTTTTCTTTTTCATGAAATCATCAGTGGTAGACAACTAAGAAGACACTCATTCTAATGTTTTCAGGCTATTAGTAAGTGAGCGACAGTCGAAAGGTAGGGGAGAAGGAGTAGAAGAACCTAAGGAAGGAGCATGTGTGCTTTGCCTATATAAAGAAGATGGGTTGAGATGGCTAGTCGTAGAGAAGGACATGTTCAACAGAGTCCTAGGAAAGGGTTCTGGGTTGGTAGAATATTATCCAGATGCAACAAGAAGGGGTAGGTGGTAATCATGGGAGATACTATTAGGGGAGGGATGGAGTGGGGGAATATGAATTATTTTTTCAATGAAACAAAATATTGCTAGGGTTTGGCGAGGCTATGAAGAGAGGGTGAAAAGTCCATTGGTCGAGGTTTAAAAACATTTTGGCCAGGGATATGCCTTCTGGAAAAATATACATGGTCAAGGTTTTATCCTCGACCATATAGACTCGACCTATGTCAGATTTTTATTATAGTGTTTTTAGATCTTTGTTGCAATTCATTCATTATATGTGATGCCTTGTATTAATCTCAACTTGTAATTATAGATATAATAATGATTATGACACAATAACATATTCATGGATCTAAACCTGAATTGATCAGTTGATTTTTCTCACAAAAAAATCAAGTGAAAATGAAAGGTTATGGTTTTTTAATATTGTCATCGGTATTGATTCATTCTTGAATTTCCAACTAGAAGAGCAATATCTTATGTGAAGAAACTTACTTGGTTAGTGTCGATACATAGGTTCCCCTAGAAAATTCCATTCAACATTGTAAATTGGTCAAATGAAAAAATAGAGATCGACTACAATTCCATTACAAAAATTCACCCAACAACCTTTAGAATTTCAATAAAAAATATCGTCAACATTACTTTCTCTAAAAAATCCAGCCAATTGTGTTATCCTAAAATATATTTCCTTCCAACTGAGTTATTAATATCACTATTTAGAATTGCGCAAGTAGTCATTTTGGAAAGAGAAAATGAAAAAAATATGTCAAAAATTTCAGCTACTCTCCTAGAAATGACAAAAATTGGTCTTAAACTCCTCCTTTGGATATATAAATGAACCATTAGAAAGATTTAAAAGAAACCAATGTATCCATAAGCTATAAAGTTGAGATAGTGCCTTAAAACTCCTAAATTTCTTCTTAAGCTTACACTTGCTTGCTTCCATTGAGAGATTAGGAATACCAGGTAAGAGAGCCAACCCTAGTCATTCTCTTGTCAGGCTCTCAATTCTTTCAACTTTGATTGAAGCATTTTCTTAACAAAGGAGTGTGTATGCATGTGGCCCTAAATAAGAATAGGTTGATCCTTATGATATGATATTGGATCTTTGCCTGTAAAATAAAGCTAGTTATTATTTAGCTGAAGAGAGAAGTTACTTCGACATATTCTCCCCTATTTGAAGCAATACAAGATGATATTCAAGTGATAAAGAAATCTAAGTAGATGAAGACAACTTGATAACAGGTTATATATAATTGTCCAATACTCAGTTCTGTATGTTTCTTAAAAATATTATGATACAATTCGAATGTCTAATGCGTTTGATACTAATTAATTTTGTAATGGCAATTAGAATGATATTAACTCCTATTTATTTATTATCTATTTCAGTCTTAATAGATAAATTCATTCCCTATTTATTATGAGACACATACCCTGTAGGGAAAGAGGGACATGCCTTACTACCAACAAGCATAGTATAAGTGACAATCATGTAAAAGGTAACATACTTTAGGTGATATGTTTGTACATAATTTATAATTTGTATAAACCTATGTAAAATAGATGACATACATTTTAGCATGTTTGAAAGGGATAAATACTTCTATTGACATGCATGTGAATCACCTATGATCTGTATGTACCTTTGTAATAAAAATGACAAACATTTTTATCATACTTGAAAGGGTTACACCCTAAAGGTGATATATATTTATATCACCTATGTTCTAATGGGGGTTTACCATTTAGGTGACATGTATATGATTCACATATAATCAACAAGGGGTATACTTTTAGGTGATATACATGCTTTTCACCTAACCTTTAGGTGTCAGACATGCCAGTCATCCACATCTCGCAACTAATAATAAGCATAAACAATTTGTTCAATGTAATTTCTTCCGGATATATCACATTTATTTGACAATTCATAAAGGAGACATGAGAGAAATTACTACTAAGAGTCATTCTAAGTAATTATGTGAGTAATTTATATAGGGATATTGGCATGATGACCGTCCCCAAACTCATACACATCTCTTTTGTGACCATTCTAAGGCTAATGGGCCTTTGTCTTACCAGGCAAATTTCTTCTTGGTAGAGGCTTGCATAGGCCACTGACCCCAACCGTAGTTGCTGCAAATGAGTGGTGAGTGCCACAAGCACCACCGACCATGATATTATCGTACCTAAACACATACATGTCTCTGTTATGAATAGTTAAGAGGATAATACATATATATACATATCTAATAAAAATATTTACATGGACTTACTATGAGAGGACGTTGTCATGATATGGGCCCTAACTCCTCCCACAACCATCTCACAAACTTGTTGTGAGAGGACATTGTCATGATATGGGCCTTGGCTCCTTGCAAATGTATTTCAGTGGACTTGATTTGAGAGGACATCCTCATGATATGGGCCTTGACTCCTCACATCTGTAATTTTAGAGGCTTATTGTGTGAAGAGATTGTCATTATAAGCGCACCAACTTCACACAAATGCATTTCAAGGGACTTGTTGTAAGAGAAAAATGTCATGATATGGCCCATGGCTCCTCTTAAATGCATTTTTGTGGGGATATATCAATACATTTTTTGACAATTCATAAAAGAGAAGTATGAGAGAAATTGTTGTTGAGAGTCATTCTAAGTCATTCTGAGAGTCATTCATAAAGGGATATTGGCTTGATGATTATCCCCAATACACATTTTTCAATCATTCTAAGGCTAATGAACCTTTGTCTTACAAGGCAAATTGTTCCTAGGAAGCAGCTTGCACATCCCGCCCACCCCCATACCAGTTGCTGCAAATGGGTGGTGGCTTCCTCAAACACTCAACTGAAAATGCTTCGATCATCCCCAAACTCATAAAAATATCCTTTATGAATAGTTTAGAGGAAAAACATATATGCATGTCTCCAATCAAAGAATTTATAGGGTCTTTATGTGAGAGGAAACTGTCATGATATGGGCCCTAGATCTTCCATAAGAATTTTTACAAAATTAATGTGAGAGGAAAGTATCATGATATGGGCCCTAGCTTCTCACAATTTCATTTTGAGAGATTTTGTTACGACCCCACCTCCCGATAACCCCCAATTAAGGGAGACCAAGAGGTTGAAGCCACACCCATTAATCTCAGATCAAAGGTTCAACATATAACCATAAACAATTATTAAATTCTAACAGACTATACTGAAAATGGTAATAAAATTTTTCTTTACATACCTTTTGAAAACTTGGATCTCTAAACTTCTATCCACACCGATACTAATCTATCTAATCCTCCTTTGTACTTTAATTCTCTTTTAGTATCACATGTGCCACTTTACTGTTTGTTCATTTCATTGTACCTAAAACGCCGACAAACAAAACATCGGTCAGCCGAAGCTGGTATGTGGGGGAAATAGATAATCATGCAACTATGATAACCATGTAATCATTCAATTAATCATTTAACGACCAAGATTACGTTTTAAGCCAAACTACTCAATCCATACCTATCCACAACTCTGTGTTGTCCATGTAAGGACTTATATGGTACCTCTATAAAGGTGACTTGATGGACCTACCCTCTAGGCAGCCAAAGTCTTTCATGACCTGATGGACCTACCCTCTAGGTAGCCATGTACTAGGTCAACCATTACGACACAGAGGGGATGAATGATTGAGCTAGAAGGCATATACATTATATGATAATCATAGTCACTTTATAATTACAAGAAATAAATAAACATTCAACAGTTTAGTTCCATTCAATGCGATTAAACATCCGGGAATCCATCGAAAAACCTAAAGCGGTTATTCATAATCGTAACCACATACCTGATCAATAGTAACTTGATGTCCATGCATTAACATTCAACACAATTAACAAGCAATCAACAATATCCTGAAAATAATGCATAACATCCAAGTGTCATTCAAACATCCACAAGATCAACTTAGATTCAACCTTATAATTTCTAGGCCAACCTTATGGTTTTATTAGGTTTTTATCCTTCATTATGCATTTATCACTTTTAATGCTCTTTTAGTTCACAAACCCTAATTTCTGCATCATAGGCACAATTGAATGTCAATTAAGTCTAATATGTTTCTTTTACACTAAAACTATTATATTTTTCCTTTTAGGTCATATCCAAAACATTAAGGCTAATTATCATCTTTGGTTTCTTTCAAATTGACAAATCATATTTCATTATAGTTCAACTCACATATATGAACCTTATTTATTACTATTTCCACCTTTATACACTAGGAAACACTAATTATCCAAATAATTCACATTAAAGATCTTTGGTACTCAATTATCATCATATTTCTATTTTATTCGTCGATTTGTACAATTAAAACCATTAGAATTCATATTAACATAAATTAGGGTTTCTAATCCCATTAAGGCATATTCATGTACATAGAACCCTAAATTAAACCCACTATATAAAAAGATCATGTTTTTAAATCCTATTTTCACTTTTATTAACAACAGGTTAATATCAGCTTGAATTACATCATTAAGTCCATCTATCATCAAATCTAAGGGTTTTTCCTTAGTTAAATCATTAAAGATGATAACTTTATGTACTTTTCCAATTTCAAGCATATTAACTATAAATTAGACTAATCACGTGCAAAGTTCTTCCTTTTTGAACTCAATGTTCCTTTTTACATTTAACATGTTAACATCAACTCTAATGATCCATTAAACCCTATTAAACACATTAATTATATCAAAATAGGGTTTCTTAATCTTTAATTCATTAAAGATGATAATTAACACTATATTTCGAACTATGATCAGATTCATGCTCTAAAACTATTTTTATTGGATTCCTTGCATTTTTCTGATCAAAATACATATTTAACTTGTCCTTATTTGACCTACCAATTATTTACTATGAATTTATCAAAATTCACTTACTTTGGGCCAATCCGTGTGTGCCACGTCGCCACTTTCATGCATGTCGCTTTCTGGTTTTGCAAACATATCGAATTGTCAACTTTACCCCCGAGGCGCTCCTGGGCTCTTCTCAGCATCAAAGGGCAAAACCGTCAAAAGTCAGCTCGTCTCCTTCCTCGCGGCTGCGCGTCTGCTGCTGTTAGGTTACGGTTGAAACGCGGCCCGACCGCTACTCCCTGGGCTCCGATGACCGCCCGGAAGATCCCCCTAGCCCTGACGTGCCCCCGCGCAGGAGAGGGAGAAACTGGCCGGTGGCCATGTCAGCCAATCTCGAGCTTCCTAGCTCTGCAGCACACAGACGTACCCTGGCCGTCCAGCTAGCTTTTGCCTACGAGTTTGGGTACCATATCGCAAGCTGCTCCTCCTCCTGATCCTTCAGCCTCCGCAGCACCTTCAGGGCCTTCAAGCCGCAGCCGAGGTGGCAGAGTTAGGAGTCGATCAGACCTGCAAGTCCACTGCCCACGCAGCTGTGCTGCTGCTACCACGCCCAGCCAAGGTGAGGGGATGCTCACCCAAGCTCTTCAGGAGGTCGTGGAATCGATAGGACTTCCCCGCAGACTCTCCCCAGTCCCCCGTTTGTTCCATGGTTGATCTACCTTCACTTCTAGGGTTTGGACGAAAAAGGAAGAAGAAGAAGATAAGGAAGAGGGTGGGAGACGTGAGATCTCTCTGGATTCACCCCCAAGTCTCACCCCTTATATAGGTGAAGCCAACGAAGCCCTATGAGGACCTTCCTTAAGGAAACGGAGTCCTTCTTCAAAAAGTAATCGTTTTCCTTCAAAGAGAAGCAATTCTTCTTCTCTCTCTCTCTCCTTTTGTATATCCTATTTCTTGAATAATTAGGAATTCGAATTTCTTCTTACTTATTCTCTCTTTCCTTGCTTTTTAATCCATGGACACTAAATTCTATTTCTTTTAATCAAAATTACTTTCTTTTTAACAATACCTCATAATTCATTAATAATGCAACACATTATCCCCTTATTTTGCCTTTTTAGTATTTTCTCTTTCTTTCCTCTTTATTGGGACTCCTTGGATCCCAAGATACTCTATTGTTTCGAAATTCTCTTTATTGGATACTTATTATCCTTCTAGATGCATCTTTATGCCTTATTTCACATTATCTTGTTTATTTCTCATTTAAATATTCCTTTTTAAGGATTTCTTTTTATTTCTCTTTTATTTTCGTCATTGGCATTCCTTTTAATATTAACAACCACATGGATACGAAATTTCCCCAAGAAATCTCATTTATGCCTCTTTTCATTCATTTTCCACATTATATCATTATTTCCCAGTTTCTTTCTTCATAAAGAAATACTTAATTAACCTTTTTCTTTTCTCATTACTTTATTTATGCAACTTGTACTCCTTGGAGCCCAAGGAACCCAAGAGGCACGAAATCCTCTTTGGATTTGCCTTCTAGAGGTTTCCACATATTTCTTTTATCAAATATTCAATTATTCAATTACTAATTGAATTTTCTTGGTTATTTCATTGTTATTGGGCCCAATAGCCAATAAAGCCCACAACACAAATATCAAGGCTATTGTAAACAAAATCCATGTACTCAAAAAAAAATATATCATTCTTTGTTCAATTATCTTTGATATGAGAAATTTTATTTCTCACCAATTGAACCCAAAATTTGGGGTTATAACAGATTTTTTGTGAGAGGATATTCTCATATGGTCCTCAACTCATCATAAATGCATTTTTAAGGACTTGTTGGGAGTGGGAACTGTCATGATATGAGCCCTATCTCCACAAACATGCATTTCAATAGACTTGTTGTGAGAGGACACTATCATGGTATGTGCCTTGGATCATACCAAATGCATTTTCGTGGGGATATATCAATACATATATGTGATAATTCATAAAGGAAAAGTGTGACAAAAATTGCTGCTAAGAGTCATTCTAAGTCACTCTAAGCGTCATTCATAAAGGTATATTGGCCTGACAACTATTCCCAAACTTATACATGTCTATTTTTTATCATTCTAAGGATAATGGGCCTTTGTCTTGTGAGTAAAATTTCTCCGTGGTGGCGGCTTGCATAAACCACCTACCCCTAGCAGCAATCGTTGCTAATGGGAGGTGGTTGTCACAAGCACCCGACCGACTGTAATTTGATTGTCCTTGAGCCCATTCACATCTCCTTTATGGACACCCCGGAGGACAACAAGTATATAAACATCTCTGATCAAAGCATTTCTTGGGACTTGCTATGGGAGAAAACTATCATGATATGGGCACTATCTCCTCCTAAAAGTATTTTCCTAGACTAATTGTGAGAGGATATTGTCATGATATGGGCCCTGGCTCATCACAAATGCATTTCAGGGGACTTGCTGTGAGAGGACATTCTCATGATATAGGCCCCGACTAATCACAAATGCATTTTCAGGGACTTGCGATGGGAGGATACTATCATGATGTGAACCCCATTTCCTCACAAAAGAATTTCAAGGGACTTGTTTTGAGAATAAACTATCATGATATGGTCCATGTCCCCTCCAAAATGCATTTTTGTGCGGATATGCCAATATGTTTATTTATTAATTCATAAAGAAGACGTGTGAGAGAAATTGAGCAATTTCTATAAAAAAGCAACAACTATCGCAAGCACCAAAACCAACCATGTTCCAATAGTCACCAAACTCATAAGTGTCACCTTTATGAACATTTAAGAGGACAATATATTTATACATGTCTCCAATCAAATCATTTACACAGAATTACTACGTGAGGACACTATCATGATATGAGTCCTAACTCCTCCCAGAAGTATTTTCACAGACTTGCTGTGAGAGGACACAATCATGATATGGGCCCTATATCCTCATAAATGCATTTGGGGAGACTTGTTGTGAGGGGACATTCTCATGATATAGGCCTTGACTCCTTCCAAATACATTTCTAGGTACCTGATGTGAGAGGACAATGTCATGATATGCACCCCAACTCTACATAAATGCATTTCAAGGGACTTACTATGAGAGGACATTGTCATGATATAAGCCATGACTCCTTTGAAATGTATTTTCATGAGGTTATATCAATACATTTATTGGACAATTTATAAGGGAGACATGTGAGAGAAATTCACTTGATATACAATGCTTCTCTTCTGATTGACATCCATCAAAGACCAGTTTTAGTATATTTCATTCAATTTTAGTTAATCCACTTGTAATTAAAATAAAATATTAAAGACTTCATCATAATAAATCCATTAGTTTCATCCTTAACTTGCCATTACTATTTCTTCATGTGGTTTCTCAGATTTAGATAAGTGTACCATGTCTTCAAATTTTAATTTCATTCCCATAATAAAAAATGATCATTCTTTATTATACTACTCACTTTATCTTAAAAAATTGGTTTAAGTTACATCTTCTTACACCATAATCTCTAATCATCCTTCATGTTTCATTTTTATGTAGTTTGTATAAAAGGACCCACATTCATGTGAGGGCTACTCATCATTTCATAAATCATACTAAAATAGGTGCATTAGGCTTAGATCATATCAATTTGACTCATTATATTCAATTGAAGTATTAATGCTTACACTTCAACATTTCATCACATTTATGACATTATATACAAGATCTAGCTTTATCACTCTTACTCATCTTAACACTAAACTTCTAGGGTTTTCAATAAGTCATCCTTAGATAACACATAATAAGAATCATATCATTCAATAATCTCATCATGGTGCAAAAAAGGTTCATGAAGGCTATTCACACACATGGAAACCCTAGTTTCCTTTTTCACATATTTCATTCATCAATCATAAGGGTACATTGAATCATTAGCTCATTTGATTCAATCCCTCAACGCAAACCCTAAATAGGAATATCTCTAGCTCATACTGATCCTTATCTATATATCACGTTCAATTTCAGTAAGACTCAACAAAACACTTGTATAATTCATTCTAATACAATTCAAATATGATTCTATACATGTCAATTAAATTTCTAAGCATATCGACCATTGGGCAGATTTTTAGGCAATATTCACATGAAATAGCATAGTAATATATCCATAGGATTATCCATGGATACTTAATCAAAATATCAGGAACAAAGAAAGTACTAATCAATGAGAAATAATCAAATTAGTAGATTTTGATATCCCTAATATCTTTTCAAATCAATACCCAATCACATACAGATACAAGCATGGTTTTTGATTATTTTATCCAGATAGAATTAGGATTTCAACATGATTACAAAGCTTAGGTGGAAGAAAAACACTCACCTAAGGGGACAAGAACCTTAAAATCATAGGTCAAGCTCTAAATTTCTAGAAATCCAATCAAACTCTAGCAATTGAATCACTTTCTTCCTCCTCTCAACTCGAAAACCCTAGAAATGGTGATTAGAAGAGAAAGACTGAGAAAATGTAATGATTTGATGTGATTTCGAATCAACTTAGAAGAGGGATGGGATCTTGACATGTGAGATAATAATCACCATGAAAGACTATGCAAAGAAGATAAACTTACTTCATTTCATCATATCTCGCATAGCAAAATGCTAGATCAGCAATTCCACCACTTTCTCCTCTCAAACCTTAAATCTCCCTCTCTCTCTAGGATTTCATTTCTTTATATTTAATTACTAGTTATTATATCTCCTAGTATATTATGTGGACCATACAATTGCGGTTCTTAGGTAATTTGCACAACGACCCCTCGCTATACTTTCTCTTATTTCAGTTGAATTTCTGTCTTTAAAATGTAACCGTAAATTGTTTACTTCAGAGGTCAAACTTACTCCAAAATTATTAGAAATTATCATATTGTTTATCATTAAGTTTAAGAGCTCTAGTAGAAATTTCTAATCATTCAGAGTTTCCAATAAATAAACAAAAATCAAATAAAACACTGCTATATTGCAGTCTGCAACATGGTCGATTGAGTTACAAACTCGACCAAAACCCCTCTCTAAAAAATTATCATAATTTAAAAGGATGTATATAGTAGGGTTTCCCAACTAAAACTAAATTTGAGATCAATTGGATGTACTAATAAAAAGATAAAATTCAATTACCACACTATTATATTTCAACTTGAGTACCTGGCCGACTGAGTTTGTCCTGGGCAATCTCGACCAACAAATAGATCATACAAATATTTAAAAATTATGAAAATTTTTAAGCGTGCTTATGTTTAAGTTATCCAAGTCATACACAAATTCCAACCAAATTAGAATTTTATATAAAATACTAAAGACCATTTAGTACACCAATATACTTATCAAATTTTGTATTCATTCGCCATCAGATCCTAATTTTGGCTGATTAGGGTTTTCAATTCTCAAACCTAATAATGTGAATCAGAGTATGATTAAATATTTTCATTATATTTAAAGCATCAAAACTTAAATACCATCATTAATCAAGCTTTAAACAATGACCAACCTAGTTAAGCATGCAATCAATCAAGTAAACCCTATTTTGATGACTAATTTGAAAACATGTCATTACAAATTCTCCCCTCCATTTAGGATTTTGTCCCAAAATCCACAAAAAGTTTTGGAAGAATATCATATCATCTAATTGTTCATCACTCTCGGCATCAAGATAGAATAATTTCCATTTTATATTTCTTTCATATGACGTCATTTTCCTTCTTCTTGGATCTTTTACATTGGAATCTCATATGTTTCTTAACATTAGATGGATATTTTATCCCTTTTCATCATCATATCTCTCCTTGAGTATTAAAAATGTTTACTTCAAAAATCTTAGTAATACATCATTTATCAAGATTTGATTCACATCACTTTTCATTTTTTTTTAAATTTGATTATGTATCTCATGGATCAAAATTATGACTCATTCTATATTATCATCCACATTCATCAAATTCCTTCATAAAGAAAATCATTTAGTGTGCATATTAGTTCATAGTTTTTTCTCACAATTTTAAATTTCATACTCAGATTCAAACTCATTAGAGATTTTCTTCATAATCCATTAGACTTTCATATTTTTATATGAAATTTCCTATTTGCCATAGGTTCCTTATTGAATTATAAAATCCTTTTCTATTTCACCATTTTACCACCATTCTTATTTTTTTATCATGCAACTTATGATACTACCTAACTCTATTCATCTGGATACTTGGCCAGGGCATCCACAAGAAGTACAATCGGCAGTTCCATACTAACTTATCTCAATACCCAAATACTTGACCAAAGTATCTGGATATTGAGTTCAGTCAGTATACACAACTTTCAGGTTATGTTCAACATCCACATCATCATTTTTCATAGATCCTATTGTACATGTAGACTAATCTAACCTAGACTCTGATACCACGTTGTCAGGACCTCTCTTTTGATTAGCATAAATATCAACCATTAGTGAGAAATCCTAAACGTAATTTTCGATTAAGCAACAAAACACTTCATTGTTGAAAAAGATGATAAACACAATATACAAAAAACACATATAAAATTTTCCTTTTTCTTTCTTCATAATTTTCTTTAACCAATGTCACATCAAGAACGTCACAGTAAGATAATGTATATCACATTCAACTCTAGAAAAATGAGTATCCAATCTTATGGCTCATGTGCAGTTCAATTTACAAGAGATACATGTACATGAATCAACAAACTATGTATGCTACCCATCCCGAGAAAGAGAGTGTACATGAACAATCTAATCTATCTAGATTATTCTATTTATATATTATTTGTCATGATCTCTCCATTGGATAGAATTATACCTTAAAACATTTGAAACAACCTCATGAGATTAAGTATAATACATCAACATCAGATTAAGTATAATGAGCATTAAAAAACTTCTAGATATTGAAAATTTTAGCAAATAATTCTAGCATAAGGAAAATCTAGTTTACAATGGTAATCTAATCAAACAGATAAGGTAATCACTTAAACCAATCATAACTTTAAAAACATCTTGTAGAGCATGTATATGAACAAATCAGCAGATACTTCTTAGTTCAGATTAACAACCCTTTTGCATGAGTAATAAGTCAAGTTTTAAGCATTTTGAATCAATACATAACAATAACATTATCTTTGTGACACTCCACCAGATGGACTAGGTACACATCCTGTAGTCTTAAAGATAAAGTACACATAAGGCATGCCTACCAAACAATACTATCAAATGATAAGCAATCCAAATTATACTCAGAGTGGATATAAATCCCAATATTTACTACTTGTTAACAAGACAAATCAGAATATGAAATAGATAATCTCTATAATAGCATAATTACTTTTTATAACAAGAACATAATCAACTATGGTAAATCATCAACTAGAAGTACAAGGAATGCAACAAACAAGCAAATCACATTCTACACAGCTTGTCATTTTTTATTCATTTGACATGAAATTACTTGGCTTGTACCTCACTATCTTAGGGTATAGTCGACCACCCTAAGATATCAACAACAGACCATGGAAATCTCAGGGTTTCCTAAAGAGGCTGACGTCCTCCTCTTGGGTAAACGAGATAGGAACCAACAAAACAATATATCACAATCACATCATTTTACATATTTTCACATTTTACATATTTCATTTCAACAGAGTCTATTCCTCATGGACATAGACTTTCACAGCAAGGATTTAGGGCTACAACCACTCCATATGAATCACTCCTAAATCTTGGTGGTATAACCTTTAAGGTTTGGATCCACACTCTAAAAATCCTCCTCATAATTCATCGATTACTATAAGGAGATTCATTTTGTTTCCTCAGTGTGGTCCTCGGGGGAAATTCACGGTGTTCAGGGCAACTAACTAGTTATTTCATCATTTTACTTGTTATGATCTCTTTTTCTCATATTAAAAGAATTGAAAACATAATATATCATATCTGTGTATTCTTGCGTAACTAGAATAACATGAAATAGATTAATCTTATCAATAAAGACAATGACTAAACTAAGAAGAACAAAAATATGTAATTTGTAACACATATAATTCTTTAAATTTCCACACAATCTCATAACATTCATCATCAGTGAGCTTTCAATTCAAGACATAATCTCATTGTCCAACATTTACCCCATCAGGGTTTTATCATCATTAGTGGGCTTTCATCCCTAGATATAATCTCATTATGCAACATTTACCCTCATCGGGGTTTCTCAAATGTGATTAGTGCATGTTAAATTCAATCCCAGCATATTTCTTATCAGTTCATTCTATATCATAGTTCTCAACAAAATATTCACAGAGACATAAGAACTAACAACACTAAAAGCATATAAATATCTTCTATCATTCATCATACTTAGAATAGATTTATCATATGATATATAATAATTCCATCCAATTTTGGTAGATGCAAATACATTCCATGCATTAACAAGCATAATAAACTTAATTCTCTTCTTATTTTATTTCACATACTTCAGTTGGGGTTAATAATCAACACATGTTGAATATCATTTGAAGTCCATAAAAAAGGTTCACCCTCAGAGTAAAACTATTCCATCAAACAATCATAATCCAAGAATACATTCTTGTAAATCAATTCAGATGCTAAAACCTCATCTTTTAATTGAATTCAACTACAATTATGTACATCCTTAATCCATCATTTGAGATCTTTATTCATTAGCATCATATAACTCATAATTTTAGGGTTAGAGTAAGGTTCTTAGATTCATCTACTAATTTTCATCTTTTTCCTTCATTTCATATTCATTAGTCTGAACTTCTTTCATCTCATGTTGATTACATTATTAGAACCAATAATTTTTAATTCACTTGATATAAAATACTTATCTTCTCATTGACATCCAACAAAGTCCATTTTTAGTATACTTCATTCAATTTGGGTTAAGCCACATGTAATTAAAATAAAAGATTAAAGACTTCATCATAATAACTTTATTAGTTTCATCTTTAACTTGCCATAACCATTCAGTTCATTTTTCTTCATATCATTTCTCATATTTAGATAACTGTACCATGTCATTGATTTCTAATGACATTCCCATAATCAACAATGATCATTCTTTATTATACTTCTCACTTTAACTTTGAAAAATGGTTTATGTTACATCTTCTTACACCATAATCTCTAATCATTTTTTATGACTCATTGTTATGTAGCTTGTATAAAAGGACCAACATTCATGTGAAGGCTACTAATCATTTCATAAATCATACTAAAATAGATGCATTAGGCTTAGATCATATTAGTAAGACTCATGATATTGAATTAAAATATTAATCCTTACACAAGCATTTCATCACATTGACAACATTATATACAAGATCTAGCTCTATCAGTCACTCATCTTAACACTAAACTTCTAGGGTTTTCAAGAAGTCATCATTATATTAACACAACATAAGAATTATATCATTCAGTAAACTCATCATTGTGCAAAAAGGTTCATTAAGATTATTCACAACATGGAAACCCTAGCTTACTTTTTCACATATTTCATTTATCAATCATAAGTATAAATTGAATCATTAGCTCATTTGATTCAATCCCTCAACCCAAACCCTAAATAGGGAATATCTCCACCTCAATTGATCCTTATGTATATATCATGTTCAAATTTAGTAAGACTCAACAAAACACTTTTATAATTCATTCTAATACAATTCAAATATGATTATATACTATTGGATAAATTGGTCATTAGTATACCCTTGTTTTTATGATGACAAACATTTCACACTTGTGGATCTAACATGTTATTTGATCATTTCAGGGTTCAAATAAATAAGGAATTCCTACTAAGAGGGAAGATGAGGATCAATGCAAATTGTAGATCAAATGTGATTAATTGTACACATGTTCATGATTGTACTCAAATTTAAACGCTTGTACAATAATATAATGTACACGTACTTAGACATCATGTACACCAAGCATTAGATCTTCCCTACCTACTTATAACCCTTAGATAGGTTTCCCCCAAAGTTAGAGTCACCAACACACATTGAAACACACACTTAGTAGGTGATTCAAAAGTCAGGGACACCCTCAGTTGAAGAACTTGTCAATTGAGACACTATCGATCAAAGTTCTTGTCAACCGAGAACCACCTCAGTCGAACTTGAGAGCACTGGTCAACAACTTACACAATTGTACACGAAAATAATCTTCGGTCTAAAATAATTTCAATCGAGTAAGATCGGTCTAAAGCTTGTGACTGTTAGACTAAGTGGTTGGTAGTTGGGAGTTGGAAATAGACATTGCAACACTTTTGCCTCAAACCCAGGCTCAGTCAAAGAAAATCTCAACCGAGACATAGTTCGGTCGACCAAATTGTCGACCGAGCAGGGTTCTAGATTGTTCTTTTCAAGCACAAACAAATTAGCAATTGCTAGCCAACTAATGTACATCTAATGGCTATTTAAGCACTAAGAACACTCTAGACACTCCCTACAACGTACCTAATCACTTTTAAACCATTCCTATAAATAGAAAAGTCCTTAGGACACCCAAATCATCACTTGCATACACAATACCTAAGCTACACTTGAGCGTCCACTATTGAGAGCAACAAAGCTAGAATTCACTTTCCATCTTCATCCTTGTGCTCTAGAGTTGTTTCCTACAGTTACAATCTCCTAGCCACCACATATAGCCATGTCCATCCTAAGTGAATCAGAGATCTAAACGCTTGATATAGGATCAAATCACTATAATTCATTGGATAAGTATTTTCTTTCTTCCAATCTATTTCTTCTATATTGTATTTTGTTCTCCTTGACTACTCCTAGGGTTGGAGGCTATTGAAAGGAGGTTGCTTGGTGCTACTTCAATAAGTGAAGGCTGCTCCAAGGAGTTCTTGAGATTACTTCAAGAAGGCTGCTTCAAAGGAGGTTGGAGATACTTCTAGGTGAAGGCTATCTTAAGGTGGTGGAGCTACTTCATGGTGGTGAAGGCTTCTCCAAGGATTTCTTGTGGTTACTTCAAGAAGGCTACTTCAAAGGGGGTTGAGGCTACTTCGAGTGGAAGGTGATTGTATTTTATGTAACATCCTTGCGAGGTAATAACATAAATCGCTTTCAAAATCCCAATTGGAAACAATTGGGAGTGAACTAACAACCTTTTTATTCAAAGGTTGGAACCACTCTAAACCAAAGTGTCTTCCTTGTTCCTTCTCCTACTTTGGTTGAGTGCTTAAATTGTTTCAATTAACTTTAAATTATCCAAAAAGCTATATTCACCCCCTCTAGATCTTTCAATTGGTATCAGAACAGGTCTTCAAGGAGCCATAACAGGTCTTGAAGAATGGGGGATGGTGTACTTCACAACCACAACCTTGAAGAAACCTACGTGAGCCGACCACCACCCTTTTCTGGAAGAAACTACACTTATTGGAAGAGAAGGATGAAATTTTACTTCCAAGGAATACGATTGGACCTTTGGAGGATGGTATCTACACCTTATGTACTTCCCACGATGGAATATGCAATATGGGATCCAAATACGGTAAAACAAGTTTAATTAAATGCAAAGGTGATAAGCATTTTATATTGTTCTATTTATGTAAGTGAGTTTAATAGAATACTTCATGTGATACAACTTATGATATATGGCATAGACTCTCCATAACACATGAAGGAACTACCCAAGTTAAAAATACCAAAATTAATATGCTTAAACAAAAGTTTGAACAATTTTGTATGCTACCTAATGAATCTATTAGTGAAATATATGCAAGATTTTCTTCTTTTATTAACAACTTAAGTGCATTAGGCAAATACATAAGTGAATAAGATCAAGTATCCAAAATTCTTAGATCGTTACCTCCAAGATACAAGACAAAGTTGACAGCCATTGAAGAAGCTAATGATCTCACTACAATGAGGATGGAGCAGATCATTGGCAATCTAGAGACTCATGAGGTAACTCTTGAAGAAGAATAAAGATTGCAAGCCAAAAACAATATGGATAAAAGGAAGGACATTGCTTTTAGGGCATCAACTAAAGAAAGCAATGAAATAAGTGGAGAAGATAGTGAAGAAGAGGCACTCATCGTAAATGGTAAGCAATATAGAAGGTTTATAACTAACAAAAATTCTTCTGCTTCTTCTTCTTCCCTTAGGTGCTTTGAATGTGGTAAGAAGGGAAATTTAAAAAATGAGTGTCCCATAGTCAAGAAGGGAAAGAAATATTCTCTCTAAAAGAAAGAAAAAACCTACAAACCAGCTTGGGTTGACTCAAACAATGATAGTAAGAGTGAGGAGGAAGTGGAATGTCTCATGACCAAAGAAGACACGGTAAGATGTTTCATTGCAACAACAAATGAAGAAGAAAATGAGGTAAGTCTTCTTGATTTATCTAAAGAAGAGTTAGTCACCAGTATTGAAGAATTATATGATAAATATCTTGATTGTAAAAAGAAATTAAAAAGGCATACAAAAACCAATGAAGATTGTATGCTAAATTGAACAATCTTACTTTTGAAAAAGAAAGTCTTATTTCTGAAAAAATCTACTTTGAAATCATATATAAATGATTGCAATATTAAGTTTCTTGCTCTAGAAACTAACAATAATTTTCTTTTCCGAGAAAAGGTTGAATTTCTTGCCAAGATAAATGATCTTCAAACTCAACCTATTCTATGTACTCATTCGAATTATGATGCTATTGTTAAAGAAAGAGATAATGTGTTATCTAATCTAGATCAAGCAAAATTAGACATTAAAAAGAGAATGGATGAAATTGCTAAGCTGCAAAAGAATATTAGTAGCTTGAAAAACAAAGACATTCTTGATAAAATCCTAAAGGACTCATCTAACTAAATTGAGAGGAGAGGCCTAGGTTATGTGCCCAAAGATAAATCATACCATAGACCTAGACCTAAAAAGACTCAAGAAACCAAAGACAAAGTCACATATGTACCTAAAAACAATACATCTCATGACTACAATGTTAAAAAGAGAAATGAAGTTGATTTCATCTGTTGTCATTATTGTTTATGTCTTGATCATTATTCATTTTCATGGTCTTATAAGAAAAATAAGGATAAGGATCTAGTTTGGGTTCCAAACCTCAACCTTAGAAATGTGGAACACTTACTTGAGATTTGACCTAAAACTTAATTTGAAAATAAAAATTGTCATATCTCAACTAAATAAAGCTTTAACTTGCATATCTTTGTATTGATTAGAAATAAAAACATCCTTTACTTAAAATTTATACAACACACAAAAACCCTACCGGTAAACAAAGTCCTCGACCAAGACTCTCTTCGGTCGAAAAGATAGTCCACCAAGAGTGGTTCTATAAAGAATGTATTTTGTGACAAATTATTCTAACTGACACAATATCTCGACCAAAATATCATTCGGTCAAACAAATTGTCGACCGAGTATCATTCTGTAAAGAGATTATCAATAAACTTGTGACTATAAACAATCTTGTTAAACTCTTTCCAATTAGCTATTCCAAAAAGTCTTAATAAATGATCCTAACCAAAACGACCACTATATGGGGACCAAAACTTTATAATTTGTAGGTCTATAAACATTGCCCCAAATATGATCGAAAATGAGTAGACTTCTACGCACATGGAAATAAGGTCACATTTGGAGAAAGCTTCAAAGCTAAAGCTAATGGCATAGGTAATGTTGCAAAATTCTCAAATTTTTTATGTGCAAAAGAATAACAATGGTTACGATTCATAGGAAAACATTAAAGTTGTTAATAAAAAAGAAAAATAATGTGTTGTTTATGGAATGGAAAGATTATTCACACAAGAAAGTTTCCTAGAATATAATCATTACCTAAACTTTCTTTTGATAAATTTAAGATTTATGGCAAGCAAAAGTAAGATCTATTTTCAAAACTAAAATTTTGCTAGAACTAAATTGAATCTTATCTATATGTGGACTGTTGTATTCTCTTCAACAAAAGATGAATTCGATCTTAAGACACAAAAAGGATTCATCTTGGAATATTACACATCTAGCAAGGCATATAGGATTTATAAGTCTACATATTAGAGAAATAAAGAATAAATGATGATTATATCCAGAAAACTCATGTCCTAATAGGAGTTGATTATTAGACAACTTCTATATGAGCTTAAAACTCCTATACCCAAAAGAAAACACTAAATTGGAACTAAGTGGACATTACGAAATAAATAAAGCTTGGATATAATGAAAGGGAATAGACTTTGATATGACTCATGTTTTAATGGGTTAGACTTGAGGTCATAAGGGTATCAAACTCTTCAAATGGATGTAAAAATAAAAGGACCATTAAAAGTGAAATCTATGACTTGAAACAAGATTGAATATGCATACAAAAAGAAATTGACTGGTCACTTATGTCAATAAAATATTATATATTGGCTCATACTAGAAAAAGCTACATTAATGGGAAATCTGTAGAAATGCCTCTCGACCAAAAAAGAGTTTGACCCTGGGGCACCCCGGTCGAAGTCATTGTCGATCGAAAATAAGCCTGACAAAAATGCTTATTTGTTAATAAAATCATTCACTTGCACCCAACATTGGTATATTAAATTTGTAAGTTGTCATCATGTTAATTACTTATAATAAGAGATTTTTTTTAATAGTGCAAGAAACAAGATTGCTTATAAAAAATTTGACTCACAGTCTTACTTAATAAATTGATTTTAAAGAAGGTTATGATTTGAAATATCTTAGTATCTTTAAGCTCATTTTGTTGTGAGATTAAAGGGAAGCTCACAAAATTCTTGATAATGTATGTCTTGCTCTTAATTGAATTCTCTACACCAATTAGGGCTTAACATCCCTTGTATTTATTTAGAGATACATTTATTGGTTCCACTATGATCCTAAAGGAATCTCATATAAATTTATGACTTAAAATCCCTTGCAAATTGTTGAGAAATTAATAACACTCATTGAGCCCACCATGAGCCTAAAGGAATCTCATATCATTTCAGGGCTTAACATCCCTTGCAAATGATTGAGAAATTAATCTTGGTTTTTAAATTGTGGCTAAATTTGACATTCTTTTTGAAGCAATCAATTAAGGGGGAGTGTCCCATTAATGGTGAGTAAAATGTTTATATGGCTATCTTCTTGAAATGACAAAGGGGGAGAAATAATATAAAACCAAATAAATGAGTTTCATGCTCTCTGGGCTAAACATTAATTGATGCTATATTCCTTAAAGAGATGGATACTTTGTTCCATATCTCTTTAGGAATAATTATCACACATTTTATGAAAACAAGAATATGTTCTTCATCTCAGGTATGAAACTCATCTCATTTGAATAATTTTGATTATATTTTAGAAATATTTGTCATCTTCAAGGGGGGAGATTGTTGGATAAATTGGACATTAATATACCCTTTGTTTTGATGATAAAAAACATTTCACACTTGTGGATCTAACATGTTATCTGAGCATTTTAGGGTTCAAATAAATAAGGAAATCCTACTAAGAGGGAAAATGAAGATCAATGCAAATTGTAGATCAAATGTGATTAATTGTATAAATGTTCATGATTGTACTCAAATGTAAACATGTGTACAAAAATATTATGTACAAGTACTTAGACATCATGTAAATCAAGTATTAGATCTTCCCTACCCACTTGTAACCCTTTATTAGGCTTCCCCCAAAGATATAGTCACCAACACACATTGAAACACACACTTAGTAGGTCATTCAAAAGTCTAGAATAGGGACACCCTCAGTTGAATAACTTGTCGATCGAGACACTCTCAGTTGAATTTCTTATTGACCAAGAACCACCTCGATCAAATTTGAGAGAACTGTTCAATAACTTACACATTTTTTCTCTAAAATAGTCTTCGGTCAAAAATAATTTCAACCGAGTAAGCTTCGGTCTAAAGCTTATGACCGTTAGACTGAGTGGTTGGTAGTTGGGAGTGGGAAATAGATGTTGAATCACTTTTGCCTTAAACCCAGGCTTAGTCGAAGAAAATCTCAACCGAGACACAGTTCATTCGACCAAATTATCGACCGAGCAGGGTTTTGGATTGTTCTTTTCAAGCATGAACAAATTAGCAATTGCTAGCCAACTAATCTACACCTAATGGGTAGTTAAGCACTTAAAACAATCTAGACACTCCCTACAACTTCCCTAGTCACTTGTAAACCATTCCTATAAATAATAGAGGCCTTAGGACACCCAAAACATCACATGCATACAAAATACCTAAGCTACACTTGAGCATCCACTATTGAGAGCAACAAAGCTAGAATTCACTTTCCATCTTCATCCTTGTACTCTAGAGTTGTGTCCTATAGTTACAATATCCTAGCCACCACATATAGCCATGTTCATCCTAAGTGGATAGGAGATCTAAATGATTGATATAGGATCAACATGTTGTACTTCATTGGATAAGTATATTCTTTCTTCCAATCTATCTCTTGTATATTGTATTTTGTTCTCCTTGACTACTCCTAGGATTGGAGGTTGTTGAAAGGAGGTTGCTTGGTGCTACTTCAACAAGTGAAGGATGATCCAAGGAGTGCTTGCAATTACTTCAAGAAGGTTGGTTCAAAGGAGGTTGGAGCTACTTCTAGGTGAAGGCTATCTCAAGGTGGTGGAGCTACTTCAACGTGGTGAAGGTTGCTCCAAGGATTGCTCATTGTTACTTTAAGAAGGCTGCTTCAAGGGGGTTGAGGCTACTTCAGGTGAAGTCTACTTCGAGTGGAAGGTGATTGTATTTTATGTAACATCCTTCCTAGGTAATACAATAAATCACTTTCAAAATCTCAATTGGAAACAATTGGGTAGTGGACTGACAACCTTTGATTCAAAGGTTGGAACCATTCTAAACTGAAGTGTCTTCCTTATCCCCCATCCTTCTTTGGTTGAGTACTTTAATTGTTTCAATTAAATTTAAATTATCCAAAAATCTCTCTTCACCCCACCTCTAGATCTTTCATATACATGTCAGTTAAATTCCTAAGCATATCAGCCATTGACCTAGTTTTTAGGCAATATTCACATGAAATAGCATAGTATTCTATCCATATGATTCTCCATGGATCCTCAATAAATATATCAAGAACTAATAAAGTTATAATCAATGAGAAATGATCTAAAATTAGTAGAATTTGATTCCCAAATATCTTTTTAAATCAATACCCAATCACATACAAATACAAGCAAGGTTTCTGATTATCTTAGCCAGATAGAATTAGGCTTTCAACATGAATACAAAGCTTAGGTAGGAGTGAAAAAACTTAGATAAGGTGAAAAATACCTTAAAATTGTAGGTCAAACTCTGAATTTCTATAAATCTAATTGAACTCTAGCAATTGAACCCATTTCTTCCTCCTCTCAACTAGGAATCCCTAGAAATGGAGATTAGAAAAGAAGAGAAAGAGTGAGAAAAGGGAGTGATTTGATGTGATTTCAAAAAAAAAATCAGAGGAGGGACGTGATCTTGACATGTGAGATAAGAATCATCATGAATGTCTATGCAAAGAAGCTAAACTTACTTGATTTCATCATATCTAGCATAGAAAAACCCTAGATCAACAATTCCACCACTTTCTCCTCTCAAACCCTAACTATCCCTCCCCCCTCTCTCTAGGATTTTGTTTATTTGGATTGAATCACGAATTGTGATAGTTCCTAGTTTTTTAGGTTAATCATATAGAGCAATTGAGGTGCTTGGGTAATTTGCACATTGGCCCCTCACTATACTTTCTCTTATTTCAGTTGAATTTTCTATCATTAAAATATTACTGTAAATCATTTACTTCAGAGGTCAAAATTCCTCCAAAAATTAATAGAAATTAATATGTTGTTTATCATTAAGTTTTAGATCTCAAGTAAAATTTTTAGATCATTTAAAATTTTCAATAAATAAATAAAATAAAATACTACATTGCTATATTGCAGTCTGCAGCATGGTTGGTCGAGTTACAAACTCGACCGACACCCTTCTCTGTAGAGATCAAATATCATCTATAAATTACCAAAATTTATCAGGATGTCTATAATAGGGTTTTCCAACTATATTTAAAATTTTAGATCAATCATATGCACTAATAAAAAGATAAAATTCAATTATGACACTATTATATTTCAATTTGAATACATGGTCGCCTGAGTTTGTCCTGGGAAAACTCGACCGACAAACAGATCATAGAAATATTTAAAAATATTAATAGTTTTTAAGAGTGCTCACATTTGAGTTATCCAAATTGTGTCCAAATTTTAACTAAATTAGAGCTGTATATAATATACTGAAAATCATGTAGTACACCACTATATTTATCAAATTTTGTATTCATATGCCATCAAACCCTAATTTTTTTCCGATTAGGGTTTTCAATTCTGAAACCTAATTATGTGAATCAAAGTATTATTAAAGATTTTCATTATATTTAAAACATGAAAACTTAAATACCATAATTAATCAAGCTTTAAATAATGACCATCCTGGTTAAGCATGCAATCAATCAGGTAAACCCTAATTAGATGACTAATTTGAAAATGGGTCATTACATTGGTGGATCCACATGAAGGCGTAAAACCCATAGGATGCAATTAGGTCTCCAAGAAGAAGACCAAAATGTAAGGGTATATTGGTTGCAAAAAGTTTCAAACATGATGAAATGTTTTCACAGTCGCCATGGTTACATCCATCAAGACAATCCTTGCTGTTGCAGTTTAATATGACTATGAGATTTGGCATATGGATGTTAAAAATGTATTCCTAATGGGAATATTGTAGACAATGTGTATTTGACACAACTGAAGGTTTTATAAATCCATATCATGCTAATAAAGTCTATAAGCTACAAAGGTCAATCTTTGGATTGAAGCAAGCATCTTAGAGATGGAATCTTCAATTTGACAAGATAGTCAAAAGAGTTTGACTCCAGTCAAAATGAAGATGAAATCTGTGATTAGAAAAGATTTAGTGGGAGCATATTTATATTTCACATAATGATGGTGAGTAACATCCTTATACTTCAAATGTTAAAAACCTGGCTATGAAAGTACCTTCTCCATGAAAGGTTTAGGTGAAGCATCCTATGGAATAAGAATTGAGATATATAGAGATAGATCTAGAAAGCTTCTTGACCTAAGTAAGAATACAAACATTGGCATGATACTGAAGGGGTTCAACATGCATGAATCAATAAGTGAAAACTTGTCCATGTTGCATGGAGTTAGTCTCTCAAGAACCTAGTGTCTGATTCTTGTGAAGAATGGGGAAACACGAGTAAGATGACATATGTATTCACAATTGGATCTATCATGTATGCAAAGTAATCATCATGTTATCTCATATGTATTGGACATGACAAGAGAATATCTACTTATCTAGCAATCTTGTACGTATTGGATATGATGACATGATATCTATCAGATACTAGTGAAGGTCACTATAATGCCACAAGAACATCCTTAAGTACTTGAGAAGCCCGAAAAGGATTAGTTCCTTGATTATGGTAATAAGGATGAGTTGGGTATACGGGATTACACTGATGCAATCTTATAAAATGACAAAATAGATCGCAATCAAAATTTGTTTATGACCTTAACATGAGATTTGTAAGATGGAAAGGGTTCTGAGCTAGAAATAGTTGTTGAATTCTATAATAGAAGCTGGGTATCTTGGTATTATGAGAATGACAAAGGATACTATATAGATCAAGAAGTTCATATAAATGAACTTATGGGATGTTCCAAACCATTGATGACACAGTAGAGATATTGTGACAATAATGGAGATACTAGATAGGCTGGGAATCTCAGATAGCATATTACGACACTTCCATCTCATACAATTTGTTGTACAGTGAGGAGATGTAAAACTTGCAAAATACTGACTAGAAGCAAATGTTGTTGATCCGCTATAGAAGCGCTTGCACAACAGAAACATGATGGACATGTTAAGATCATTTGGAATAGGTTTCATGGGTGATTGACTCTAAGTAAAAGTGAGAGTCTATTGGTATTGATGCCCAGATATCTAATCATATGATGATTGGAATGTGGCATTAGATACTTGATTTCATAGTAATAAAGGTAATTTCATCTATTATGTTTGTCTCACTCATGAGATGATGAAACATACATATTAGATGGCTAAAGAATGACATTACTGGATGACATGCGTCTTCATGTTGATGACCTGGACAATGAGATCATATGTATGATAAGAGTACATACATTATTGTTATGTTACTAGTAGGATATTATTGTGGAAGCAAAATAGACAATAGTAATACATAAAACTAGAGTGTGTGTTGACTAATGACAACATTTCATTATTCATGATATGTGATATCAAGTCAAGCACACTTATACCTGTTAGACAACAGTGTATCAGACAAACCCACCATGAGAGTGATACATGAAGACCATGGAATGGTAGTCAGAATCAACTCTCTTAGTGATATGTGGTTCTTAGACCTAAATTCATCACATGTCGTTCATGTATTTGACATTATCCACCATGAATTTGAATAAGTGTTTCCATAAATGTGATGCTCAGGTGCATTGTCACACATGGGGATTGAGTGTGAGTGATGTACATGGAATTTGTCCCTCATACATGAGATTAATATCTAGGGCCTCTTGATAAGCGAGACTGAAAAATGTATGGCCATACTCATATGATTCAATATGTGATATGTGAATGCACATGCATCTTAGATAGTCTACTCTAGATCAAGAAACATGGATTGAAAGTTGAAGAAGATGATGATTTCATGCCTCGGTTCAATCCGGATATCAGAGATAAAGGAACTATACAATCATGGTAACACTAATAACATATTATAGGTTGAAGTTTTTCTCCAAATTTTTGAATTTGTTGGGTAGCAATGATGTGTTCCTAGATGTAATTTTGGACCTATAGGGTCACACACATAAGATACACTTGGAATATGAGTTTATTCATGAATGGTGTTTATATTGATTACTAAAGGTGTTTAGGTATACATTTGAACAACTGAGGTTTAAAATTTACTGACTGGACTATGAACCGACCGATTCAAGTGTTGAACTGATCAGTTAGAGTATCAGGTCAATTGGAATGGATATTGGTTGAACTTTACCTGTATGGACAATGAAATGACCATTTCACTTATGAAATGATTGTTTCACAATGTGAACTAACTATTTCACAATGTGAACCGACCATGCACCATCTGGGTTGCCCGGTTCAATGGCCAATTTGATTGGAACAAGGATTGATGTTGATGTCATGTTTAGCATTAACCAAGCATTGATTACCAATTTGATTTAGAACAGGAAACTACACAAACATACTAGTTCACTATGAAAAATGATTGGTTCACACACGAACATCCAGTTGGGTGTGCGAATGATTGGTTTGCCACTCAAAATTTCCAAAAAAAATTGTGAATTTTGTCTCTTCAACTTGCACACATATCGGGAAGCCTGACCCTAGCCTCTCATATAAATAAAGAGGCATTGGGGGCTTCCTAGATACCTTAATTAGCTCTGACATTTTTTGTCCTTTCTGGTTATGGTAACCAATAGAGAGTCTGAGCAAATCCTACTAGATAAAGGGAGGGATAAGAAGGGAGAGACAATTGTGGGAGAGCGAATCGGTGCTAGTACACTGATGTTCAAAAGGGACAATTACTTCCTATTGGATCTAGGAGAGAAACATGGAGTTCCTGATGGTCTGTGTGGACCACCTCTAGAGGCATGAAGTTTTTCCCGCTAGGAGGACACCATCAAATGATGTTCGTGGTACCAGACCAGGAGGCCATTACTGACAGATGTTTGAGTGTTGTTGCTGAAGAAGAAGCATGTTACTTTTTGGAGAAGAAGCATGGTATGACTGCAAGGGTAATGTCGCTGAACTTTTCCAGGAGAAGGTGCGACCTTGCAAATCTTCCTTCCTAGATACATTATTGTTGACATGATCTTGATGTTTTAAACAATGTGCATTTAAATTTTTATTTTGCTGCCTTATTTGTCACCCAAATTTCCCAACAAAGGTGTAAGGACCTTGACCTCCGTTTTGGGCTTACCCTATTTGCTTTACCTAAACCCTATTTTTATATGCTTTCTAATCACCTGAAGTTGTGATTAAGGTTTGTTTGTTCTTTGTTGAGAGGTGGAGGAGCAACTTACAAATTACCTAAGTTTTAGGGTTGGTGTGCAAGTTTGTCACATTGAGAGATGTATTTCTCTCTCCTTGCATCCTCTAGGGTTGAGAGGATGGGCTGGGCTCTTTTCTTGAGTAGCTTTGGGCTTTGTTGAGCTTTGTTAAGCCTTGTTGAGGGTTGATATTGGGTTGGACCTTGGTGTATCGGCCAAGGGAGTGCTGGTTGTATCAAGCAAGGAGGTGTATCGGCCATGGTGTGTTGGGTTGCCATCTTGGGAAACACACACACACCTCACCTAGCCTCGTTTGTGTCACCTTGTTTGGACAAGTGGTTGTTGCTTTGCTAAGTGGGTGGCAACTCATCGGCATGTGTTTTTGGGGTGCTAGCATGTGGAACAATCCTAGGACAAGTGTGTTAGGGGGGGTGCCACCTTGCCTTGCTCTTCCCCTTCACCCCTTAGTATATAAATGATCCCCCTTGCTTGCTAGGTCTCTTTGGTTCCTTTAGTTGCTTCCCTTCCTTTGGTGGACGAGCTAGGAGAAGAAAGGAGCAAGTGGTGGTCGATACAACTGGTGTTTTGGGCGACACACCTTTCTAGCTTATCCCTTTTCTTCCCTTGTGGTAAGTATCTCTCCCTTTCCTTGGTACCTTCTTCTTCTTCTTCTCCCTTCTCTTCGGCCATGGTGGTTATAAGTTGTTCTTCTTTTTGTTGGCCAAAGGTGGTGCCTTGGAGCTTGGAGCTTGGTGTTAGGAGCTTGGAGCTTTAGATCTTGAGGCGGGTTACATAACTCCTAACCCTACTATACTACTTCTTTATCATGTTGCTTTGCTATATGTTTCGGCCATGTTATCTTCTAGCTATGTTTTCTTGCTTTAATGGTTATAAGGTTTCCTTAGATGTACCCTAGACCTTGTTGAGTGGTTGCCTTGGGTTGGCCGAACCATTGGATGTGGAGTTCTTTGGGAAAAACCCCTCTCTCACTTAGTTGTTGAGAGGTGAGCCTAGGGTTTCCCAATTCAATGGTGAGTGGAGTTTTGGGTTGGATGGTCGATATGGTGATGGACCTCCTTACTACTCAATAGGTGATGGAAGTTGTGAAAAACCCCTCTCTCACTTAGTTGTTGAGAGGTGAGCCAAATCTCTTGATCTTTTAGGGCTTCTCGGTGGCAGTCTTGAGGTTTAAGATGACCAAACCATCATGGCCTTTGAACCCTTGCACGATACCCTAAGTTGTGTTCTGCCCGATATCCCTCTTCTAGGGTTGAGCTTGGGCGATATGCTAGGCGAACACCTTGTTGACCTCTTGACCGATAGGGACCTTTACCCAAGATGTAGTTGGGCGATATGCCTTGGATGATATGGTGCTTGGTTGACATCCCTTCTTGAGTGCCTTGGGCGACATGGTTAGGCCATGCCTTGTTGGTTGAGAAACACCCCTCCTTCCTTGAGTTGTGAGGTGAGCTTCAACCCTTGTCCGACATGGTTTTGCCTGATATGGGGTCTTAGTTGATGTAACCCTAGATGGTAGATATAGTGTTTGACCGATATGAACTTCCTAACCCTGATGGGCGATATGGTGCCTTAACTGATAAAGAGTCCCAAACCCTAGCTTGGACGATAGGGCTACCGTGGGTGATATGGGAGCTCTTTGGGCGCCATGATGGGCTGCCCATGATGATGCTTGATGGATGGCAGTGGTGTGCCTTGGGTGATATGGTTTTGGTGGTTGCCCGACATGGAAAACCCTAACCCTAGCGGGCGATATAGGTTCTTGGCTGATATGGTGTTAGTGATGCCCAATACACTCTTCTACATGGCTGCCTGATACCCTCCTATGCATGGTTGCACGATATGCTGGTTTCCCCATATGCGGATTGGTGCCCTAGGGTTTTGGTGGTGATCGGTTTCATTTAGGTGAGGGATGGTGCTCTACCCGAGATCCCTTTAGTGAGGGTAGGCAACACCTTTGGTGAGGGATGCGCCTAACCCGGTAACCCTAAGTTGGGGAACTTGTTTTCTTGAACCCTTATCTATGATGATGTGATATGATGGTAATTTAAGGTTGATGATAAATTAAGATGATAAGATCATGGTTGTGTTCATAATAATGGATGTTGTTCCAATATTATGCACCTTGAATCTTAATGACATGATAATCGTAATATGTTCTCTAAAGATTTGTATTGGGTGATCAAGTTATCTCTCTTGATATGCATACTAACCATGCAAGTGTTATCAAATGAATTCATAGCTAGGTAAGAGCTATGAGGTGTATGTGTTTTGTATGACACAGAATAATGATGTTCCTTGTTGATGAGATAACATGCACCACAAGTATGATGAGAAAGATCTGATGACCTGATAAAGGCTGAGTGCCTGATTGAGGTGTTATCCTCTGATGATGAGATAAGGGATTGATATCCCATGATGAGGTATGATGATGAAGCTTTGAGGGGCAGAGGCATTATGTGATGAGGGATTGAGATCCCATGGCAATATGATAATGACAGTAATGGTGTGACACAATGTTGTTTATGTTTTATAACCTGGTTGCCTCAACAATTCACTTAAAATATACTAATTGATTACAGATGAACATTTCATGTAGTTTGCCCTGGGAATAGATCCATCATCATCAGTAGCTGGTGATGGTGAAATAGGTTTATCCTACGGGATTACCTGGAGCACATATTGTTGAATATGTGGGGTTCATCCTAGCTGAAAATAGGAGGATTAGAGTACAACTTCGGTTGTAGACTCAGTATAATTAGAGCATGGTGAACAGGCCCATAGCTCAGTGTGGTAGAGCATGATTGTGTTCATGGCTCAGGAGCACGGTGAATAGGCTCGTGGCTCAAGGTATGCTAGCGCCGAGACCTGTACCAAGGCGGGCTAGAGAAAAGGGTATCCTGCGGAGCTGACCCCGTGGCTGAGGCCACTTAAGAAAGAGATTGCGGTCCTACTTTAGATATCATGCACTGACCATGCGGAGGTGAGGTCATGGAGTCCGACTCTTCCATTGACCTTGTATGACACCGGTTTTGGGCTTCGTAGCCAAAGGTTGGACTTGAGAGGTACGACTCACTTCCTCAGGGCATAATAAATTGTAACCCAACCGTATAGTATATATTGCTTAGGGCAAAATATGGAACATTGGTTGAGGCCTTGCTTGTATAGTTGCCTTAGTTATATCTTGCAGTTAATTACACGTTCCTCATATCTTATGATAAGTTCTTATATAACTTGTCTTGTCAATCATGTTCCATAAGAAATATCTAGTTATATGCCTCTCGGATATCTTGGTAAGTTTGTTAATAAAGTTAGTTTTGTTTAGTAGGCTGCATATATGAGCTACTTATATCAGTTATTCGCTTTATCTGTTCTAGCTTTCCTGAAGTTTTATAGTTCGATGGGGAGTTATGTTTCTCGTTGGGACTGTGTGTCTCACCCCGCTGGTTTTAAACCTTTTTAGGTGATCATGCTAGACGCGGTGGTGGTCGTGTTTGCGGCCGAGTAGCAAGAAGAACAGTAGGAGGCAAGAGATGGATTTGCTGCTATTTTGGTAGTTTTTTAGTAGAGTCCTAGAATCATTCTGTACTCTTAGGTCCTTGGAGGTGTTTTGATGATGTTTCACGATGTATAGTTTATGTAGTTTGTTTATCCTGTTGTTGGCATGATATGGCCTGTTCTATATATAAACAGGTGGTGGACTCCTTGTGCTTATGGGACAGTTGGGTCCTATGAGCTGTGGACATATATCAAGGTTTATCTATATTTATATAACATGTTTCCTTGCAGGATAAGGATCTGGATGTAATAGTTTCTTTATTATCTACTTTCTGCAATCGGTTTTAATTAACCCGTGTTTTTGGTAGTAAGTGGTTTATTGAGGTTCTGCACATTTTCGTGTGGCATTTCGTTGTCTGTATGATAGCGGGATGTCATAAAAGGGTACCTAGCATCCCCTTTAAGTTCAGGGGAGCCAACAACCTTATAAAAGACTTATCTATCCATGACCAAGAGTCTTACACCTTACCAGAGACTTACCTACTCTAGCAACCAGTCTTCGGCCTTCTCCAAGGACTTACCGACTCTTGTAACAAAACTTCCACCTTCAAGAGTTTACCTACTCTTGACTTGGATCTTCTACCTTTGACTTTGCCATCATCAAGGAGAAGCTTTTTCCAAGGGAATCCTTCCCTTCTTCTTCACCTCTCTTAGACAAGAGAGAGAATCTTCATATTCATGGTACAAAGAGAGATTGAGAGGTGGAGGATGTGAGACCCACACAAGATATATATGTAGGACTAGCTCTCTTACAAATTTCCTACTCCCTTTAATGTATTTAGCAAGTGATTAAGCTCATAAGAGTGGATGGAGGCTCTTTGGGGGAAAATCTCTCTCAACTATAGTATAGGAGCCTTTATAGTTCTAGGTTAACCATGGGATGAAGCACACGAGGTCCTATTTATAGTTGATGAAGCCGCCTAGCCATTAGAACCATTTAGGATGAATTTTAGTCGTTATTAGGGTGTCCAACAAATATTTTCACCTTGTTTCACCGCTCGAACGACTATATTTTACTATAGAAAGTGGCTTCTATGGTGTTTTCATTTGAGTTATCTTTTAGGAAAACTCGGCTGATAGAGCTGCTATAGTACTGCCATTTTAGATACCTTTTAGAAAACACATTTGATAGATATGCAACAATACAGTCATTCGAGTTGCCTTTTGGGAAACTTAGTCAACAACCCTTGTTGTTTGGGTCATTTTATGTTCGGTCGACTTACCAATTCCGCCTACAAAAGGTTGTAGAAAGCCTTGGGAGCAGTGCAGTTGGCTGAGTTATACCTTGGTGTAATTAAACCAATTTACATGATATTTTGGGGTTTTTAAGACCATCCCAAGTGCATATAAATTCATCCTAATAGAATCTATTACAATTCATACAATCATTATAAGTGATTTACATCAAAGATCTAAGGAGAAAACTACACATTCTTCAATCTTGATCTTTATGAATGTATGACTTGATTTCTATGTGCAAGTTTAGGCATTTGGAGTGTGTCTTGTCTAATTTGATACCACTCAAGTAGAATCATTATACACAAAAAAGTGGAATGGTTTAGTCATCATCAAAATAAGGGTTTAGTCAATTTAAACCCTGATTAAAAATTCTAAGACATTCTAAGAGTGTCAGTCGCTTGTTAGGGTTTTTCCATCCTCGACTCTTTGGCTTGGAGGAGGGGGCCAAGCCTATAGTGAGCTCCCCTTCCCCATAGGCCTCACTGTGTGTGACTGGATTCCAGGTGCTTTTGTTCAAAAATTGTTTAACGCTTCTCTTACCCTCCATCACATTGTACTACATCATCAAGATCCTGGTGTAGGGCCTAGATCTGGGCAACCAGTGGCTGGTCTTAGCATTGGGTTGCTAGAAGGTGGCTAAGGTGCTGACCTAGATATCTCACTTGCAGTGGTAGTTAGAGAACAATCTATCCCACCTTAGTTTCAATGATTTGATGACCTTGTGTTCGATTGTTGAATGGCCTAATGGCTTGTATCCATCTTCATGTAGATGGAGTATGGCTACTGAGTAATAAATTTAGTCATTATGCTAAAAACAAAGTCATTCTAAGAGTCATTCATAAAGGGATATTGGCATGACGATCATCCCCAAACTCGTACATGACTCTTTTATCATCATGCTAAGGCTAATGGACATTTTTATTGTAAGGAAAATTGCTCCTTGAAAGCGTCTTGCCTAGACCACCCACCCCAACATCAATTACTACAAATGGGTGGCTACTTCCTCAAGCACCTGACTAGCCATGCTCTGATCAACCCCAAACTCATACACGCCTCCTTTATGAACAATCTAGAGGACAATACATATATACACATCTTTGATCAAAGTGGCAAGTTGATATCGAACCCTATGGAGACACAAGGTACTATATCTATGTTCGTTTAAGCTAAGTTCCTAATGTGGATTCTAGGGTTGAAGGGTTTAACTTGGGTTTGGTTTGGTTACACTAAGATGGTTCAACAAGAAATTAAAGGGGAGCAAAATGTAGATCTTATTTTAACCCTAGACAAGTAATTCTAATAAACAAAGAAAGCAAGAGACTAGCAAGAACAAACACAACCAACTATAAGAGAGCATTAACTATCCCATGCAAATTAAAATAGGATGAACAAGGAAATGAACTAACTAAGAAAGTAAAAACTAGCTAAGATAACACTTAAGGTTTTGAGAAATTAATGGAAAGTGTGGGACATTTTTGGTAATGAGACTGGAACCTGGGTTGGGGTTTATAACATGAAAACCACACTTGCTCATTTAGATTGTTAAACCAAACAACAACATAGATGCTAAAAAATTGTCCTAAACTACTAATTGGGTAGGGATGGAATAGGATCTATGAAAGGAGCTACATATATGACATTTTCTCCTGGACCTAGGTGGTTTCAAGCACAAATCACAAGATAATCCATGTTTTAAAGCACAAACAACAAGACAAATTATGTGAAATGAGATAAAAGTAGAAGACAATTATTCACAAATAAAATAATATAGTTTACAAGTTATTTCCCCTAAACATGGTATCATGTCACATTTTAACGCCAAATAGTAAACCTAGAGGGGCTTAGATACCCATGGAACAAGAAAGGGAAATAGAAGAAGAAGTAGAAGAGATAACAACCATATGATCTCATAGAAGTCCTTCTCTTCTTCACCTCCAGCAGTGAGAGCTCATCCTCCTCTCTCCTTAATGGTTGGATGGTATGGAAGGTTGAATGGATGTAGGATAAACCCTAGAAAACTAGGGTTTTGAGGTAATGGATGGTGGAAATGGAGTGGGAGTAGGTGGGAGATCAATGAATGTGGTAGTAAATGCTGGGAGGATAACAAGTGCTAACTGAAAATTGAGCATTTTTCACATATACAAGAATATATACAAGTTAATGTTTTACCACTTATACTCGTCTGAATACTGAACTTCTAGGGTTTTTGAGTTTATCCTAGGTGGAATCTTGGCTGATAAACATACCCAAACAACATATGAAAAATATGAAATTTTGCAAAAACCCATTTTTTTGGGGTTATACAAACTATATCCACATTTCAAACAAATTAGAGTTAGAAGTTAAATACTAAATATTTTAGAAAACAATATGAGTGGGGAAATCCCCAACTTGTTGGTTTTTCCTTATTGATAGGAGGCAGGCCCCCTTTCCTATATATAGGATCAGGGGGGAGAATTCAAACACAAGACAAACCCTAATGGGCCAAGACACAACTAGGCCCATATTACAAATTGACTAAAACAACTTAAGTAAATAGACTAAAACAACTTAAGTAAATAGACTCTCTAACACTCCCCTAAAGCTGGAGCTTCGAAGAATCCCAAGTCAGCTTGCAAACAGACAGACAAACTAAATAGGAAAAAAAGATAACCAAGCCCATACAAGAATTTCTCCCTGTCAATGTTACAATAAACACTCAAGTACTTAAATACTTCCCCTCAAGAAGATAATCCAAAAGTGAGTACGAAGGCATGTAGTAGGAGCTTCTTGATCAATATGAAGTAGCATCTAGAGTGAACCAAACATCAACGAGTATGCATCATCAAATAGGGAAGAGAGTGTCAAAACATAAGAAGTAGTAGATAATGTGCGTACAAGGCATGAATAAGAAAAGAGTTAACATGCTCAAGGCACACAAATATAGAGAGTGATGGAATACAATAGTAGACTATAGATGATGTAGTCAGATAAAAGACCAGTGTTTGAAGTAGGAAGCAGCAAAACATCTCCAAGATGAACAATAGTAGTAGAAAAGCATGAAGCTCCATAATAGCATGTAAGTCACCAAAGGTACCATCATTCTCTCATCATATAATTTCCATCCTTACAACAAACTTAAAAATCCATAGAGTGTTGGGTTACAGTCATAGTCGATCTATGCAAGACACTTACAAAGAGTCAATGTGCAAACAGAACACTGACAACAGTAGTGCAAACTCACAAAGCAGCAAGTAAACTGTACTAATAATAGCACAAGTAGCAACAGTGACATCACCAGATAGAAAAATAATCAACAAATAGCAAAAGTGAAGTAGATAAGACCATAGAAACAATTGAGATGATGATGAATAAGAGGTAATAGAAAGATCCTCATAGCAAAAGGAAAACACAACAACAAAAATAGCATGAAGAGTTCACATAACAGTAGAAGGATCCACATAGAAGCAAACAAATCACCAAATTGTAGCATAAGGATCCATATAGCAGCAAAAATAACACCACAAAGAAACATGAAGATCTATATATCAAAAGTAAAAGTGGCATGAAGATCCATATAGAAATAGAATTAAAGTCTTGTTCTTCTTTCTTCATTTCTTCTCCATCTCACATCTTCCTTATACTTATCATGCTCTATTCTACCCCTTAAGCTAACCACAAAAAGAGTCAAGAGAGTGTTTGGGATGGAAAGTAAAAAACAATGGTAGAGTCAAGGGCTATGTAGGCAAGTATGTGGAGGGAATAATCGACAACTCGAGTCAAGGTGCAACATGACCCGGTTACATAGATCTGGATATAAAAATAAATGAATCTTTTTACGAACCAAATTTCTTTTAGGACTAGGTCAAAAATCATAGGATCTTATTATCATTAGAAATAATATGGGTATGAGGGGAAGTACAAGTATTGAGGAGGTAGGCAATAAGGTATGTAGGTCTAGAAAGGGTGGGGGATTAACAAACAAAAGATAAATAGAAGTGTTGAAAAAGGAAGATAATTGTTGCTAATTAAGATAAAGAAGGGACTCACCATGTATAGAAACCTCCTCCATGTTATAGCACCATTGTATATGATGTAGCATGCCAAAATGTAGCATCAATAGAAGTAGACACACCATGTTTGTGAAGAGACATGCCGTGTAGCACTTCAATAGATGCACTAGTAGAACTCGGTGTTAGCAAGAAGTAGGAGATAGGCTGTTTCGTAGAGTGACATGTCATGTTAGTTGACACAATCTCAGGGAAAAACGCAAGTGATTCACCATCTCTTTAGGTGACACGTCGTGTCATAGTGCAAACAACACACCTAGTAAAGAAATGACACACCATGTCGTCGTGTGTAGATTTTGTGAATGAAGTCACAGACGAAGAAAATATTTACAAACACACCTGTAAGCAACGACACACTGTTGCATGGTAAGGATAGATGACAACGATGCATATTGGCAAAGGTATAGATGAAAACAATGTAGATCTACAACAGTATTGATGAAAATGGCAAGTAGAATAGAGCAGGCAGCTCTAAAGGCAGAAAATCATGATGATGGCATGCTGGCCCATGTAAATCTTGTAGCAACAACTTCAAAGAGCATGTTTTTTTTTGTTATTGAAGATGGAGACGACACACAAAGATGACTCTAAGAAGAAGCATGGATGGAAATTCCCTATGGGAAGCTTAGCAATGCCTAGCGACTGCGGCCACCCACAAGGGGATGCTTCTCTCCTTTGGATCTCTCTCTCTTAGGATTGGGGGTGCATAGGAAAGTCTACTTTGATACCATGTAGAAAATGATATGAGTGGGGAAATCCCCAACATGTTGGTTTTTTCTTGTTCATAGGAGGCAGCCCCCTTTCCTATATATAGGATTAAGGGAAGCATATAGACACAAGACAAGCCATAATGGACCAAGACACAATAGGCCCATATTACTAGTAGACTATAACAATGTAAGTAAATAGACTAAAACAAATTAAGTAAATAAACTCTCTAACAAAAATCATTTACTACACCAATATATTTATCAAATTCTATAATCACATGCTATAAAAATATTATTTTTTCCCAACAAGGGTTCACACTTCTCAAACCATAATTATTCAAAATAAAAGCATGCTTAGAGTTTCGAGTTAGGTCTTAAACATCATAATTAGAAATCATTGATCAAGCTTAAACAATGAATCTGGTTAATCATGTAATCATCTAAATAAACCCTAGTTAGATGGTTAAGATGAAGATGGGTCATTACAACATACTTATGTTGGCTCACTTATTGTGAGAGGACACTCTAGTGATAAAATTTTCCCTACTACAATTTAGGTAACTTGTTGTGAGAGGGAACTTCGTCATCTGACATGAAAGGTGTCTCCTCACCATTCACAAAAACATATTGGTCCAATGTGAGTCACCTTAGTTCAACTCCAACTAGGAATCCCATGTAGTGAATTTTGCTTGAACCCAAACAAAGTGAAATGATGATTTCCATATAACAAGGGAAAATTCTAAAGGACGCCATTCATCGACTCTATTATAAGGTGGATGTAATGGTTACCAATGCCTTTATGCTGCAACATTAGATTGATCAACAAGATATATCCAACCAAGATGAATCCTTGAGAAACATACAAGTTTATGACTTTGAGAATTGACCTAAAAATCTTATTTGACTTCAAAAGAGAGAAAGAAGATGTACTTGTTGATAATGTTGAAGTTGATGCATGTATTGAATCTCTAAGGAAAGACTTTGTAACACATGACCCATTAGATGAGTTGACAACAATCACTTTTCTCATTTAGGTTTGAGGATCATATAACACACATTCAATTGTGGATTTAATTCCAAAGATCCCTTCTTATGCTGAATTCCTCATAGACATATTACAAAGAGGCATGTAATTGACAAAATTAAGTTACTATTACTTTTAAAACAATGAGTACTATTAGGTGATTAGTATAGAGAAATTGGAGGGGGGATATAGAGAAATTGGAGGGAGGATGCTTTAGCTACTGCTTGCCAGCATGGAAGGAATTGATAGTTGCAATTGATTTAGTAAAAGAGAGAAGTAATATCAATCTTAAAACTAGTGAATAAGTAAAGGAGCAACTTCATTATACAAACAACCCCATAAATTATTCTAGTATACACATACTATATATATGCACATAATACTTCAAAATTAAATATATTTAATTTTATATTCACTTGTGATGTGCATGTATGTGTTCTATCTATAAATATAGTAAATAATAAAAATGAATATATAATAAAAAAAGCATAACCCAAATTTTTAGAAGTTCTTTAGTTTATAAAAGATGTAAACAAAAAATAAAAATTGTATAGATTTGAGATGTAAGAAAGGAAAAATGATTCCTCTCAATCCCAGGCCTCAGAACTCTATATGTAATAATATATAAATCTTAACCACATTTCACAATTTTACAAGTCAATACATAACGGGCGTTCCCACTCCCTTCATTAAGCACACCTTGATCGTGTGAGATCCCTTCACCTTCAAGGCTCCAGCATCAACTCCTCACCTCACCCAACTGACTCCTCATTGTAGCGACCCGACCCCCTCTCCCAACATACTCGTCTCCTCGGTGATTTGGTCCTCCTCTTCCAATGAACTACTTGCCTCCATGATCCCTCCCCCTTCCCTAATGGACTCCTCATATCAAAAATCCGTCAATAGTCTACATCCTTGAACCCACTTTGACTCTTTGCTTCTTCCCATCATCATGTCATCTCTCCTATTCCAGACTTTCTAACTCGTCACCTGCCCCCTCTGACTCCTCGACCACATCTCGTCTTGTGATCTACCTTAGCCAATTGAAACCATTTACAACTGACACCTACACTGCTTGTGCATCACCAACACATCCTATGTTGCTTGTGCACTACTGAAGTGTTTCTTTCTACTTTTTCATGTGTAGTTCATGTTGGTGCTTTCTGCTCCCTTTTCCATGCACCGTCAGGAGTCGCTAGATAGCCGAAGGAATATGTTTGCTTTGCTTGTCGTCAGGTTCTCTTAGAGGATGACATCCTCACCGATAGGGTTTCACACAATGTACCAAACATCAATGAGCAACAATGGTATTTTCCTTTTCCTTTTCCAATTATACCATGAGCTATGGCTTAGTTTGCTTTTGTGAATTGTACATTAAGTAATACCAATGGATATCTATTCCTTTTTTGTGTTCATCCTTACCAATCAAGAAGTGATGGAATGGGTGATACTACATCTCTAAGGCATGTAAGTTCTGTATGCCTATTAATGACAAGTATATGTATGTCATCCTAATTGTAGTTAAAGGTCGAGAACTTAGACAAAAATAATTATATTTAATGAGGCTAACACTTCATACTTTATCAATCTCAACAAGACTATTAATTCCATTGAGAAGTTCCCTTATTTTAATCTACTTCGACACCAATGTTCCCCATAATCTATAGCTTAACTTGAGATAATTGATGAATGAAGAACTTGAGTTGGTTGAAAAACAAGCTGATGAACTTATTTTGTACAATATGTTCTTTCTTTGTGATCTAGAAGGAGAAATGGAGATTGATGATATCAATGTTGATTTATTCTTTACTTAAGTATATTCACATTCTTAGTTTTCTTCCATATTATTGTCCATGTCTGGGATTAACAACTACACCAATTTCTGCCTATCAAAAATTGCCACAGATCATAAGATAAAGCACTGGATTTTATGTTAAATATCTCCACCATCCTCCAATTTGGTTGCATGTGATAAAGTACAACCTCTAACACACCCAATACCATATTTACTTCCTCACTTTGTTAGTTAATTCTGGAAGGCTCCTTGTTACTGCAATTCTGAGTTTGAACTTAAAGGAAGAGTGGAAGACAAATCTTCTTACCTTTAATAAGCCTAATTTATAAGAATATTGAGGATAGTAGGTTCCTAAAATTTTAGTACACATCATATTCCTAATTCATCTTTCTCATATTCCCTTGTTTATTATTGTGTGATCATGTATATATATATTCTAAGTCCTAACTATGCTCCTCAACTTATTTCAATATTTATTGTTGATAACTATTTGGTTTCCATTTCGATAAAGTCAGTTTATATACATTTTTCTTGAAACGAGAAATGTTGACATTCGAGACAATAATTAATGATTATATTCTCATGACATTTCATTACTTTTTAATGTGTCAAACTTATTTTTATAGGAATGTACTTATGTGTGTGCATGTTCTTTGACCAAATACATAGTTAGAACATTTAGACGTGGAACATAGTGTTTAAACTCCCTAAAAGAAAGACTAACACATTTAGATGTGGAACATAGTGGCACATATGCTTTGACCAAATACATAGTTTACACATTTACATAAGAACATGGTGGTTAGATGTAGAACATGGCGTTTGAACAACCCAAAAAATAATGGACGATATCTTGAATTTCTCTGACATGAATGTTTTGTATTTTTGTTTATATTCTTCATGAACCATCAGTGTTTTATTTGAATATATTAGCTATTACAAAAGATTTATCTGTGAAGACAAATATTGTATTTTCATTTTTAGTACACATCCATTTGAGTTGTTCAACACTCCAAGAAGCACTACGGAGAAGATGGGGTCATGGTGGAAACATGTGAAGCATTTGGATCTAACTATGTTGAAGTAGGATGTAAACCAAGCTTGAAAATCACCATCACACATGAAATGATTCTCGCTGCACATAATGCAGAAGATGAAGCAGACATAATGTACTTTCGTACAAGTTGTATATGTTAATTAATATTTTGGTGGCATGGGTCATTTATATATATATATATATATATATATATATATATATATATATATATATATATATATATATATATATATATATATATATATATATATATATATATATATATATATGGCTGTTCATTTGTTACCCGCGCGGGTAACTAGATTTTTGCTACTCGCACATCCAAAAAGAGTAATTGTATGATACACAAGAGCAACACTTCTGATCAAAAGAGTAATTATATTGATATAAAAAGTAACTATGTAACTAAAAAGTAACTGCGAAGAAAACAACATGTAGTTGACATCATGACAATAATTGTAAATACAATATTTTATAGCGAGTGACAATTGTAGTTGTTGTGTGTCTCATGTACACGTTACATACAAACAATTAGGTGACATGGTGAGCCATTATCTTTAATGTAAAAGGCAATTGCTATGAATGTAAGCTTCAGCTAATACATGTGACATATTTCTTAAAACTTATGTAGTTCATAGATTACACCCAAAAATTGACAGTCCTTTAGTAGATCATTTTCAACCATGTCACCTATTATAGTAAAGGTGACACAATTAAAATGTCGTATATGATGTCTTTTTTAGTAGTGGGCCCAGTGCGTTTCATTTATATAGGAAAAGAAATTCATGGCAACGAGATATGCTGCTGCTCGTTTGGGCACTATAACTAAAACTCGTGCTTCATTTTGGTTTCTGTCATACGGTCTGCTGACTGCGTGCATGGGTTTGCTATCAACATCACCTGGATATTGTATGCACCTTTCGGCGGCTGGAAATCCTGGTCGTCCTGACTTCCTCCGTCAAACGCTGGCCCAAAGAATTTCGCTTATCAAACCATGTGTGTGTCTCTGCCAGTGATGCACCTCAACTATCTTAAAAGTAAATATCATGGTAACCATTTTTACGTCGGTTCCGAGATTTCACCTTCTTGCTTGTCTCTTTCTCACCTCACACTAGTAGACAGACAATAAAGTATTAAACCTTGCGACATAAATCCCAGTTAACCATTCAATCATGCGAGACTTGCCTATCGTCGGTCTTCATGTTCCAAGGCGCCCCACTTCTTGAACCCTTCTTCTTTCCCGCCGTTAGCTCCGGTCGTTGGTCTCGTCTTCGTCAACAGCGTGCCACGTAACGGTATCTGTCGGCCGGGAAACACGTACGGTAGAGAAGGTCAGTTACTGCTGCTTGGATAATGGCGTGCCCGGCTGTAACTAGTCTGTAAATTTGGCCCCCAGAAACAAGGAAGAAAGCTGAGGAGGTTGGCATTGGCATGCAGGTCAACCTGCTCCACTTGATTTGCGTTCCGTTATTATTTGGATGCTTCCCTCCAGCCAAAGGTCGGCTGACTGTATAGATACATACATATTTCCATTCCTTTCTTGGATAATATAACAGTTATGACGCGAGAGATCAGCCAAAAGGTACCCATCTTTTCTTTAGCGTAACGAACGGTCATGCCGCCACTTAAGCGCGCTTTATGATTTGTTAATTCTGTGTCTACACGGAATAACCTACACCCTACCGAAGTAATACCACATGCCAACGAGATTTGAGCAAAACCACTGATTTCGGTTGCATTGACACATGTACAAAGATAGGAAAAGGTATAGCCGACTCCATTACGAACAAAAACCCGAACTAAGCGGTCTAGTCTATTTCCCTCCGACTCACTATGGGGTAATGAACACGTTTGCGAGGTTGTTTTGTCAACCCAATATAATTAACATTTGAAACGAGAACATGCCAGGCCAAGTAGTTAGGTGGCGGCACTAGTTTAGTTCTGAACATATTTTGAACTGGATAGGACGTAGAAAAGCTACTCAACCACCGTCCATTTAGGACAATGGAGGGACGACAAACCATGTTATGCCAATAGTTACTCCACAGTAGTTTGTTAATCTGGGGAAAATATGGGAAACCCTTTTTTTTATTTGGGCTCACATAACAGGACTCTCATGAGACTTGGTGTTCTGATTTGTTGTGACGAGTTCGTGTTGCACATCATGTTGCAGTCAATCTTGACCATTCATTTACTAAAAAATATCCCCTTTAAAAAAATTAATTTGATGTTTCTACCGCCTAGATTAATTGTAACACGCCTACATTAGGCTCCTCGGAATAGAGAATCTGACCTTGAGAATTGTAGTAACCTCTTCCAAGATAAGCTATCAACACTGGGAGTTAAAAGATATTGATCTCAAAATTTTGATAGAATAGGGAAGTCAGCGTCTCTATCCACAATACATTAGTAATTTGCTAGCCGAGATAACATGAAGAAGGTGTACATAAATTGTAGGAGTTGAGATTAGAGTTTATAGCCATGTTTTGGTGTTATTTTTCGATGGAAAATGGGAATTACTATTGTTTTATATCTATGACAATGTCTACAAATGATCAAAATACACAAATAGTTGACCATAATGATGCTTGGAATGGAATTAATTTGAATCAAGTCTTGTTTGAAGAGATATTTTGAGTTTTAATTTGTTCTAAACGGGCAACAAGACCAAGCAGATTATGTAGGCTTTCGGTCTATATCCACCCCCGACAAGTTAATGAGGCCATACATGCCTTTATGTAAGCCAAACTAAAAGATTGGACCAAACTCCCGAAGGTTGACTGAAAGGGTAGGCGACACTAGTCCTTTCCTAAGCCTTTTCATTCGATTAACATCAAGTTGATGGTCCAAATTCAGGTAGACCTATAGAAGATCAAATCGACTGAGTAAGGCAACACATGAAAAAATGAAATAAAATAAAATTTAATCTAGGTGAATATACCCCAATGCCATGGTAAGAGTTTAATAGTTGTTGTAGATTACTTAGACTTCACTCTAAATATTAAGTAATACCCCTAATCAATATAGTTGTATTAAAATTGGAATACTTAGTTAACCTTCCCAACTCAACAAATCATAAGAAACTGACTCATAAATCGTATTTGGGATTTCGATAAATTAGACTTCATAACATTTTGAAATAATGGTAAATACTAATAAATGTTACTAAAGACAGATTTTCATCTCAAACTATGATTAACCTAAATTTTCGTATTTAATTTTCATCTCAAACTTGATGTTATTGATCATGAAATAAATAATACAAGCCATAGAAAATCTAGTATGTGTGTATTAGAGAATGGATACGGTAAGTAACAACCAAGCCCTAATTAACATAACTCATACTTATGGTATGTAACATCTATTAGAAATCATATAATAGTCCACCTGATTAGAGAAATAAATTTATTAAGGGAAGCATGTGAGTTCATAATACAAATAGAAGTACATGGTATGAAGTGTAACCCTAGATCAAATATAGTGAATCACATACAAGTTGAATGCCTTTGCTTTAAAAATATTGATAACCAATGGGATTAGATAATTAAAATTAGTAAATAAGTGGTAATAGGTATATACTAATGTAACTACTATTTATTAAGTAAGTTTTGAATAATAATATATCCAAATTTGGTGTTCAGAAATATATCTAGGTTTTCTTTAAATAACAAGAAAAATTAAAATGGAAACCTCATTATGATATGTGTGATGTTACATAAATTTGTTATCTCATAATTCTAATAATTAGATGACATCTATTTCGACCTACTATGCTGATGTGAAATGAAATGTACTTCATTTGATTGGATAATAATAATGGACACACACATATCCAAATGATAATTGAACAACTAATAACATGATCAAAGAGAATTTATATCTCTATAGTTTTCATGTGCCTTAGTGTTTAATATGATAATCACTTTTAATAGATATAGGCTCAATCCGTAGCCATTGGATGCTATCTAATAGGAGTTTCTGTCCAACCTCTACAAGAATTTGATTAGTAGAATCAATGTTCTCTTGCCTCAACCTCCCAGTCCTCTCCATTGCTTCATGATTTTCTTTTCATCGGTTGGTTTCCTTGTGAAATCTTGAACATCAATCACAAACTCCTTCCCATACTCTCTTGGTATCCCCACTTTGCAATCTCTTATTGGATTAGAAGATCCACCTCCACAATACCTAATATGTGTGTAGTTATATCCAAGTCCTTCACTAGTATTACAAATCTTTGTGGACTAACAATTTTTCTTCCTACAATCAAAGACTGGGTCCTCTATATTGAGCGACCCCCAAGGAAATTTCTCTTCTCTACATGATCTATAAGACACAGGTAAGATTTTTGCTAGGGTCTTGAGTTTTAGATACACATGTATTTCCCCCATTAAACCCTTCAAGTCCCCAATTTTAGACTATTGCTAAAAGAACAATTCTACATTGTGGGCATACTAGTAACTGAATGAAGAGCTTCAATGCCTTTGGGTACTAGTAACTGAATGAAGAGCTTCAATGCTTTTGGATGATGCTTCTCTAAACCACTAGTCATATTAGAGATGGGTCATTCAGTGACTCCTTATTCGTAATTGTTTTCCTCCTCTAGGAGTACTTGTGTAACAACCTCACTTTTTAACATTCCCAATTAAGAAAGGACATTAAAGTTCAGAGTCATTACCTAAAATTCTCAAGATCTAGATTTTAACAAATAAAAAATAATAGCAAATAATTTCCATTATCTCACAAATATTATTTACATGTTATACACGAGTTACATGAATTTCTAACATAGAAATAATATATATGAGAATAAGTATCTAACTAATCCTCCTCTAATTATCTTTAATGGCTTCGGTGGATTTTATCTGATTCATCATGTTCTTGATATATTCATATATTGCATTTACCTAAAATGGCGTGAAACAAAAACACAGATCAATATATTATTATATTGTGTATGTGGGTTGCATGGAACAATGTGCAATTAATATAACAATATATAATCAATCAATTACTTGCAAACTAAAACTGGCATTTTCATCCCATATTCTAACCCACAATTTATATGCTATCTTGGTGCTTTGCCTTCTCAAAAACTATTCTTCCACATGGCATGTCTTTTGCATTGTAGTTATAAGTAACTACCCACCTTATGGAAAGATCTGCCATGGTAAGAAGCCAGTGGTTGAACGCCTTGAATGGTAAAGTTATGAACTGCATTTTTTTGTTTTTTGTAGTCTATCGTGTAGCTCTTTAATGAGGGGGAGTTGTTGTTTTCTTTGTATAGTCAAGCTGCCAAGGTTGATGTAGCATTTAATAGAGTACCTATCTTGTCTATGTACATGTGTTCTTCGATAACGGTTCCACATAAGAGCTCGAAGAGTACTCTACTTGTATTTACCTTGTGCCGGAAGGCTAAACGCAGATCGTCCCTTGTCAGATTGTGCCTATTGTTCCTGTAAACAATGTATTGTCCATGCTTATGGGGTTGCTAAATATCATCCATGACATGAATGTCACATATAAAAATTCCTGACACTGATGTCATATCCATGTCCCTCATCTTACATGGTAGTGGTGGTAGTGCTGCCATGCTTGAATTGGCTATCACAGTGGTTTAGGAAACACCAGATTATCTAATTTTGTCGATGCATCATTAAACATCTTGTTCATGTTTCCCTCATCCTACAAAATTGCTTGTTTCTCTATTTCCACCATAAAAGGATTTGGGAGGACCCCTCCTTCAATTGATTTGTCTAGTAGAATTTCATTGAAAAAGGCTTCATAGTCAGTGGGGGTTGGTGGAGTGTTGTAGATGAATAGAGGATCTAGTTCTTCAATTATATCTTCATTTTTTTCTGGTCTCCATCCCTTTCCTTCATTAATTTCAAGACAATGCCATTCTCACCGATTTCTTCAAAAGTTTTGGCGAGGATGACTTGTTTGGGGGTATCTAGGAAATCTTGATTTCCCTTCTTGATAGGTTCGTCTTTTGGCATTTATTGGTGGAGTTCCCTTGCAAAGCTGGGGAAATGTGGTCATTGTTTTGCACAGCGATCACTCCTTCATCTCTAATATAGTCTTGTCCCCCTTGTGTTATAGATAATTCTGTTGTTACTTCTTGTTCTAGGGATGATGCATCTCTGTTGGCATAAACCTTGGCAAACAACATGTCTACTTTCAGCTGCACATCGACAACCATTGTTGGTGATGAGGCCTCCTGGTCACTGACGTGTTGTCATTTTGATGCCACCTCTTCATGTGAAGAAGAGTGCATAGGTGCCTCTTCCATTTCATTGCCTCAATGTATAGCTGCTCATTTTCTTGGTATAAGTTGTCTCGATCCTATCATAGAAGAGTGACTTCTTTTTAATGCATGCCAATGCTTTCATCACCTGCAATTAATTTGTAGCTAGCAGATATTCTGTTGTAGTAGTCCTAGCAGAGGTTGCATGTTGGTAGTTATTCTCTCTACCTACGTGGTTAGTGCAGACATATGTACAATTGATTTTGAAATATTTAGATCATAAGTAGAGACAATCTCATAGAGGTCATCTATCTATTGCCCTAACTCCATGAATTTAGTTGCAGTAGGTGCTTGTTGTGGCTGATCCTGGCATCTTATTGAGCTCTCTTCACGTCTTGCTTCTTTCACCTATGTAGACTCTTTGCAGCTCCTGCTCTTATGTATGTCACGCTCTACCTTGAAGCTTGACATGGGTTCTTCTTCTGGGATTCCCTTCTCCAGAATCTCCTTTTTTGATATGTTGATTGACATATCAACTCTATTGTCATTGTATGATTCCTCATGGATGTTGTGGTGGGATGCCAGACTCACGTTTTTGGTAGGCTCTTTGTCCTCCTCTTGCTCTGGTTCAATATGTATTTCTAGTTCTTCTTTTAATATGTTTGTTGTAGGAGCAATACCTACTAGAGCTTCATCAACTTGTTCCAGGACATTGACAGTTATGGTATCCATTAGATGTTCAATCTTTACTCGTCTAGATGTCCCAACAACACTAATGGTGAGGGTGATCTCCAGATTCTCTATTTTCATCACTTCACGATTTATTGCCTTGAGTGCAGGGGATTTCTTCTTCTTAGGTTTAGTCTCCATCTTCTTGGCCAGGCGTAATATTACTCTTTTTTCATGCTGGTTGTTTTATAGTAGTGTCTTCAATTTGTTTTCCTTGATGTTCAACTGAATCTTGTGCACTAGTAGCTAGGAGGAATTTCATCTTTAGAATTTTGTCCTCCCTAAATATGAGTTTGTTGTAATCGTAGTTACACATTTTGACGATGGACAAAAAGTTGTTAGCTCTACAAAACTTATAGAAGTATATATGCTTCTGTCTCCTCCAGATGTTGGTGGTGGTTAGGCACTTGGTGTCGACTAGGGTGCCTTGTTTAGACCTAAGGAAGAACTTTATCTCACTGGGGTATCCTAGTTTGTGTGCAATGTATGTCATGAGAGCCTTCAAGCCCAACTGCCGTTGCAACCCTCTCAATTAGATTCTATCCAATATTGACTGTCTTGACTTCCATGATGCTCCATAGGATGTGGGGGGGGTTAATTGGTTACATTCCATGTGTCTTTCCTAAAGAAAGGGTGTTGGAGAAGATCTTGTGTACGATGTGCATACACCCAGAATGCATCATGGAAACTTTAGACTATCAGAAACTATATCATCTTACTCCTGACAATTTCTCCCATGTCTGATCGGTAAGAAAGTATCATACTACTCTATTCCCCCTTTATCTATTTGCTCTTTTCGCTTGTTCATCGGAATCATGAAAATGGAATTAATCCATTTCTCTGTCAATATATATTCTTCTTTGATAATACATACTGCTAGTTTGTATTTTCTGAGACACTCTTTAGCTTCATCTTTTATTACTGGCAACTTTTTCAGGGATGGCATGAATTTTAGGGTAAACTCATTGTTGGAGAGGTTCTTGTTGAAGCAGATTCCAATCTTTTCAAGACTCTCCTTCACCATTTGATAAATCCCTAGCCTTTCCAAAGTGTCACATCACCAAATCTTGCAGCTTTGAAGTTTTCCTTGGAAAACATCTAGTCCCAGGACTCCATGTGTTTTTCATCTCTGGGAAATAATTAATTGTCAGGTTGTTCCTTGTAGACAACATTTGTTGTTGGTGGAACAACACGGGTAAGATTCTATAGTAACTATTGCTAATTGATGTTGCACTTCCACTTCTGAAGTTTTGGCCACTTTGCTAGGTTTTTCTTGGGTAGGCGGACTTGGTTTCCTCCTCTTCTTCGGATTCTAGACTTCATTAGATGGTGTATATTTAGAAGTTTAGTCTTAGAGAATTATTTAAAGTGAGATGATTCTTTAGGAGTCACCTCATATATCCTCTTGAGCCTATCAACTTCTAAACTAGCTCTTATTCTCTCTAGGTAGGTTCCCCATGTAGTCTGATATAAGCCACGACTTCATCTTTCAATTTCTCAATTCTGTCAAATTCTTTTTGAGTGATGCTGGCTAGAACTTGGTTGGTCTCATTCCCTTGGCCAACCAGTCTCATGATGATGTCTTGGCCTTTTCCTATATTACCTTCCATTTCAGGAATTGCTGCTATGTAGATACTAGTGTATCTCTTGCAAGCTTATGACACTAGTTAATTTGGAATGCAAGTATGAAGTTTTTAGCCGATGGTTTGTTTAGACAAGCCTATACTTTGATGGTTCTAGCAGGGAGTAAACAGTCGATGGTTTTTATTAGGATATAACAAACCAATGGTTTTAACGCTAAAAATATGATCTGATGGTTTGCCAAGAGAGGAGGCAAACCGATGATTTGTGTAGGTCCCCACAGAACTATGGTTCACTCGAGTAAACAAGTGATGGTTTGTAGAGAGAAAGCAACACACGATGGTTTTTGTAGGGGAAAATGATGGTCTCCCTTGTGGGACATAAAGCAAAGGGTTCATAAGACACCTTTGAAATTCATTGGTGTAGGAGGGGTGGCACGTTGTGTAGGTCCCTACAGAACTGATGGTTCACCCGAGTAAGTAGAAAACTAATGGTTGTCACTCACGGAGGGTGGGGGGATCAATGGTTTTTGGAAGGAGGCAAATAGGTGAGGTAGTCTTTCAATGGATTACGTCTACTGATAAAGGTTAGTAGCTAGCAAAGGAAGTGTGGAGGGTCAACGAAGGGAAGGGAAGGTCGGGTCATCATAGGTGAAGACGGAAGAAAAATGGGAGAACCAGAATGAAATAGTTTAGGGGTATGTTTTACCCATCGTTGGTGTCACCAACTATGTCCACTCATCTAAGCTCCTCCTCCAAATTGTCAGTTCCACATGTCATGAAGATGTCAACCTTATGGTTAGAGCAGAGACAGCATGTTCAGACTCGGTTCACATACATCGATGGAGGTAGGAGATGGTCAGTCTTTGAGTCTTCATCTTCCAATGGCCGGAGGTTGAAGACGATGCTCACTTTTTAATAATTTTTATCTTAGCCCTTTTTCTATGAGAGATTAGGTGACTAGGATTAATTGCTATTCTCTTGTTTTTACTTCTTGTACGGTTGGTAAAAGGATGGCATCACGCCCTCCCTTGCTTTTATAGCAAGAGCCAAAGGGGTGTTTGACCCAAATGGCCATCGAATTTGGCCTTTCACCTTTCAATGGTTTGGCAGAGTTGAACATATAATGGCTTAGTAGGGCATGTAATTCAATGGACTCACCGTGATGTGATGATTTCACTAGCTATAAACCCCGATGATTTTAACTATGCAATCCATCTGACGGCTTGACAGAGAACCTAATCAGATGGTTCAGCAGACTACCCACATCTTTTGATGGACTTTCTAGGTGTCCCTTATCCGATGGAATTAGTGGACTTCAAGAATAGATGGTTGGGTAGACCCGAGGTTTTCTTTCGCACTTACCTACTGATGGTGTCACTGGTTTTAAAGACTCAATGTCTATTCAGACTTAATGATCTGATTGTTTAACTAGAATCTCTCAATAGTTTAATGGAGTTTGTGATCTGATAGACTCTCTAACTTAATAATATGATGATTGGGAAGGATGGAGTCAAACTTGATGGTTCTCAATGTGCAAATCGTCTAATGGATCAACTGAGCCCTTCATTAGATGGTGTGACTACTTGGACTTAGCCTTCTGATGGCTTAACTAGGTGACACCATCCGATTGTTTTTCTAGTCCTTCCTCTGATGGTTCAACTTCAAATCCATCTTCTAATGGCGAGTCTGCTCATGCCTTATGATGGTGTAGCAGTCTTCATGATCTGATGGTTTCACAAACCCAAGATAGAATCGATGGCTTGGCTATATGAAACAAATGGCTTGACTTAGGTTGGACCCACTGCTCTTTTTATGAACTAATGGTTCCTACATCAAAGGTAAAAAATTAAGCTTCTAACCTTATTCTATGTACATCAAAAACTAGGAAATAAAGTCAATCAAATAGCAACCAAATAAAACCTAGGATAGACATTGGTAAAGTCTAGCAATTGAGAAATAAAACAAACTATAATTTAAGAAAACATGTTAGGAAATCTTTGGGCTGCCTACCAAGTAGCGCTAATTTATTGTCTCTAGCTTGACTATCCTTGGTTAGCTTCCTCATTTTTCCTCTGGTAGTGAAGGTGGTGGTTCATCCAATTGAACATCAATCCTTCTGGCAAAAGCTTCATCTTCATAATATCTTTTCACTCTATGTCTATGTCCATGTATTTTCACTACATAGCTCCATCATCTCTGATGGGTATATCTTTTATACAATGGAGGGTCCTAACCATCTTGACTTTGGCTTCTCAAGAAAAAGTGAAATTTCGAATTGAATAGAAGAACCTTGTCCCCTTCATACACATCTTTTTTTTAAGTGGGTGTCATGCCTCACCTTGGTTCTTTGCTTATAAATCATGGTATTTTCATATGCATGGAGCCTAAGCTCCTCAGGTTCTTGAAACCGTAAAAACATTTTCTTTACTGCAAATCAAGGGTTCATATTCAAGAATTTTATTGCATAAAAGGCCTTGTGTTCTAACTCAACTGGTAAATGGCACGCCTTGCCATATATCAACATGTAGGGAGTGGTCCCTATAGGAGTCTTACAAGTAGTGTGATATGCCCACACGACATCATCAAGCTTCATTGACCTATCTTTTCTGATTAGTCAATAGTATTTTCCAGAATCTAATTTGTCGATTGGAGACCTTTACTTTCCTTGAGGCCATTGTTTGATAAGGAGTGGCAACTTTTTGTCTCACCCATGCTTTTTTAGGAACACAGCAAATTGTCTCTCAGCAAAATGGGATCCCCCGTCACTAATGACAATGCTCAGGACTCCATATCAAGGGAAAATAACCTTGTCAAATAGCTTCATAACTAGTTTCGAATTGCAAGACAAGGCAGCTATAACTTCTACCCATTTTGATACATAGTCTGCAATGACTCAAATGTACTAATTTCCTTTTGAAGATGGGAAAGGCACCATATAGTCAATCCCACAAACATCAATAATTTCAACTTTGATCTAATTAGATATTGGCATCTCATTCCTTCTAGAAATACTTCCAATGTGTTGAAACGCTTTGTAGGTTTTCACATAGGCGTGTGAATCCTTGAACAAAGTAGGCCAATAAAACTCAGACTGGCAGTCTTCCTCTCCTTGCCTAAATGGCCACCTTAAGGCAAAGAGTGGAATCCATGAAGGATTTTTGGCACTTCCTCTTTAAGAATGCATCAACGGTATAGGTTGTTAGCACACCTTCTAAACAAAAGTGGGTCATTCAAGTAATAGTTTTTTAGGTCAGAGAACAACTTCTTCTTTTTGTTATAAGTGATTTCTAGTGGAAACTGTTGGCATGCAAGGTAATTGCATATATTAGAGAACCATGATATCTTTGTATTTATGGGTTTTGCCATCATCATATATTCAACTGGATAATAGTGATATATCGGTAGTGGGTTGTCATCATCTACGATAATTTGAGACAAGTGGTCAACCACTACATTTTATGTACCATTTTTGTCTATAATCTCATGATCAAACTCTTATAGCAAGAGTGCCCATCATAGGAGCCTGGGCTTGGTGTCTTTCTTCTAATTTAGATACTTGATGGCTTCGTGATATGTGTAAAACTTCCACTTTTGAGCCGATTAGGTAGGACCTTGTAACATCCCAAGATTTGAGGCCTCAGATAAGTTGATCTTAAAAGGAATGATTAGACTACCCATATCACCAAGGTGCACCTCCTTTTCCGGGAGCCCATCACTAAAGAACTCCATAGTTAAGCGTGCTAAGCTTGGATTAGTATTGGGATGGGTGACATGTCGGGAAGTTGATCTTGGCATGCACGTGAGTGATGACAAAGCGCGCAGTTAAGGCTAGTGGTGGTCTGTGGGGACAATCGTCATTCCTGAAACTCTACTAGAGCCTTGGGCAGTGGGCTCGGGTGTTACAAATGGTATCAGAGCCATAACCCCTCCAGTAGGTAGGGCCCACATGGGCATGTGACATGCCAGTCTTGAGCCGTGCGGTCCAGGCATGTAGGAAAGGGTTGTCCATGGTTGACGTAGCCACCCTTGCATTGGTATTCCGTGATCAGGAGCTGGGTGTCCATGGGCCATTGTGGGTTTACACTGAAAGTTGATCTTAAAAGGAATGATTAGACTACCCATATCACCAAGGTGCAGCTCCTTTTATGGGAGCCCATCACTAAAGAACTCCATAGTTAAGTGTGCTCATCTTGGAGTAGTACTGGGATGGGGGACCTGTCGGGAAGTTGATATTGGCATACGCGTGAGTGAGGACAAAACATGTAGTTAAGGCTAGTGGTGGTCTGTGGGGACAGTCATTTTTCCTGAAACTCTACTAGAGCCTTGGGCAGTGGGCCCGGGTGTTACAGACATGAACTTGTCAAAGGCAAACACTTTTGTAAGCATTTCTTTTTTTTAGATGATGTAATTAACTTGAGCTTTGTCTAGCATTTTACTTGCATAATAATTCACATCATGCTTCTTGTCTTTCTTATGTCCAAGCAAAACTCCTATGGCATAGTCACTTGCATCACACATTGTCTCAGAAGGAAGCTCCCAATCTAGAGCATGGAGAATGGAGCTGTCATCAAAGCACTTTTTAGGATTTCAAAAGACTTTAGGCATTTGTTCGTGAAATAAAACATGACATCTTTGACTAGCATATCGAACATATATTTAGATATCTTGAAAAGTTTTTGATGAACCTCCTATAATATCTTGTGTGGCCTAGAAAACTTCTCACCTCTATCACAAATGTAGGGGTGGCAACTTAGAGATGACTTCCACCTTGCTTAAATCGACCTCAACTCCCTTCTCAGATATTTTTTGCCCAAGCACTATACCTTCCTGGACCATGAAATGGCATTTCTCCCAATTTAGAACTAAATGTTTATCTTCTCATCTTTTTAGAAATTGAGATAGGTTCTCCAAATAAATGTTGAAGTCAACACCATACACAAAGAAATCATTCATGAACACCTCCATGGTGTCTTCTAGAAAGTCTACAAACATTGCAATCATACACCTTTGAAAGGTTGCCAGTGCATTGTAGATCCCAAATGGCATTCTTCAAAGGCATATTTTTCGTAGATACAAGTAAAGGTGGTCTTCTTCTCTTGGTCATCTAGGTGAATGGGAACCTAGTAAAATTGTAAGTATCCATCCAAGAAGTAGAAGTATGAATGACGTGCTAATCTTTCCAGAACTTGATCTATGAACACTAAGCAAAGATGGTATTTCTTGGTGGAGGCATTGAGCTGTCTATAGTTGATGCACATCTGTGACCCAGTCATTATTCTTGTTGCCACTTGATCACCTTTTGATCGCTTCACCATTGTCATGTCTCCCTTCTTAGGGAATACATGTATTGGTCTCACCTAATTGTTGTTGCTTGTTGGGTATATTAGACATGCGTCTTGGAGTTTTATGACCTCTTTCTTTACTACCTCTCTCAGGTTTTGATTCAACTTTCTTAGCAGTTGGGCTAGAGGTTTGGCATTCTCTTCAAGATTTATTATATTCCTACAAATGGCTGGGCTTAGGACTTTTACATCTTCAACAAATTATCCTATTACTTTCCTTCTCAGCTTGAGCTCACTCAACAACTTCTTTTACTGGTCAAATATCAAGGAAGAATTTATAATAACTGGGTTCCTTTATTTAATGTCCAAAAATTCATATTTTAATCCTTCTGGGAGCTATTCTTAGATCTGGTTTAGGCTTAGGTGTTTCCTTATCTTTTAGAGTTTGCTCCAGAGAGGCATTTTACTATCTAAAAAATATGTATCTTATTCATCAATACAATCCTCTCGAGGTTGAATTAGATAATTAAGAATCTCGACTACCTCTAGATCTTCAATATCTAGGTCAGGATTGTTTAAAAGCCCTCATGAGTGAGTCTATTATAGCATTTTTCTCGTGGACTTCCTCATAGAACTAGTTGTATCTATCTATGAAATAGACTGACTCAAAAAGAGATGATCCTCTCATGGAGTCTTGAACATGAAAATCAATGTGATCATTCCCTACTCTTATAATGATGTTTCCAACTTCAATGTCTATTAAAGCTCTCCCAATGGAGAGGAATAGTCTTCCATATATCATTGGGCATGTCTATCTTCCACTGTGTCAATCACAACTATATAACATGGTATGAAAAATCATCCCACTCAGATAGGGACGTCTTCTATAATCCCTACCAATTTCATAAAAGAATGGTTTGCTAATAGAATTCAGATTCCCATCCTGACCATGTCAGTAAGTCATAGACTTTGAGCTAGTGTGAGAGGAATAAGGCTAATACTTGCTCCAAAATCTGCTAGACCTTGTCATACTTCATTATCTCTCACATTGAATGGGATTATGAACACTCCTGTATCCTTTTTCTTTACAGGCATCTTTTGTTGGATGAAAGAACTAGAGATTTTAGCTAGTTTCATAGTTTCAACATGGTATCCTCTCCTTCTTTTTGTAATAAAATATTTGAAGAACTTCACATATGTTGGCCTTTCCTCAATGGCATCTAGGAATAGAATATCCATATGCATTTTTTTCACAGCTTCCATAAACCTTTTGTATCACATTTTCAAGTGAGCTTTGATTAGCTTATATGGGACAGGAACCCTTGGTGTATAAGAATCCCTATCTATGAAAACTTCTTCAACTGGTTCAAATTTCCTCTCTTTTTCTGTCTTCTTTCCCTTAGCTTTCTCCTTTGAGTTAACCTTCTTGGTAGAAGTTTGTACCTTAGGTTCTTCTTCTACTATGACAGTTTCAGGTTGGGATTCGGTAGTAGACGTGATTTTCTGGATAGTCTTGCATGCTTCATCTAGGAATTTTTCTAAGTAGAGAGTGGCCACTTTTAAATTTAGTTTTTGGAGGCATGCTTCCATGTAGGTTCTTTATCAGTTCTAACAACTGTATAAGTTGCTGATAAATTTGTTTCTGCTGGGTATGTATATCAGCCATATGAGCTATCACACCTCCCAGTTGGGTCTCCATAGTGTTCAATACACTAGTGTTGGTTATGACGCTTTGGGTTAGTTGTTTTTTCACTAACACTTGCCTTTTTGTGAATTTGAAAAGTTCAAAAACCAGATCTTATTGATTGGTATTTCTGTTATGACCTTGATCTTGACTTGGCCCACTCAAATTTCTATTTTGATTTTGGCCTTGGCCTTAGTAGTTGTTACTATTTTGTTGGTAAGTAGTGTTATGAGTAAGACAGGTGGTCCTCCACCTCTACCTAAGTCTAGTGGTCTTTTAGGTGGGTTGTTTAACTTATGAGCATTTTGAGTAGCATCTTTGTTTCAGTAAGAGAAACCGAGATGATGTAGCCTCTTGAAGTTAGCATAAGAGACATTTTCAGTGCCTTTTTATTCATTATTATCTTCAGGTTGGGTATAGATGCAGTTATCTATTTCATGTCCCCCTTCCCCGTAGGTAACACATTTCATTACGTTTTTAGCTTTTTTCATTCCCTTACTTTTGGAATCCTTCAACGGCTTCACATCTAAAGCAATCTTCTAAATCTGGTAATTATGGTCTCTAAATCCTTAAACTCGGTAGTAGTACCTTTAGATGGTACCTTCTTTCCCATTCCTATGTTATAGTCTAGAACGGCTAGTAAGGCAACCATATTGTCAATGATCTTCATGATCTTCTTTGGGTTCTTACCCAAGATATCACTTCATGCAATAGCATTCAGTGAGGTCCTTTCACTTGAGGTAAGCTCATTGTAGAAGGTAGTAACTAGAAACCATTTATCATAGTTGTGGTGAGGGCAATCCCTCTGGTACTTCTAGAATCTTTCCCAGGTTTCATACAAGTTCTCACCTGGACTCTATACAAACTTGGTGATCTCTTTCCTATCACTGAGAGTCTTCTCTACCAAATAGAACTTGGTGGAGTGTTAGGCAAAGGTGCACATCCATTGATGGTTTTGTCAGTCAATTGCAAGGTACCATGATAGACCTTTATCCCTAAGAGAAAAGTAGAATTCCTTGCAGTAGATTACCTCATGTAGCACCCTATTCATCTTTATGGTATCACAAGTATTTTTATAGGCATCCAAGTGATGGTAAAGGTTGATGTCTCGAGAATTTCCCCCAAAGGTCTTGTTATGGATCACAATGGTGATATCTAGTTTAAGTTCAAAGTTTTGAACATTGAACCTAGGAACGATGACTGGGCATCAGGATTCATTAACTCTGGTAGCAATCAACTCATGAAGGGAAGGGCCATTGTCATTATCATCATCATCGTTGTTGCATATTCTCATGTTTCTTCTGTTTCTATCATGATGTTTTTCATCATGATGCTCTTCTTAACACTCTTCCTCATGTTCTTCATCGCGAGACTCTCCCTCATCACACTCTTCTTCACGATCTTCTTCTTATTCTTTGTGATGTTCTTCCTCTTGATCAAAGTCATAATCATTGTGAAGGTCTTCCACCCTTGCATTATGGTTGATTGCCCTAGAAGGAGCCATGATGTTTGTAGTTGGTAGTGGTAACGATCCGGTTCACTCAAACTACCTGAAACAATTCGCACAGATGAGATAGAAACTGGACATGTGATACAAGATATTTAAGATAGTTAGAGTTATCATACTTAAAATTGTGCAATTAATTCTATTGCTAGACTTGAGGCACGGGTGTATGCTAAGTAGACTTGGGTTCTTAACAGTAGTGATTGCCTTGTCCCCAGCAACAGTATCGAAAAGTTGACCAACCTAAATTACATGTCCAAAAAGGATTACATCTAGAGTAATTAGACTTTTAAATTTACATCCTAACACCCAGGGCCCCACAACTATAATAAGGGGTCTGATGTAGTAAACCAGGGTCGGTCCATGAGGACAAGAGTGGTATGTGTTAAGAATCGAGAGCCTTATCTTAGTTACACCAACCAAAGAGTAAGATAAAGTTTTGTGCTTCTTATGGAATGGTGGTACTTCAACAATCAAGAAAGTAAACAAGTAAAAAAACTAAGAAGAAAGGTAAAATAATAAGACCGTCAAAAGATACAATATCAAGTATGGATGAGAAATTTAGATTGGGTATCACCAACTAAGGTCTCTCACCAACATGCAATACTCACACCCATAGTACACCCTTAGCAAGTTTACAAGAAATCATCATTAGTGTCTATTCCCTCTTATCTTGATCTCAGGATAGATCTATATTATAAGGTTGTCTCTCTCTTGAGATGGAAAACAAACAAAGCAAAGTAAAACCATATGATCATTATCTTAAGCATTCCAACATTCTCATGCATTCATGTAACTCCATAACGCTTAGATATAAGTCGATACTACTCTTTCAAGGTATTAACAATCAACCATCACAAGATGGTAGATAGTCATGCTAGTGAAGCATTAAGACCAAGAGTATGTGGACAAACATTGGTTAAATCATATATTCAATGGATACTAGTATTTACATGTTGGAAGAGATTTAGTGGATACTCCCAACCCAAGATATATGTTTAGCCACTCATGGTGGTGAATAGAATTACATATTTACAAGTATAATGAGACATGGAGGTGGATGACGAAATGGAATAAAAAGGATGAGAGGGGATGGACAAATTTAGAGAAGAAAAATGGGGATACACCAACAATGACCATAGATGGTCAAGGACAATGGAAGGCTTATTTAATCTGAATCTGGTGTTGGTGTAGAGTATGGCTACTTCTTCTCCCTCCTTCTCTCTTAAAGAAGACCAAAGATGCTTGGTGAAGGTGGAAGCATGTTGTCCCCTTAGCATGTCGTCCTTGGAGACCACGAACCAATGGCAAATATGCAGGTCAATGGTGGAGGTAGCTCTCTGACATTGCTTCATTGTCTCCTTCACATCTCCACCCCTTCTCTCAAGCATGAGGTCTTTTATTTATAGGCCTTGGTCTTGTGCCTGAGGCACTCTAGGGGGTTTAATTACGCTAGGAGTATAAGCATGTGCCTTGGGGAACATGCTCAATAGTCTAAAATAAATGTTGCCTAGTACAACTATTGGTTGGTAGAATTTCACAAAGGAGTCATCGTTTGGTGGGAGAAGTCAACCCTTCAGTTTGGAAATTGATCCTTGCTGGCCAGAGATGATGGCCTTTGGTGGATGCATCTTATTGTACCATCAAGTTTGAGAACCAATGGTTAGACTCTAGAAGGCAGTTAACCATCAATTTTATACTTTAGTTGATCATTGGTTGACTAGACCAACCATCGATTGAGCCATCTGGCGAGTCATCATCAAGCATTATCTTGGACTCTGGAGGGCCATCGATAGTGATAACTGATGGATATCATGAGTGTCCGCCTAACTAACCATCAGATTTGACAACTAATGGCTAGACTGGCATTCAGTGGTATTTCTCCAATATTGTTGTGAGACATAGGGTTGGAAATTGATGGTTGGTCAGCCGAAGTGCTTCCTTGGCTCTGGCATTGTGGGTGGTCTCCATCAGATGTGGAAACTGATGGGCATTCTGTCCAATGGTTTAAAGCCATCAATTGTCAAATTACCAGTGTGGAATAAGGAAATTGCCTTCTAATCATGGTATAATTGATAAAGATAGGTAAAATGCAAGAAGGTTAGAGTAACTCTATATAAAGAGGGGAAATCAAGGGCAAAATAAAGCATGGAATATACATAAAATTGGATGTTATCAATATAACCTTCCTATTATGAAGGTGGATGTCAACTGAGTTGTTGGTTGCTTCGTTGATGGGTGTTGTCTTCAATGTTGCAGCTTCCCAGGTTAAAAAAAAGTGTTATAGGAGGTTCAATGTTCATTTCCCTATCTATTTAGATGCCATATTATGAGAGATTTACTACTGTGTGATTCAGTTTCATTTCAAGTTTGTTCATCTTTTCCCTGGTAGGGATCTGAGTGGAAGCATGAGTCTATCGATGGTTATTGTTGTGAGTTGTGATTGTGGTGGTATTCGATTGAGCCAAAGTCTTGTTTTCATTCTTTCTGGTGATCCATTAAATTCTAGCAGTCACTCTTTCAGTCACGCTGTTTACTTCAATTAATTTAGTGTATTTTTTTATTTATTCAGCTATTATAAACTATGGAATTTGTTAGTATTTGGTGGGTTATTGTGTGAGGGGCATGCTACATTGTTCTTTTTAGGTTTACATTGGATAGACTACACATGAATATAATCTGAGAATCCTTCTTTTCTTTGCAATTGTTCTGGGATGATGGAGCCTGCATTTACTCATGCTTGTCTGGCTGCATTCTCCTCTGCTCTGTGCTTGGAGCAATACTCCTTGTTGTGTCATGTTCATCCATAGTGTAAGTAGGTGAATGGGATGTTCTCATACTCAATTCGGTATCAATATTCGAAGATAATGACTAGGGGAACTAGGGGATTGTTCATGTCTAGTCCCGCTACAATATGGGTGAATCGACCACTTTGTTGAAGTTTAGTATTCATATATACTTTGATTGTTTTTCCTATTTTGTCACCAATTTCTTTTAGCAGTATTTCCTATTTCAGGTGTATGGCAAGTTTCAAGATGTTGACCCAAGCTACTATATTTCATGGGTAGAGCATTGTCTGGAGAGAAAGCTGGGAACCAGCATTGTACCATTAGGTAGGAACCAAAGATTGGTAGTGGTCCATCCGACAAAGCATGGATATAGTCATCCTCTATCCACAACTAGAAAATGAAATAATCATTCACAATATTGGATTAGGTTGAATCCTCCAATAGGTTTCCACAATAAATTGACCTTGTCTCATAGTGTTAAATAGCCTATTTCCCTTGATAATATTTTAGCCATGACCATTTATTGCCATGGTTTCAAGAATTCATCCCATGCTTCCTTGTGGAGATTGAATTCCAGGTAGCCTTTGTAAGTGGATACCAAAATATCTCCTGGTTGTAGTGAAACACCATAGTTTTTGGAATCAATTTTGATAAAACCCTAAATGTTTTATCAGTTCTCCTTGCTACCGAATCTATGTATGAGATTTTTGATTCTTGTTGATGATTAGTATTTGGTGTTGGAGGTGTGATGTCCACCATGTTTTTAAGGATTGAAAACTAGACGTCACTTAGGGTGGATTGATCAATTTCCATCTCTTCGTATGTTGTAGCATGACTATTTGTTGGTTTTGGGACTATTTTCTCAGCGATGAGTATTACAGATGCACACCTGTCGATCCCAGGGGATTGAGTTGTATATCTGGGAGGGATTTCCATTACCTTCTTTGTTTTGGGAATCATAGTCACTTTAGCAGCTGCCACCAAGCTGCTTGGAGCCTCCTATAATTCCACCCATCTCTTGATAGTCCTTATTCTTTACATGAGGGAATCTAGTAAGAAGCATTCAAGAGAGGTAAAAAGTATATTGGACATAGCCTTATTGATTGTCAAATTTAAGGAAAGAGTCAAAGAGCTAGTCAAGCAAGAGATCAAGCAATTAAGATGAAAATTGAATAATTAGACATGAAGATAAGCATTTGACTATTGTATTTGTGTTGCAACCTTAATAGGATAATTTTATTCTAAATGCCAGATACATGGATGATAAACATGAATGCATGAAAGATAGATAAAAGGTAAGAATAAATGAAAGAGATCGAGGGTGGAACACCCTACCACCCCAAGCTTATAAATTTGCTCATCTTCGAGCAAATCTCAAACTTTGGGTGATAGGGGATACAAATATTGTTGGTAACCATCGTTGATGAATTGGTCGACCATTGTGTTGTGTTCATCAATGCTCACTTGAAGCTGGGATCCAAATGTGGTTGATGTTGAAATGGTTGAAAGTGGTAGTGGTCGAAGTCCTAGGGTGGCTGCTTCTACTGGTTGGTTGGTGATGGTAGGAATATTGTGTCATACCTCTGTCAGAAGTACTACACATCATGTTGTAGCTTCTCGATGCCAGTCCATCGATCATTGAACCTATATTGTAAGTCATCAAGATGACGTCCAATATCATCTAGGAAGCTAGTGAGGTTCTACTAAATGCCCATCAACATCTCGTAAAGGCTCCCCATGTCAAAATTTGAGGATGATGCGCAGGTGGAGGAGAATGTTGATATGAAGAAGAAGGCACCTCATTGTGGGGAACTTCCTAATGAGTAATGTTGTGGAAGGTTTCCCCATCATGCTTCTTAGCCTCTTGAAATTCCGACATCTATAGTTTCAAAGTAGAAGCACCTACAGTGTGACATGCCTATCGTAGATTTCGATGGGCATCTAAGACAAAGGCGTCAATGAGCAACCCCTGATACATGAAATTTGCATTTCCAGCAGTAGAACCTTGTGTTTGGCTTGACCAAAGGTGAAGCGATATTCAAAGCTACAAGTCTTGATCACCCCATAATGCACAAGGTTCACTACGAGAAAAACATAAATTAACTACACATAATTTCTATACATTTGTTGTATATGTAGTTCATTATGATATTTCTTTACAATTTATTGAAAATGTATCCAGAAACAATGTAGCCATAGTTTGGGTTCCCGTCCAAATTTTTACCATCTCGTTTAAGTGAAAACCATACACCCAATCCCGCTTAGATTTTCATTTGCACAAATTGGTACCTGCCCCACATGCTTGGCTTCTTTCCTAGTCCCTGCCTCCCTTCTCCTCCGTCACAAGTGACACACTCACGGAAGAAGCTTGTCACCACCCTCTGCCCATACAAACCATTCACTCTATCATTCTCTTCACTCCGATCACCCTATTCCCTTAACTCCTCTACATGTGCAACCTCATTGCCCTTGAAATGCCTTCTCCACTCCGTCCATTCGTCACTTCAGTTCCCTAATTACTTGTGGCAGAATCTTTGGGAGTTACTTCCGTAATGGAGAGGACAACAATCCATGGTGAGCTGGGTGTGAAAAACACTAGAGGGGGGGTGAATAGAGTTTTTAAATAATTTTATCAATTTATTGAACTCAAACAACCACAATTGAAATTGGAAGAAGGAGACAGGTGTTTAAAGTGGTTCCAACTTTAGCAAATACTAAAGTTGTCAGTCCACTACCCGGTTGCTTACCCAACTGGGATTTTGAAAGTATTTATTTTATTACCTTCTCAAGGATTTATACAAAATACAATACTTTCCTTTACACCCTTTGAGCAGCCTTCACTTGAAGTAGATGCACCAACTTTGAGGCAGCCTTCTTGAAGTAACTCCAAGCTCCCCCTTGAAGTAGCCTTCCTCTCTAGAAGTAACCTCCCGTTGCACCAGCCTTCTGAAGTAGCTCAAAGTCACCTTCTTCACTAAGAAGAACTCCACCCTCTCCAATCAGCAGCCTCCAACCTAGGAGTAGCAAGGAGAGTACAAACGGTAATAGAGAACAAGAAAGGAAAAAGGAAATTACAACTTATCCTTTGTATCCCAAGGCTTGATTTGCCTAGATCAAGCGTATAGATCTCCTAACCAAGTGTATGGACTTGTGATTGCAGTGGGTAGGAGATACTAGCCTATAGGACACGAATTATGAGCTAAGAAGGAAGTAGCCAATTGTCACAATGCTTAATTTGCTCACAAACAGATTGCTCAAAGTATGCTCAAGGATTTCTCAAGTGTAACAAGTGTATTTGAGTGTCCTATGGCTTGTCCTATTTATAGGAATGGCCTAAGGATGCTTAAGGACGTTCTAGACAACTTCTAGGGGTTTCTAAGTGCTTAACTAGCCGTTAGGTACAAGTTTGTTGCTTTAACAATGGCTAATTAATTAATTCTGCAGTTGCTGTCAGAGACCATCTCGGTCGAGGAATGGTCGACCGAGACACCTACTCGGTCGAACTTTTGTCAACCGACAGGCTCTCTGGAACAAGTGATTTGCAACGTCTATCTCCAACTGCCAACTACCTTGTCAGTTGTGTCTAACGACTACTTTGGATCTTTCTCGGTCGAGGGGATTGTCGACCGAGAGTGTCTCGGTCGAGGAGTTTGTCGACCGAGATTGATCCTGTTTCAATGTTTCAATTTAGGCACTAATTATATGTATGAGTGTGCATATGTGATCCTATTTGAAGGGGATGACTTATTTAAATGTGGTGTTTAGCTAGGGAAGATCTAACACTTGATTTACATGCAATCTAAGTACTTGTACATTATATATTTGTACAAGTTTTTACAAAGCGATTACATTGCATGAAAGCATAAACATGTAAGCATATGGATTTCCCTAGTTGCTTTGTCATCCACCTTAATCCTGCACACTCAAGTAGCTCGTTAGATCAATAAGAATGAAATGTTTGTCATAATCAAAACAAAGGGATTTATAGATGTCCATTTAGCCAACAGGGTGAGGAAAACATAAACAAGCAGGTTTATCCATGGTGGTGATGAGATGAAAGTGGGGCTTAATACTATCCTTGTTTATCTCTTGTGCCTCTCGCCCTACCTTGAAGTTTGCTTCTTTGTTCATAACAAAGTCTCTGCTATAGCAAATAGCTAAATTTTATACTACTACTCTTACTTCAGTTTCACGACATCTAAATTATGTAGATGCTATATGAATATCATTCAATTTGTCTTTGTACTTTTATGCTAACAGTGTCGTAAAGAAATTGTCACCATTCGAAAGGCTCTTTCAAAGCAAAACAACACACACACACTACATGCTTTGATCTATTATGTATGACCTCATAACTGCCACATCATGATCGGGAAGTAAAATTTGTTCCCCGACAATATATGCAGCAATCATATGTAACTGGTAAGTGCTGGTGGAAAATATTTCTTATTACTAGGACATTTGTAATATAAATTAGATTCTTTATTTTCTTTCAAATACCCCTCTACTTTCATCATAAGTATTTCATTTCTTATCACATTTGCAGGCAACCTGCAAATTTCTTGATGCAGTGATAATTGTAGGGCTGAGCTTAATGTGACCAATAACACTAATGCCTTTTAGTGGTGAGGATAAGCTATTGTTATTTTGACTTTTGTTTCCAATTTATTCAATTTTCTGACTTGATATGTAATAAACTTCATATGCCATTTGTGAACTATTGTCCCTTATGAGCTGTTGGTTGAACAAGTTTAGTAAGAATAGGTGAAAAGACAATATGATTGGGTTTAGGCCCTGCATATATTCAAGTAGATGATAGAGATAAGTGAGAAACTTGTATATTTTCTTCCCATAAAAAATACAAATTATGATTTTGCTAAGAAACTGAATATCGATACAACTTACTTCACATTGTAGTGGATGCTCATTTGATAAAGTTAAAATGTGTTGACATAGCATGTACCCATGTGAATCTACCAACAATATTATGTTGATAAAAATAATGTTAATCTAGTTGTTAATTTTAGATCTTAGCATTACATATCATTACCATTTGTTCCCACGGATCTTCCAAACCCACATGAGAAATAGTAGGACAATGGCTGGAAAACTAGATAGTTCCATCCATGGTATTGTGCGGCCTAATAAGACATGGGTTGGGTTTTTGTGTGTAGGTATAATAAGTTCTATACATAATGCTTGTTCTTTGGAAACAATAAACATATGCATCTACAACTTTATTATTATATCATGGTGTAAGTCATCTGAAGCATGGCAGTCAGTTCAAACTATATGATTCTAGGTTGGGATCTACCTTCTTTCATTAAAATTTCTTACTGCAAACCTGTAAGATCTAAATTTTTGGTGGTTAGATATTGCCCATTACATACTTTGTGATGTAACCTAGAAGCACTGCATCCATACATATGCTAGTATATTATTTTGTTGGTGAGGAGACCAACAGACTGAGTGGTTGCAAGGTTTACAGCTGCACATTTAGTGTCCTTTACGGGTTGTTACGTGCTATGCTATATGAGCTTATAACAAACTGGACAACCGACAATATATAAAAATTTGACAGTATATATTAGTGAAAAAGGTCCTCATTTCTTAATCTCTAGGATGCAAGGAACTAACAGTATCTTTTGGTATATATTGTTCAAAAGCATGTTAGCCATACAACTCCCAAAGAATCAGACTCAAAAAATGCTGCTACTTTGTTATTATCACTGATCAAGCAGCAAGACCACAAATCAAGATTAGACCCACGGCCAAAACATACCCCACATGCCACAAGTCATAAATTTATATTAACAAACTGATATCAATAGCAGAAGCAAGAATTACTCCATAAAATCATATTTAGATTATAAATAATCATAAAACTTTATTTCTCGACTTTCATGCATGAGAAAGAACCAGTTGAATCAATTCATAGTGATTCAAATGCCACACATGATAAATAATCACACTACTACAGAAATAACTTTTGGCATCAGTTATTTAAGGCCTAAGGCGTCGGTTTCCAAGTGAAACCCAAGTGGGTGCCGCTAAAAGTCAACACCTTCAGCGTCGGTCCCCCAACCGATGCCATAAACCTTCCCGCCACCAAAAATGTGCCAGAAGGGGACTATCGACATCTGTTCTTAAAGAAAACCAACACGATAACCTTATTAAAAACGTCAGTTATTAAGTAACAATGAACGTCATACCCCTTCCCGTCACCAAAAAGGCACCAGCAAGGGCATCATCAACGTCGACTTTATATAGGTAACTGACGCCATATCCACAACCACAACGGCCGTGCTACCCAGCACGACCGTGGTACCTGGCCAGAATCTACTAATAATCGACACCATCGGCGTCAGTTTGTATACTAATAACTGATACCATATCCCCTGCCTCCATAACCGTGCTACCTAGCACGGCCGTGGTACCTGGCCACAATAGGCGTCGGGTTTACGGATAACCGATGCAGGAAGGGGATAAATACGTCAGTTTTACACAAATAACTGATGCCTATGTGTTTTGTTGTCAGTTTTACACAAATAACCGACGCCTATGTTTTGATTTTTTTTCTTATCAGTTTGCAGGCCTGCTGTATGGCTAGTAACTAGGATACAGAAGTTGTAGTTTAGTTCTGAACTACAGGCTTACAACATCCATTGATATCAGCCAACAACAGGACACAAATCTACAAAATTAACAAGATAGACAATATTATATATTTATCATGTGATTCACACACATGTATAAACACATTTAATTCATATTTTTTTTCATCACACACATGTAGAAACCAGTAGTTTCATTTCAAATTTCCTCCATTTTCACACACATTTAGCAACATGCAGTTCCATTCATTTCATCTCTTTTCACATCAGACACATGTAGAAACATTCATGTATTGATCATCTTCACATTCACACATATGGTAATTCATAAAAAGTCAACAAATTCACACAAAAATAATTATAAGAACAAAATTTAGAAATATCATTCTTTATTCATCATCGTCATTATCCCAATTATATTTAAAAATTCCCACTACTTGTAGGGCTTCTGCCCATTGTTCTCTTACATCATTTAACTCATCCATCGTATAGGGAGTATGTACATCTAATAACTTTTCACCTATAGTGAAGTCAGTTTTAAACACCTACAAAGAGAATGGTGTATATATAATTAATAATATATAATAAGATTGATATATTTCATATTATCTAATGAGACTACATATAATACCTAATGTATGGTATCGATTTCCATTGCGGCATGTTTGATAATTATGCTCATAAATCGCATCACATAATATCGACATGCCCATCCGTTGTCTTATGTAGCACACTATAAATTGAAACATAAAAAATATTCAAAATTACAAATAAGCACAGTTCACATAAATAATATATACATTGGAGTCGGGAAATTACTTTCACATTCTGCCAAGTTAGTGGTTGGTTCTTTTTCTTGGGGATCTTTCCTCCAGCTTTGGTGTACTCTTATAAAGCCCTACATGTTAATGTAACATATTAAATTGCATAATTAAATAGTAATGTAATAACAGTTAATGGATATAAAAATATGAAATATTTCTCATGGGAATAATGACCTTTTCATTGTGTGTCCATATATATTCAATTCCTTTCCCGCAGGATCTAGATAATAGGCAGTGAACATCTCAGGGACAATAACTAGTAACTCCCAATGCTTACCACTAGAGGTAAGAAAGTTATAAATTAATAACTCAAAAGTCACAATAAAAATGTAATTTTCTTAAGTCCAAATTATAAGCAAAGTAAACTTACCTGACATTGAATGGAGCTACTATCACCATCTTCTTGTTTTTACCAAAATATTTAAAAACATCACAGAAGTATGAAGTAACTGACCTAGGATTTTTAACTGCAAGACTAATACAAGATGGAACCAAAAATCCCACATGGAGAAATGAGTACATATCGTGTGTAAGTGGATGCAAAACATGTATTACGTATGCATTAATATATAAGAAATCATATCACCGTATATAAGACAAGGTATATGGATGTATAAACAAGATCTCACCATATCCATATCTCTATCATAGATGTATTCAGCCAAGCATAATGAAACATCTCCAAAATATCTTATATAAATAGCTTGTTATCGTATGATTGACCTGCAACTTCCTCTGGAATAGTACCATTTATAGGGAAATTTGGATCATGTTTGCCTATCCAATCTGCCATACCCTACAATTAGGACCTAACGAGGCATGTAGGTCCCTTGGAAGCCAACTTGGTATTTCAGGAGGTGGAGGTGGAGGCCGAGATGTAGCAGGTGTCTTCCTTTTGACCTGTATATATAATTTTAGATCAATTGACTCATATATACATACACACTAACAAATTAATGTAATGTAAATTTATCATACAATATTAGTATAGACGACATCTTCTTTGGGCCACAATATCACTCCGCCTTTTGCCTCACCAAGCATTTCAGAATCTGGGTGCAAGTTAGCATAGAATTTGTGAACTGCTTTTGTGCTTGTGATGAAATTATTATAGCACGCATGTTCAACACCCAAGTCAGAGAGATGGTGATCATAAAGAAACTCTTCTACTTAATCGATGACCTCTTGTATTTGTGGTCTAGGCTAAAAAAGGGCATGAAAAGGGAGAGGGTTCCAGGGAAAAAGCTCCTTATACCTATTTAGAGCCTCATTTGAGACAAATAGAGTGTCATCAAATAGAATCCAGTGGGAGTTGGATGATTATGAAGGTGCATTAGCTGGGGTGGCCCTTTTCCTCCTATTGGATTCCATAGAGATGAAAAGGAGATGAAGAAGAGAGAGCACAAGCTAAAGACTCACCACCAAAACTCATCCACAGACCTAGGTTAGCAAGGGAGAAGGTCAAGGGAGGTCAAGCTATAAGATCCCTCCATTTGGGGACTACACTTATCGGGCTCACACAAACTGTACCATATGGTACTGGAGTCCCATGAAACATTTCCCCTGGAAGGGGTGGGTAAGCCGACGTCTCTACAACGACATATTCTTGACTTTTTAGATGACATGGCTTCAACCCCTACAAATTTACGTAAAGAATGTTATATGCATATATACACAAACATATCATCTTGAAAAGACTAGCTACTATGTCATAAAAATACTTACAGAGGATATGCTAGGTGGTGGGTCTACAAGATTACTCCCAACCTCTGCAGTAGGAGTAATAGAAGCACAGCACGTCACAGGTACCATCTGAGTGGTCGTTTGAGATGACTGCCACTTCACCGTTGCTTCTTGGACTTTCCTCTCAATTAATTCATCTACCTATACATGGATAAAAGAAACGCTATCTATAGATTATTGAATTCCATTTCACAATAACATTCTAAAAAAGAATAGGTTACCTCAACTTGTGAAAGTCCCGCTTTTGGGATAGGTTTACGCTGGGATGGCCCAAAGAACACTTAGATGCCCACACCAGTTCCTGCACCCCTAACACGTCTAGGATGCTCTGGGTTACCCAGTGCAACTGTCAATTCATCCCTGGGGCCCTCAGGGATGAACTTCCCTTCCTTCCTCTGCTCGTGCAGCTCCCACTAATCACCATCAACAGAAATTGGTAATTAAACTTAACAATAATCAATATCGATCGATTGCTCTAAGAGTTGAATTTTACCATTTTGTAGTCGCCTCAGCAGTTGTGGGCTTTGTTATATCTCCCTTCTTATTTTTCCTCCCAGCTATCCACATAGCATGGTGAGGCAGAGGTGCGGGACCAATAGTAGAGGAATCCTAAATAGTAGCAGACTGAGCAGTATACTCAGCATGTAGTCTTTGGTGAATGCCTGCATAGCCTCTTGGACCCATTGTGTGGTCATGCACATTCAGTGCACGCCTTGCTCTTTGAACATCGTTGATAGCCTTGTTAGTAAGCATGTTGATTTGGTTAGTAACACTAAAGGTTAATCTTGAATAGGTGAATACATAAGAACGTATATTAATTAAATTGGGAGTGGCGCTTAATATCTTGAATTCATCCATTTTTCTTTGGGTAACAAACTCCTCCCAGTCTTTGGGGTCCAGGTGGTTCCATTGATCATGAGCTGCTTTCTTCCTAAATTTATTTTTAAAAGAGAATACAAACAAAAATTATTAGTGTAGAGTTAGTCAAAAAGTGATCAATGTCTAGAATTGGAAATCAATCAAGAACCTCTTCTTAGCATCGCGTATGTAATCTCAGGTGAGATTTGTCCTATAGTTCCTTACGACCCTCCCACAGTGTTGCATCATGCATTTATGATGCAGCTTTTCATCCAGATCAAATATACTCTACAAAATAGAATTGCTATTAACTAGTATCCTAAAAATTAGTAATCTACAAAAATAGAATTGCAAATAATGATAACTCACACATAGTTCCTTCCAGATTAAGTCTTTCTTCCCCTTAGCAACTCTATGCCAGGATTCAAAAATAGGATTGCAATGGCTGCGAGTAGGAACCCCAAGATATGAAATAAATGAGTTGTGGTTCACTCCAACTGGATTTCCTACATGATCAAAATCCACAACCAATTTGGGTCCATTGCCCCTTTGTTGTAGCAACTTGTTCATCATTATGATGCCCCTCACTTTCTCAAATTTTTTGCTGCTCATCAAGTGCCCCAATTTCTTCAGGGGGTACATCACCAACCTAAAATTTGACAAAAAAACACACTTACAGGATATAACTATAAATGTGAGGCGGGATATATTTTTAAAACTTACATTGTGAGGCGGCGCATTGACGTCCTCACCCTCACAGTAATCATCAGCATGGTCATCATATGAATGCTCATCCATTTGAAAGTTCACATTGAGATTGTAAAGTTCACATTCACATTGTAAAGTAATTCACATTGTAAAGTTCACATTCAGAAAAATAAAACATATACATGTATATATAAATGGGTTTCTAGGCCAAAAAATACATGTGTTGTCATTCTTATATATAAAAAATGTGTACCACCTATCCCATTCTTGAACACCTAATCTCACTAATAAGTGTATAATGTGTATTGGGTTTTCAAAAAAAATCGGCAGCATTTCCCCGCTGTTCTCCAAGTACATATGTACTTAGAGAACAAACGGGGAAATGCTACTAAAAGTTTATTGAAAACCCAATTTACATTATACACTTACATCCTAAGTGAGATTAGGTGTTCAACAACAGTCCCAAACCGGGGACTATCCAAGATTTACTCCTAATGAGTAAATCTTAGACGGGTTTCTAGGCTAATGAGTAAAAGAACATAGACATAAGATTTCACCACCACTACATGTATTTGCTCACTTACATTGCATCACTCACAATTAGAGCATTATTAAATAATAAATCAAGAATTCAATAGTTTCAAACATGAAATAATTCACAATTAGAGCGACAAGATTCACTTTTTACAAACATTCATGGCATAATTCATTCACAATAGCATGTATGGTCATTGACCCGATTCAACATGATAAGAATAATTTTAGAAGAGTAATAATATTTCCCAATTGAGAGTATATGAATTGTCCAACAATTGGAACAAGAGTAAGTATTGTAAAAATTGCCTCATTATGGGAAAAATTAGTCATAATAATGCCCAATTATAATAATAGAGAGGAGTACATACCTCCAATCATGTTTAAATCAAACAAAATATCACCTAGGTCTGAGAAAAAATTAATATCATCTACACATGAGATTATGCTAGAGTTAATATTATGTCTTTTGTAGTCATTTAATCTAAAAAACACTCCCTTTAAAAAATCCTACTGTTTCGATGAGCACACTCATATACATATCCGATCTACTGTGGTTTAAGGATTGACTTAATACATATATTTGCTCACTTACATTGCATCACTCACAATTTGGATATTAGATCAAGGGTCAAACACATTCTAGATCTTATTAGAGTATGTAAATCACAAGGACAAAGTTCCCCATTGATTTTGATTCTCATCACTGGCTGCACCTCTCTAGGTTGGGATTTTGATTCTCAGTAGGCGGTGATCTGAAATCAGCATCATGTTGTCCTCATCTCATCTATTTCCCTATCTGCTTCATTCCTATCACACCCTACCATCGTCAACATCACAATAAGAAGAAACAGTAGCAACAACACTGACAAAGGAAACAAAGATGCCCCCACCACATCCTACAATCGACCTCTCCCCTAGGTCCTGACCAGCTACCTCAACCACCAATCACCCAAACACTCCCTCAATGGGAGAGGTCGTCAAGTCATCTCACCACCATGCTCCCAGGCGTGGGAAAAAGCGAAAGAGTCCATAAACTCTTCCAGTCACATGACCTTCCTTCCTTCACCTACTCCTCGACAAGGGACTCTAGAAGTGGTTCTGGTTCCTCTAGTGTAGGGAGAAGAGGAGGAAGAAGAAGAGGAAGAGGGTACCTCAAGCGGCGGTGGAGACCAACAGGTGTGAACAGTGAGCAGCGAGCAGGAGAACTCCATAGAGAATGGCGGCGGAGGAGAATGGCAGTAGGGTAGGTGCAATGACAGAGGAGAATGGCGGTGCAGTGGCAGTAGGGCAGGCACGATGACAGAGGAGAGAACAATGGCAGAGAGAAATCACTAGAGACCTAATAGGTGGAGAGTAATCGATTGACAATGAAATAGAGAAAGGGGAAGAGTCTGGCTCGTGCGGGTTAAGTTAACAATAGGACTCGATTATTGAAAAAAATGATGCTTAAAACAACAGGTGTCGGTTACCATAAAAAAACTGACACCTATGTTCAATGATAGTCGTCGGTTCCAACTGCAAAAACCGACGTCTATCTACATATACCGACAAAAAATGTTCTCGATTAATGACCATTATCGTCGATTTCCGTAGAAGAACCGACGCCAAAAGGGGGTGAATTTTTTTGTGGGGACAGTGCGCGAAAACACATCGGCGTCGGTTATTGCAAGTAAACTGGCGACACAAATGTGCCCAATTTTTTTCTTATGAAAAACCTTTAGTCGTCGGTTCGTTAGTTAATAACCGATGCCGTATGTTAAATTTTAGAGGTAATTTTTTTCCATTGGAAAATTCGGATTTGGCAGTTGATTTTAGGCGTCAGTTGCTTATTAAGGAACCGACGCTAAATTAAAAGTGATACCCGTGTCTGGTTGCTCTTCACAGATAGATGTCAGTTTTTGTATTCAACCAACGTTGTAGGGTTTAGGTGTCGGTTTCTTGTATACAACCGACGCCTGTAAATGAGACGTTATAACCCATTTCTGTAGTAGTGTCAAGTCATTTGTCACAGTTTCTCCTCTAGAAATTTTGGTTGATTCTTATCAGTTGTGAATTGCTCATTCAGACTACAATATTGAGATGAAACCATAAGTTATAATTAATGTTTTGTTGTATGTTCAACTCATCAGGTTGATGAAGATGAAACTTCAAAGAAAAAGGTTGATGAAGATGAAGATGTAGAACAAATTATTCTTGGAGGAGCTTGCTATCCATTAGAAAGGCTGCTATCATAGTTTTTACCTTGGCCAAGGGAGATTGAAGGGCTCCATATTGCAAGGACTTTGTTAGTATCATTGCCCTGTGGGTCATCAAATCCACTGTAAGTTATATTAGTTAAAAAACCTCTAAAATCCAGATGATGCATCCATGCCCGATCTTGTACCAAAGACCAGGGTTCTCATAGATGGTCAATGAAGTGAGGAGGTAACAATCCTTGTCCCTGGAGATATTATCAACATAAAGTTAGGTAACATCGTCCCTACTGATGCTGATCTTCTACAGGGTGACCCACTAAACATTGATCAATCTGCACTCACTGGTGATTACATCCTTGTTACAAAGAATCTAGGTTACAAGGTCTTCTCTGGCTCCATCTGCAAATAGGGTGAAATCAAGGTTGTGGTTATATCCAGTGGTGTCCATAGTTTCTTTGCGGACAATGTTTTCATATCATTGAATCACCAATCAAGGAAGATAAAACACACACTCTATCGTGTTAAATGGACCATGTGTTGCCCATTTACAAAAATCGCATAGTCTTTGCCATATCATGGAACAGATCTGGACCATCTGGTCCATTTAACACGACAAAGTGTTTTTTTTTCTTCCTTGATTGGTGATCCAGTGGTGTACAACCTTAGATAGAACCATAGAAGGAAGTAAAGGATCCACTTACTAGTAACCACTTGATGCATGTTGAAGGCCGCATTGTGCATAAATGCACTATAGATGATCTAGGTACATATTGCACTAAAGATGATCTAGGCATATACATTATTTATAGTGTAACACTCACATAGTAACTTTCTAATAGATGTTGATATCATTTATCTGTGTTGATTGTCCAAGTACAATGGCTATGGTGATGGCCATCAATATCACATTATTTATCAGCTCTGGCTCTATTTTTTATCAGCTCTGGATCTGTTCATGGTATGATTGTCTTATATAGGTGTTATCCTATTCAATTCAGAGTTTGACAATCTCTACAATGAAGGAATTGCATGTCTATGATGAAGCCATAAAAACACTCAATGTATGTCTTTGATGATTCTTTCTTTTGTAATCATTTCATGCATTCAATGATAAAACGTAGTCTTGTTTTATAGTAATTTTTGGATTATCACTGTAATTATTAGTAGACGTGTAATATTAGTCATATGTCCAAGCATGTATAATTGAGTCCTTTCTTTTTGACTTGTTTAGCATCTACATTAAAGTTCTTTAACAATATATAATGAATAATAGTCCTTAATTACTTCTATTATCCTCTTTTCATTTTACCAAAGAACTTTAATGTGAAGAACCAAACTAAAATAAGTTTTTTTCATGTCAAGCTCTATTTCTATCAGTATTGCATTCCACCAAACAACATTTTTCTTTGTTTGTTGCCACTTAGCGTCTGGCTAGAAAGAGGGTGATGAACTTTGCAAGAACTTTGATGTAGTTAAGGTACTCAAGAAAGTGAGATTTCCTACAGTGCCTAGGGTGGGAGATTGAAAGTCACCAAAGACAATCTTACACCATGAGTAAGCCCCCATTGTATCTCTTTTGCAAACTCTACAACACTCATTAAAGATGAGCACATGATGTCACATATTTGACAGTTCTTAAACACCTTATATATGCATATTGTACGCAATAATCAACTTATTTCCCTGTCTTAAGATAGTTTGATATGCCCTATATTAGATTTAGCTTGACTATCCATTTGGTTATCCTTGACTAACTTCTAACTGAAATGCTTATGCCTTAGAAATGATCTATACTTGGTGTTCTTTGAAGCTGATGAGATATGTAGTTTCTCTATAATTATTTTGACTGTGTTTCAGTCTTTGGTAATGAATTTCTACTTAAGCTTTGAGCTACTGCTATGTGATTTTCTGATGGACAATAAAAAAAGCACCAGGTAGTTACTTTTATATTAGTCATAGCCCTTTAGAAGTTCATACATGGCATTTTTTGTCATTCTTAATTAATCCCCATCAGGGTAGCTTCAAAATCAGCAAGATCGTCCTACATATCATTGACTGATGCCTCTAGTTTCTCTTCTTTTCCTTTTTTTCCAGACATCTACCACTTTTGTCCACCAACAAACCCCATTCCAAATCATTCATGCTTTGCAATGCTTGCATTTTAAATGGATACATATCTGACTCAACATTGAGAAGTCACAACCAGCGTTGTTGTTGGCTACATCCTCCACCCACTGGAAGTAAATCATGAGTTCAAGATGTTTGAAAAGTCACAACCTTCCATAGGTGAAGGAAGAAACATCCATGACAAGCAAGACAGAAAATCCATTCTAGCGTAAGAATCTTGACAGAAATAAGATCAATGTCCCTAACAGCCAACAAGTATGTGTTGTGTGTGGGAAACTTTATGATGAATGTATATGTGTCGAGGGAATGTCTAATATCCAAGGAAGCATCACGATTAGGCATCCAGACTACCTTGTCTAAGAAATCATCCAATGTAGTTGAATCATGGAGAAATAAGGTGGATTTATGGCTACCTTGTCACTTACTATATCAGACTCAGTCAAATTCAGTAGTCCTATATGTTCTACTTATTCTAGTACTAGTGTTTAGATGGATGTTCTAATTTTTAGTTTCTTGATATGGATATGTATTGTTTTGATATCGTGACAAGTTCTTAATGATATGTTACTTTGTTTTCCTTATCTACAATTATTTACCAATTCTAAAGATGATTCACTGGAAAAAAAATGGATACATATCTTTATCTTGCATACCCTTCACACTACATGACAAATTAACCACATACCTCTTTCTAAGAAACTATCAATGACCAACAATAGCCTTTTAGGGCCAGGGCAACCAGGGGAAAAAAGGTGTGAATATCCTTAGCTATTGCAAGTCAAAAGAGTGGACTCCTTTGCGATCTATGAGACGGTTGTGAGTATTCAATTGAGAGAGAGGTGCAATCTAGCCCTGCTCTACCTTAAACATATCAGGTGAACACTTAACAAGTAGAAGCTACTATTCCCATCAATGAATATATACATGGAGAAGTCATCTTAGAAGATCCAAAATGAAGCCAACTATAGGAGGGTAGGTCTATCCAAATACAAGTATATAATCAGAACTAAGCCACTTTGAGAGTCGACAAGCTGGCAAATAATGTCTAGTTTCTTTTTCAATTTAAATAATATTGGCCCTTCTATTTTTAGGAAGTAATTTTGATTAATTTTCTATAAATACTAGCAGTAAACTATTAAGTATACTTGTGTGAACAAATACTGTAAGATGAATATATCTTGACCAATACTGCCTTGACTACTCTTTCTCCTAAATTCATGAACTAATAATGATTGGAATGTATGGGGCGATGGGGTTTAATAGGTGTATATGACCAGATATCGTCTATGACACAGTTCACCACAACTAGAAAAATAGGAACTCGCTAAGTATAACTTAACTACGTTTCCATTGGATGTCATTAGAAACAACTCTTCTTTACACGTTATAGTAACTGTATAAAAATGTAGTTGTTCATCTCACTCAATATTTTTCCATCCCACTTTACACACCCAAATCTCACTCCAATTTTGTTCCCACAACCCCCACCAAGATGCCTGGTCTCTACCTTTCCCACCCTCACTAGCTTCTCCTCCACAACAAACTTCATGATCAACCAAGGATCTCATCGCTTCCTCTTTTCATACATAAAAATCTTTGTCATTTTCTTCTCCCCTATCTTTACTCCCCCACCTTCTCATCGTGCACAATCCCCTTGACCTGCGACACTTTGTCCTCCTCAGGTTCCCTATTTTTGTGGAAATCCTAGCTAAGGCAGTGGCTATGATGAAGGAGACCAAATGTGACTAAGTGTCAGGTTTTCAGGAAGAGCAGTTGTGACAGGAGATCAAGTTTTCAAAACCGCAATAGAGTAATCCAAGCATTTACAATGAACACACATGGGGGAGAAACATGGGTTTGCCCATAAATGTTAAGAAACAATTGCCCATGGTGCGCTTCATTATTTTGTTTTTAATTTGTTTTTCCTTTGTGCTTCTTCTAATGACTATATAATATATTAATCGATGATTCACCTAAATTCCATAGACATCAATATGTTTGTCTACATTTATGTTCGGGAAGTACACCATTTGATTCTTCCGGTCGAAATCCTTATGTTTGCAATCATTTTGCTATTTCATCTCTGTTTATTTCATTTATTTATTCTTAACTTGTAATTCTAGTATCTCTACTCCTTTACTTTGAGATACTGGATTGTGACATTGTCACGCACAAGGTTAACATCAATAGTTTAGATTCTTCTACTTGTTAGTGTTGAAATCCTCAATTTCCTTGCGTCATGTTTCTGTATCATTTTGTTTTGTTTAATTTTTTATTCCTTCTACAATAGGGTTGCTTGATACTTACTTTTGAAGTTCACTCGTGGATTTCTAGTCTAGCCTTACAATTTGAGATACTCCAGAGGCCCTAACTTGTTGGACATTGTATGGTCATCATCTGTCAGTTTTCTTAGGAAGATGGGAAGAAGATGAAACGTGCACATTGTTATCATCTGAATTTCATTTTACACAGTTGTAGTTAACTCACACTAGAGAATATGAGTGTTGTCGATACTACGAACCTTTCATATTGCCATTCTTGTTGCAGCAGGTGTATGGGGTATTTTACGGGATATGTTTTGGTCAATGTTGAATTGGAGGAAAACAACCAGTTAATGATACTTAAACGTCCCCTTTCATGCTCGAAATGATTTTCATCCATCTATACTTACAATCATGAACTAATAGTATTATGATATTTTGAAAGTATGTATACATGTTTTAGATACACGTCTATATTAATTATTTCAATGACCAAGTTCACACATTTCGTCCTATGTTTATAAACATGCTACTTCAATGCCCTAACACAACATGTTTCACAGACCACACTTCTCTTGGGCATCCTATTGCAAATTGCTTATTAGTTTTGACCTTGTGAAACACTTTTGAGTATTAAAAACATTCTAGTTATATCTTTATGTGTACCATGTTTAGTGCCATGTTACCCTAAATAGAATTTAATAACATATTTAGTTGATAATATATGGATTAGTTCATGTTTTCAAAATGTCTTCACCATGGTTTTGGTTTTAGTTTTTCACTTTTTTCAAAATGTTGCTAGTAGGGACTGGAGTTTGGAATGTTTAAACTTTATACCACAATGGAGCATTCTGAACGCCAACATGGTGTGTTTTTGTCTGATAGAAAGGTTACTTTTCTATATTTCAGTTCATCATATACTTCCTTGTATGTTCATTAAAGATCATGCAAACAATCCTTGATTCTTACCTTGAGTGAATATTTTTCAATTACAATGCTTGTAGCTGAAATGGTCTTTATTTTTTCTTGTATTAGATAATCATGTACCTATACTTAGATGCTTTGAGTGTGGTAATGGAGGACAGTTGAAGGGAGGAGGAGACATCCCTAATGTAGGTTTTCCATGAAATTGACAAGTACAATCTCTCATTTGACTTTATAAGCTTCTCACACACTCTAATAGGAATACCCTTGCATTCTTGTTTGTTGTAGTTTATTCAAAATACATTGATAGCCATGATTCTTTCAATATGTGGATGTATATATATTGCTCTAAATTGAAAAGAGAGGTCAAGAAATGCAATGTCTTTTATTATAAACTAAAAATTATGCAAAGCAGACACCTTAAACAGTGATAACACCAACATTAGTTCTACTACCAAGTTCAGCCTGAAAGTCATTGCAAAGGGCATCAGAGATTGGGTTGAAATGTTCAGCTAGATCGACATGAAGGCGGTTGATGTTTCTAAGCAGGCAGTCTTTCCTTTTCCTCTTATCCTTGTGTGATCGGATGTCCCAGCCCTTGATATAATCCTACATGGCAGAGAAGGCCTTCTAAAACTCCAGGTCCCCGTTCCAGGCCGTTCTTAAGGTGTCCACGAAACTAGTCATATGCTTCCAGGAGGCCCTAGTAATGAACCTGTATTGGTTCCATTCCTTCGCCCAGTTGCGCACCAGGATCAGGCAATGATCAGACCCCATTCTAGGAAGGTGTTCGACCAAGGTGTCGGGGAAGTCAGAGATGAAAGCATTGTTGGCTGCCACTCTATCGAGTCTCTTCTGCAATAACTCATGGCAGTATGGGAACTTCATGCCTGAGAAACCAAGATCGATAAGGTCAGCCTCCATGAGCGTGTTTTGGAAGGTAGTAGCCTCTTGGTTGTTGAAGTGGCCAGTACCGCTTCTCTCTCTTGGGATCAAGATAGCGTTGAAGTCTCCAAGAACTAGCCAAGATGATTTGAATCATTGCCCCATGTCGACGATGTGTTTCCATATGAGCCTTCTAGTGGAGCTTTGAGGGCTAGCATAGATCATAGATATAAAACATATGTTGTTAACTTTGAAAGTGATGAACTACCTATGGTAGCAAACTATTTCCACCGTGCACTGGTCGGCGTTCTAGCAGAGCCAGATGCCTCCTGAGTAGCCTCACACTTCCATGCGATAAGAATTAGTAAAACCCAGTCGTATAATGGTTTGGGTTGCTCTCTCTATGTTGATCCTGGGTTCGAGGATGGCCACAACCTTAGGCCTGTGGACAAACATAAGCTCCTTCAAAGAACGACACCTCACATCACTACCTATTCCCCTTGAGTTCCAGCAAAGAATGTCAACCATCATGGGAGAGGCGAGTTTATGCTTGCTGCTCTCCGACAATGTTTTCTTGTCCCCTATCTCTACATCTCTGCTCATGGTGTCAACCTTTGCGCTGTTTGGCATCAGGAGGCGCGGGCTCTTCCGTCACTGCTCATAGGGAGGGGTAGCACGTTGCATTTTCATCCTGGTCCCATTTCCCTTCATCTTCCTTCTGGGAGGGAGTGGGGAAGCAGTGGCCATGATGGTCGTGGTCTCGATCACCCCAAATTCTTTTGAGTTGTTGATTCGGGCCTGGCCTTCTTTCTCCACGCTAGTTGCTACATTAGTGTTTTCCCCTCCTATTTCTAATTTGATAGTGTTAACCTGCATGGCATGGGGGTCTTCAGTTGATTCACCAGTGGCGGTATCTATTTCTGTAGTTTCAGCGTTGCATGTGTCCTCCTCCATGATCAGTATAACCTCATCAATCGTAGGGTTCACAGCTCTATTGTTACCTTCAGAACTCGATCTTGGCTTGCTTCTGCTTTGGCTTGTGGGTTCTTCATTATCAGTGAGTTCCTTCATGGATTCCTTCTTCTTCTCTGTAGTGTCGATAGTTGCCTTTGGGCACCATACTTTGGTCATCTTGTCATTGGCCTTGCCCACTGTAAGGTGAGTGGTGCTGACCTGTTCGGCATTGGTACTCAGTGACTCAATTTGGGTCTCCCCTTTCACATCATCAAGTGATGTGAATTTGTTGCCAGTGGATGTGGCACCCTACACTTGTTCGTTTTATTTGGCCGGTCTCGAACGTTTTAGCCTGCTACTCTTGATCCTATGGGTATGCCAATTGTCTTCATTGCTGCCCGTTCTACCAGGGGACACATTACTGGAACCCGGGTTTCCTTGGTCATGGTTACCCTTCTTCTTCGATCTGTAGTGCTACTCCTTGTGACCAGCCCAGCCGCAAATGGCACAGATGTCAGGTTCCATCTCATATTCCACCAAGTACTCTACTCCATTAATGAAAATAGAATGACAGAGGTTTTTGCAGGTGTCGATCTCGATGGCCAATCATGCAAACTTACTCCTGGTTCTGAACATCGTGTGGCTATCCACCTTGATAAGTCTGCCCAATGCCAGTCTGATGTACTCGAACAGGGTGGACACATACAAGTGTAGAGGAAGGTTCAAAATATGTGCCCATGTAACTATGTGTCTAAGCATGTCTTCAGAAGGCTTGAACCTAGGGTACCAGTCCCAGACAGCTAGACATCACCCAAACATCTTCCATGGCCCTCCGGTCATCGCCATCTCATAATCTTCCCTACTAGACATTTAGACCATGTAATATCCCAAATCTAACTCATACATGTTGAAGCGGCCCTTTGGGTTCCATAAGAGTTTCATCTATCTCTCATCATCATGAAACCCACATCTGCCCCTAGAAGCCTGATGACAACTGTGTACATCAACAGACGGGCGAGTTCGTCCTCTGCCTCTAGTTTGATGAAGATAGTCAGAGAGCCTTCTATCTCTATCAGTTTGATGGCCTTCTCGTCTAGGTTACTTTCGAAGAGCTTCTCGATAAAGAATGTGTCTGCCTCAGAGTTTTGATGGCCTTGGTTCATGGTTTTTCCCATAGCGGCTGTGATGTATGATAGGGCATGTCCACCACTGTGCCTAGCGATTGGGGGTACCTCCACGACTACATATGAGTTACTGATCATAGCCCCGTCTTCACTTTGCTTGTCGGGTTGAGGGGGTTCAGTTATCTCTCTGCTAGTATTAGGCACGCCTCTCATCCCTGCGTACTGGAACTCCAACCCTACCAAGGGGATCTGAGCCCTAACCCCACCGCCATTAGCAGCACTTCTGTCTAGGCATCCTTTCCCCGAGCGACCTTTCCCTGGGTCCTTCCTTTGGTGTCCAACTTCTTCAGCCCCCTTCCTCGACACCATCTACGCAGTAACCTCCGTCTACATAATCATGTTCCTAGCCGCAAGATGCACCATCTCCTTCCTGTCCCCCTCTCTCCCCAGTAACCGTTGTCTCCATACTCTATTTGTTTAGTTTTACCTTTAGCACACATTTTTCTTTCTAGAGTCTTGTTTTGATTTTCATAAAATAGAAAATATTTGTAGGAGTAAATAAAATTCAATCCTTGGGAGACATGTATCACTACAACCTTGAAGAACTAACTTTCATGGGGCCACTAAGGTAAATCATGTATTAGTTTTCCATTTTGAATGCCATATGAAAGGTACTCTTGCAACCTAGCCATCCAAAAGAAAGGTCAAGTGTAGCTTGTAGTGCTCTCAACCTAGCATCCACCCCAGCTGCTTGGTTGATATCAGTGAGATAAAAGTACTGGGACATGGAGAGAATCTTCAGGAAGATCATCAAGTCAGATGGTGTTTTCATAGGCACTAAAGCAATAAGTAATCTAACATCAATTTGTTCTGAGTTCTTATATCCAATTGGATCCTATACTTGGGTTCTTGAGCCTACATGTTTCTAGATTATTTTGATTAAAATCTAGATGTTAAGAGGCACCCAATATGACGAGTGTTGTTATTGAGTGTTGTTGTTGAGTGTTTGTAGGTAACTCATTGAGGAAGGTGTTTTCCTGAGTGTTGTTGCTGCTACCCCATCAACAACTCCTATCCCGCATTGGCTCCTACTTTTGTGTGAATCCTCCATTAGATGTATTTTTCATTGTGGTTCCTATGCCTAGTCCAAGGAATACTGATGTTGACAAACTGCCTCATAACTGAGTGAAATAAAAAAATTAGAAAAATTGATGTAACTTTGAAGTTTTTTCTATGATTATATTTTCTCATTCTGGCTATCTCTTGCTCACACTTCACACAAAAGTCCTTTCAATGATGATTTAAGATTCATGAGCATTGATGGATGCAAGGAGCAGGACTGGGAATGACCCCATATTTGAGACCACGATTAGAATCAAGAATACACTAAACCTAAGAAAGATAACCCATAGTGATGGTGAAGTTTGTGATGTTATATAGCTAATAACATAGGAAAGATAACATGTGTCTTTCCTATGTTACACAAAATATTCATGTGTGTATAATATATTATAGTATGGGTTTGTATAATACACTTGTTTTTGTTTGTATAATATATTATAGTAACTGCATTACATTCAAGTATGACTATCACATTTTTATTGATTTGCAATGAGCTCAAAATTTGTGCAACTCATTCCCTTATGTGAAAATATAGATGATAGAGATGGGAAGATCATAGATTTTATATTCAATTTACATGGTGGAATTCTCCAGTTTAAAATCTAGTAAAAACATTATGAAATGTGATTCACCTTGACTACATGATATTCTAAATCTAGGAAACAACATTACTATACTAGAGTAATAGGATATTCTGTATCTATCTACAAACTAATATCGTATGAGTTGTATGTTTTAGGAAAAGGTTTATGGTCTGAATCAATTACTAAAAAATAATTAACTTGAGTTTGGAGTATGATGTATACTTAGTGGTTATCCACATTATGTACTCATATACCTTTCCTAATTGGATTTTTCTAAGGTACAACTGAAGATCTGCTAGTTGGGATTATATGTTCCCTGATTTGGTAACGATCGTATTAGTATATCTTATTTTTATCACTTTGAATAGTTGATTTAGAATTTACTGTAAGGACATATTTTGTTAGGCTCAAACTCCTTTACTTCTATTCCATATCATTAACTGCATACAAAATAAGCTCAGCTTGGAAGGGAGCAGCAAAATAAAACTTCTAAAAATGGAACATGAGTAAAAGAAATAAAAGAAGAACAAAGTTCCTTAATGTTCTTTTCAAGGAGTGACATATCGGCCCTTATTTTTCAGATTTGTTTTTAGCTTTGATTAGTATGGATGAATCTGGTTTGAGTATAATCTTCTCCACTCCCATCTTTGTTGCATATGTCATTATGTTGTTAGCAGCTAATGCCTTTGCAACTTCAACGTCAACTATAAATTGTAGGTTTTGACAGTACGTTTCTTAAATGTTTCCTCTAAATTCTCAGATAGCTGAACCAATCCCCAAAATGCACCACACTTGTATGCTAAATTTGTATTGATTTTTGTAGTCTCCTGACAGGATGGTTGCCATCTTTTTTAAGTATTTTCTTTTGTGATAATTGAGCATCATGTTTGATAAGTTTTACTCAATAATTTGGTTGCTATATTGTGTCTGTGCAGGCAGAGGGCTCTTCTCTACTACATTCTCAAAGGTCACAATAGTCTGGTAGTTTCTCTCCCTTTTTGATCTGTAATGTCAGGCAACCCATCCATTATAGATATTAATTTTCTCAAGGATGAATATATCCCATTTTGTTTCATGCTTCTGTGTATATGTTTCTCCTTTAAGAAGTAGATCCAACTATCCAAGAGGTCAACAGATTCATCTTTATTGATATCCATGCTTGAAATGATTTAGTTGTTATGTTGAGAATATTTAATAAATCAACGTGTTCTTATTCACAAACTTATAATAAATGTGTGAAACTAACAACAGTATACAGATCTGCCAACCAAAAAAAATAGTGTACTTATTGAAGGTATTAATAATTTATTCAAACCAAAAGTGTACACCGGTCAATCGATATGCAATTTTTGTTATAGGTACTACAACTAATCCATAACAAGACAACCATAATAGGTTTTCTTGTGACCAAATTCATGCATGTATCTTGCTGATGTGCTAAAATCAAATGATGATGCTATGTTCCCTCTAAAAACCCTCAGAGTTATAATGATCTTCATTTTTTCATAGGTTCTTGGAGGATCACTCTACGAGACTGATTCTAAGTTGGTTGGTAAATGATACATTGGGTAAGATAGGAATAGAGAATGAATGCTTCTCTTTCTTTGGCTCTCATAAATCTTCTTTTTGCTTCTCTCTCTTTGATACTCATAAATCTTCTTTTTGCTTCTCTCTCTTCAACTTTAATAAATCTTTACTTACCCCTGAAATGTTAGCCTATTAGGTAGATACACAGTTTCCATTGCATTCCACTAATATATCCGCCTGATGGGTGGGGCACAACTCCGAGAACGGCTTAGTGAGGCTCACATAGAGGATTACATATATATTTTCCCTGATTTAGCCTATTATCACAATTTGAATCTGCACTTACATGTCTAAGTGGGTTAGGGAGCTTTAATTTTCAAAGGTGACAACGATTTGATTGTGCTAGTTCTCGTGGAGACTTAATAAACTGGGTTGGTGGTTGTTCTTATGGAAATTTGTTACTGTTATTACATAATGTCTTATATTTATTCAGATTTTTCTTGTTTAGATCTATTAAGTTACCAGGTTCTTCATATGATATTTTTACTAGTTGATCATCATATATTGTATGTTCTGATATGTGTATATATTTCCTAACTCTGTGAACTGTTTAGTGTGGGTTCATGGTGGGGAACTTCAAGTTCAAGTTGCAGTTCACCATGGCAAATGTCTATCCAACCCAGCCAACTTTTACTGCCTGCATGGTTTGAGGTTCTAAACTATAAACAAATTGGTCCTTGTGAAGATCACTACTGAACCTTCGAGGTGTGTTGGCTGATTTGTACATTATCATTACCTATCATTGATTTGTTCCTCTTCTTAATACTAGATCTTTCAAGTATGTACTTACTCAAAATTAGATTCTTACTTGTGATCTATTGCAAATACAGTGAAATACATGTCTTCCTTTCAAATTTCATCATCTCTCAGCATACCTTCCAAAAATGCAATTACTATCATTGTCTACTTTGCTAAACAACAAGGCAAGCAACAAAAAGAACCATCTACAATAGATGGAGAAGGATGTATATCAACATTGTTTCACTTTGTGCTTGTACAGACCATGTGGAAGTGTTGGAAAAGATTGGCAAACCCAATTGAGTTAAGCAAGTCATACAAGGTCATAATACATCTACTAAGATCATTTCTTTCTATACATCACATGTACCAAGCTTGTCTAACACAATTGAGTTGATAAAGTTTTAAAAGGATTAGTAGATGAGCTAATCTACTAGTTTAATGATCTCATTTACATGCAGGGTTCTGATATGTTTATTCTAGTGCAGAAATTTTGTCTCTCTTCTTTCATAGGATCTTGAAAGAACTCTAAAGCTTGAGTTTTTTTTTGCTCATTTCTCTTCTAGTTATATGTATGTTCTCTCTGATGTTCATTTATGTTAATTCTCTAATAAGTTGGCCGTATTAATGCTGGCTTTAAGCTAAGTTTCTACTGAACTTTATCTTAATGAACACATTCATGTGTTGTGTGTGCCATGAAACCAACAACCAACCACAGGATGTTCCTCAGAAACAACATGAAGTTACACTAAGAATGTGTTCATTTTCCCCACAGGTTCTAAACTCAATTTGAAGCATAGGAGTTCGAGACCAATCCACCAATATCAAGGGAGAATCATTAGACCACAGAAGCATGAGCATGGATACTTTCTGACCTGCAAACATCACCTTCTACAAACCTACATGAAAAAAGTCCAAAAAGTAAGAAACTATAATCAAGTAGATTCCATATCATGAAAAGAAATAGAATGTTGGAAAGCATCAATGCCAACCACATCAAAAATGGTAGTGGCCATTCCCTTTTCTTCAACATGTAACCGATTGTCGAAGATTGCATTTCAGATTTTTGAGATTCCATTTGAGGAAATTTTGTGTTCTCGCATTCATTAGAATTCAGAAGAGCCCCTTTTTCAAGGTAAGTCAATTCTCCACAATGCTCGGAGTTTTCTATGCAGTGTGAATCATGACCAGCAAGGTGTTTTTGACTTGCAGGTGTAACTAACTCTGGACTCAAATTCACTTCAGATGTAAATGTAGCAGTTCCATATGATTGCTGATCATTCAGTGCTAGGTCATTCCTGTCTATTGTTGGACTTGAAGGCTGCAACTCATCATTTATCAAATCAAGTGAGACAATAGAGCTTTCATGTATTTCTGTTTTGTATACTACACAATAAGAAACTTATTTGTCTTCACTCACATGCTCACAAAGTTATGCATTTAAAGTAGACTTTCTGCACCCTGACACATCTGCATTTCTATCATTGGATGTGTTTTCATTATAGTTTGAAATTACTGTTTCAACAGTGTGTCCAACATCATAGTTTGGACAGTACAATCACTAGATAAAGAAGGAGCCTTCAATGCATACAATAACCCAGATCTTCACTACTTCAAGAGCCTCTCTTTTCATCTACATTCACACAGGTATCTACAATAACTAGTTGGTAAGATATATTAGTTAGTTCAAAACATAACATTTTAGTTAGTTCAAAACATATTAGTTAGTTGAAAACAAAACATAACATAACATATTATAGTTGGTAAGTATTCTATTTCCAAAAAAGGTTGCTTCTCAGGATTCCTTGTTGAATGAGACCATTTTTCATCTATACACGTGTTTGTTTTGTAGCATCTAGGGAACTTCCCAGTCAGCAGCTCGGCATCGATAATCTTCACATTATAACCAGGATGCATCATCCCAAAGTAAGCACACTGTGTTTACTGGAGTCAGGGATATATTCCTTGTTTTGTGACTTGTCAATTTTGCTATGGTGTATAAACCAGATATCACATGGCATGAGATATTCTTTTCTATTTGGTTCTGAGATATTATAAATGCATATACATTTGCATATAGTGGGTGTTTGAATTTCTGATGTTGCTTTTGATACTCAGGTTTTTTTTGCTGCAATTCCAAAGAGGAAGCAAATTTTCCCATCTAACACTGAGATACTTTGTGGGGGGTGACAGAATGCTCTGCATCTTGGTAACTCTGGTTGAGATTCCAACATTATCAGGCACCTCTGCCACACAGATAAATTCAGGTAAAGAGCTTATTGACAAGACAACATCAATACACTGATGTCTTTGGCTAGACATAACATCTATTTTTACATGCAGATACTTGGACAAGGCTTGCATCAGAGTTCAAGATGGTAGAAACATGAAGGAGAGTCTGGAGGAACCCTTCTACTCCTGCTTTTAGTCCCATATTGTCAGGGACAGAGAACCCTATCCCATGACCCGCCTATATATATTGGCAAAACTCCATACCTTCTCCGTCCAACAAGGCAGCGTCATTCCAAGCCATCCCATACATCATGCTCATCATCCTATCCCACTCTATGAGACATGCTTCGTCCCGCTCGCATGAAGGATCACATGCCAAGAATCCGGCATTCTACATCGCATCTGTGTCGGCAAGTTTTAGCAGAAATAATTGTTTCTAAGATAAGAGAAAGAACATCTTCACAAGAGGGCAACCCTGCTCAACCAAGTCAAGATTGTCTTGTTTATATTTTTTAATCCAACGCATGCTCTTCTTTGTGATGGTGCCACAACAACAAGAGCTCGAACAAAAGAAGACAATAAGGATGCTAAAACTAGCCGAGAAAGACACAACTCTTTCGCAAAGATGTTAGTAGACCATTGAATCGTTGATATATGTATATACTTTTTTTTGTACACATGTAATAGGGGTAAGGTATACGTCCTCCCCATGTACATTCGATGCTTCATTATAAATGAAAGTAAGATTGTTGGCATAATGAGCATAACTTGCTCTAAATACTACAATGTTGTTACTAAAAGAGCATAGGTGGTCTCCCTCGATGGACTGCTACGGTTGTGGGGGGTTGTGCATCTAACGACAGCTCCATGAGGGGGCTTCTGCTCCCGTTCCATTATCCTTATCAATGGCCTGGCTCTGGCTGGGATAGGTTACCCACGACGGCATAGGTGGTCTCCCTCGATGGACTGCTACTGCAGGGTGCCCGGTCACCACAAAGACATCAATGATTTGTCGTTGAGACAGGGGTGTTGCTCAGGCTGCGTAGTGGCCTTTGCTACTACGTGATGTAGCATTCCCATGGCGCTTGGTTCCCAGCGGTGTTGCTTCTAGTACACTGCGGGCTCCAGAGCGTGGCTGGTGGTTCTCGTCGAGTCCGGTGTCTCTTCGTAGCCAAGTAATCGATCGCCCTCAAGGTGTTCGACAAGGGGTCCCTGTGCATATAGGGGCCTTAGGTGGGATTGGGTTCAGAGAGAGGTGTGGTGCTCTTCCTCTCATCCTAATCCTTGTTGTAGTTGTGTGATGTCGAGCTTGTAGGTTTCTGGTTTTCAGTTGTGTGCCGACCAATGAAGTGGGGCTGGACCTCTACTTGGATCCCACACATTCAGGGAATGTTTCAAACGCCAGTGGGGGAACAATGGTTGTCTAGCTCAAGGACATAAATCAGTAGTCGGCTAAAGGATGGACCTTGTTGCTTCTTGTCTCCTCTGCTACAGCTGGTTTAGAACACCTTCTAGGTGTTGGTGGATATGCATTCAAGTGCATCATGAGGGGTTTACCTTCCGGTTTTTGCTAGTGGTAGAGGTCCTTTTGGTTTTCTGCCAGTGAGAGACCTGGCCTTGAGTAGCTAAGAAGACCAGAGACTTCATGGCTGGTGCTGGAAGGATTGCTAGATTTTGTTCTATGACAGTTTGCTGTTACTAATTGTGGGTACGCTGAATGCATGTAATAGTGTCTTGTAATAGTCTTCTTCTAGTACGATTGTCTGGTCCTAGCTTGCTTAGTTGATTTGTCTTCTTAGTCTCAGTTGGGTTTAGTTTCTGGTGTGTCCCCCTGCGTGGGGATTTTGACCTTTGTTGAGATTCTTAGCTCTTATCTATGTAATGGGGTACCCAGTGCCCAAAGTTTTTGGTATTAATAGTAACATGCTTTTTTGACCGACAAAAAAAAGAGCTTATATATATATATATATGTATATATATATATATATATATATATATAGTCGAACAAAGCATATATGTATGTGTACTAAATGACACTACATATGTAGCTAGATGCATAATCAATTACATATATATGTATATAGTAACTGCTGCCTTTCCCTACACATTAAATACATTTAAAATGTATTAACTTCATGTTTTTGCTACATACTGACTATATATTTAATTGTAGTCATACATTTAGCTATACTTATACTTATATTTAAATATGTAAGGACAATATCTAACTACGCTTCTGGATACATATGAATTTGTAGTGAATAGATAATGTAACTACATATTTGAAAAATATAGTTAAAGGCTTTATCTATACGAGCATATACTACAATTTGTATGTGTAAAGAAATATGTATTTAAAGCCTTTAACTATAAAATAGGGGGTTTTTGTTACAATTTTTTTTGTAGTTAAAGACCATTTTTTTAGTAGTGGTTATCTAAGTCCACCTTAGAAAGCCCGACCACATATGTCATGTAGGCAAAGTGGTCTTTGCTTATCCCAATGTAGCATGCAATGAATGTGATCATGTCCCCATTGGCATGTAATTACGTTGTCTTCTGATTGAGTTGTGGAAGTGGTGAATCACAAAGTTCGTCATGTTCACCTTCTGTCCAGTTACGACACATCACAAGATGTAGAGGTCATCCATGTTGACTACCCCCTGAATGTCTTTCTTGAGTAGAATGCAGTTCACTATCACCGAGTGCATGTAGTGAAGCATCGGGTTGTGGATGTGCAAAGATTTTGTTACTTTGGGGGTGAATGTCTCTATCCCAGTCAACATCTTCCAGGTTTGATGGGTTTTGAAGCCTCTATCACCTGTATCAAGCCGCCCCCTGGACATCTCTGCATAGTCATAGAAAGAGAGTGAAAGGTATTCATTCAGTTTTTCCTCAGTGACCATCTAACTTTAGTTCAACATGCATTAATGAAGGACATCATGGCACAAGTCCTCTGGAATTTCGATTGTAGCATAGAACTCGTAAGTGAATCTATGATAATGTTGTAGTCTATATATATGAGGACGTCGATGCTAACTACCACCATGTACCTATTGACCTGATCATGGATTCGAAGGGAGACGATGGCGATGGGACAGTGTATATTGGGTTGATGAGTTTCCACCCTTCTCATCTCATTGAATAAACCTCTTATTTTGTTCCCAAGTGTGGAACATAGGAAGAGGAACGACCTCCTAGGCTTTATTGGTAGAAGTGGTGGGTGATATTCCGGTTGAGGTGGAGTTGCATGATGAAGACGTTTGGTGTAGGGATGTTTCTCATTCTATAAAAGCTCTCAAGCGGTCTCCTAGAGAAGAAGCTCAGTGTGACGTCCCTATGAATGTTCCCACATGGTTACCTGTCATGGTGTGCAATACCAAATCATGATGTGACCATGACCACATGTTGTTAGAGACCTCCTCTATGTATTTGTCAGACTCCCCACTATCAGTGTACATAGGCGTGGTGGAGACACATCACTATTCAAGGTTGGATTAATGTGATTCAAAATATGGTGGCAGTGAGTGTGGGGTATCATAATTATACATCAGGTTTCTAGATCTCAAGGTGTGAGGCAGGTAGCAGTTGGAATCCATTTGCGTTATGTTGGGTGATGGTGCATATGAACTCCCTTCTCCTATCCTTATCAAAACAATCCTCTTGAGCCTCTTTATTCTACTCCTTATGGCCTCCATGTTGATGTGGTAGAGAGAGAAATTGACGGCCGTAGAGGAGGAGGGAATTTGACAAAAATGGATCAAATGCAGTCAAAGTCACAGTAAGATGACTCGCTTGTTGTGGATGAATTCGGTCGAAATGGGTTGAACTCAGTCGAAATGATGGTGAAGTTCACTCTCCTATCAGAAGTAAATGCATCTGAATTGGGTCGAATTTGGTCAAATTCAAGTTCTCATTAGGTGGTTGTGACTTTAGCAGGTTTGATGGTGGATCTTTGTGATGACTAGTATTGTCGATGATGATACTGGTGTGGTGGTGTGGTGCTGTAGGTGCACACGGGGGCATCATGACAACTTGGTGCAGTGATGTGGTGGAAGGTAAGGAAGCGGCGAGCACGCGCTACATCGATGTTGTATGAGGATGGTGGCATGGTTATGTGGTGATGGTGGATAGACGGCTCTCAAGACACAATGTGGCATCTAGACGACCTACCATTATGAGGTAGTACAAGGCACGACTTTGCGGCTACAGTGGTTTGGCACATGTTGCGGCAACAACAAGACAATGAGTAAGGGACTTGCTACTTTGCAAGCTGCAAGAAGGCACACAAAATGGTGTCTGATGCTATTGTGTGGTGAAGCGCAGCATTGAGGGTGCACACAACAACGTCGGGGAAATGTGGTGGCTTGTTGTAGTGTTATGATAGTTGTACGTTGACGGGTTGTAAGTATACCAATCATGTTGTTGTGAAGCGGTGTGAGAGGGGTGGCAGCTAAGACACAAGGGTGGCTAGGAAGGTTAGAGATATATAGGATTCAAGCATGTAGAACATGAAGGAAGGAAGACGAGGTTGGAATGAAATATTTGATCAAAACCCTTCCTTTTTATAGG